>VZTX01030866.1:0-27666 GCA_013400915.1 Pardalotus punctatus | reverse complement strand
TCCCCCCGCTGCCCCCCGGGCCGGCCCGGCGGCGGCCCCGGCGCGGCGCTCGGTGCGGGGTCTCCAGTCGGGCCTACACCGCGCTGCGAGGGATGCGGGCCCGGCCCCTGGCCGGGGAGGCTCCACGGTCCCGCCCGGGGCCTTGCAGCTGTCTGGCGTCTCCCGGCGGTGTCACCGGCGGAGGACAGAGCTCGGGCCGCCGCTCCGTGCCCAGAGACCGAGCAGAACCGGGCGGGTTCCTGCCCCACCTGCCCCGCGCTCCCTCGGCAGCAAAATTTGCTCCGTTTCTGCGGTTCACGGCGTTGTCTGGGCAGGAGGGGCCGGGCAGGGGGCTCGGAGCGGTGTGAGTTGTAGGGAGCACCGGCACTTCTTTTCCCTTCTCTTCCGAGGTGTTAGCCTGTGCCCGGTGCGGGTGCCAAGCAGAGAGGCTGTTGCTCTGTGTGTGGTTTTCACAAGTGTTTGGTGGTGATTATCGGGTCTGGGTTTGAGCAGCTGCCTCACCTTCTCACATCCCAGCATCCCTATTGTTACTACTGAATTATTCCTTGAATCCTCGGAGAACTGACGGTATTCCTGGTGGGAATTTATTGAGGTAGGGGAGCATCAGTGAAACCTCACAGAGGAGAAAATGAGCTGCTGAGACATAAGTTATCTGTCTTGCAGGAGTAAAACGGATTTCCTCCTTGCTTTCTTAGGAGGATATTTCTGTGACAATGCATTGCAGGAGTAGCGGTATGGATGAAGGATGGGTGCTGATACAAAGGTCGATGCTGGCCAGAGTGTGAGGTGACTCATGGAGAGACTGGGAGGGGACTGGGAGAGCCAAGCTTTTCCTTTAATTTTCGTTAAGCATCTTCATACCCTGCTGGCTTTCCCCCAGGCAGAGAGGAGGGAGTGCTCAGATGGCTTTGAGAGCTGAGGATGGTCCTACTGGGAATTTCCTCGTGGCTCTCTTGTGTGAAGGGCAGAGAAGGCTGCCAGCAGCTCTCCCGGTGTCAAAGGAGCTCTGAAGTCAATGTGAATGCAGCACTTGTCTCCTTCCAAAGGGCTCTCAGCGGCTTCTCCAGTGCAGGGTGAGCAGGGCAGGATGTAATAAAGATGAGTTTGTCCAAACAGTTGTCAAGATCATCCGAGGAGCCCTTGGAAAAGGGAATGAGTGTCAGGCTGGCACCTCAGAGCTGGGGAAGAGCAGGTGCCATTAGTATTGTGCATGTCCTGTTAATGTGCCCGAGGGTGGAATGAAGGTTATGAGTGTGAGAGAGTTTTGTTGGGTTTTTTCCCTCCTACAGAGTAGTGGGTTGTGTCTTTCCTCCCTTTCTGTCACTGTATTAAAAAGTTTCAGTAAGTGGAATGGGAAAGCTGTGTGAATCCATTTGGACAAGTGGCTCTGTACTGTTTGTTTTCCCTGTTTTTCTTCAAAGCTGTCTTTGAAAGTTAACATTGATTATGGCTGTTTGATGTTCCTCCTGCCCTTCTCTGCCAAAAAGAGATGGGACAATGCATGATACCCATCATTGTCACTTCCTACTTCCTTTTCCTTTCTTTGAGCGAATACTGTGTTCTGTTGTTCAGTTCCTATGTGAATTGTGAAACTCTTTAAGATCTGAACCAGCCCTGGTACAGCACCAGCCTGATTCAGATGCTTGGAATTGCTGCTGCTTGAGGGTTTCTTTAAATTGTTGGCAGTAACCTGGGCAGGGAAGTCCTGGGCACACACGGCGAGGCCACGGACCCTCTGGAGCACATTGGAGCTGTTGCAGAGTGCCCCAGGGAACAGCTGCTGTTTTCCCTTTCCATTAAATAAATGCTGGAGTTCAGACTCTGGCAGTAGTAGCTGGAGGGTCCATGAACTGTAGGGAAGCACAACTGTGTGTGGTAATAACTGGATGTTTTAGGACCTCTTAATGCTGGGTCAGGCTGGGTTTTAGTGAACAATTGCTCTGTTTTCGCAGTGTGGTTTGTGAGCCTTCTGTGAGTAGCAATGTTGTTTAAGTCTTTCTGAGTGGGATAAACCTGGAGTTGTCTACAAATCCCAAGACTAGTGAAAATTATCCAGAAGTGCCTTCTTGGGGAGGGTTTGTGTGTGAACTTTTGATCTGAGGGACAGGGATGGGTGATTGTGCTCCTGCAGTTGATTCTTTTATTTAGGTTATATTCTCCTAAGAAAGTGTCTCTGCATGTCTACATATAGGAAAATAATCAGGCTTAGGCAATCTGAACTATTTTTGCCTATATGCAGTTGTGTTTTTCTCAGTCTGGAGTTGTGCATATTTGTCGCTCCATTACATGATTTACTGGGGCCTCAGATGCAAGACTGTCATCTGAGGGGGTTTTGTGCATGTGTTCTGAAAGGTAAATAATTGGAAATGGTTGCAAGGTGGGTGTCCTGTTTGCAGGAAGTCTGGGCCTTGCCAGGGCTCTGACAGAACCAAAACAAAATTAAAAGTTCTGTCTTGGCATAGGGGAGAACTCATCTTGCAGGCATCCCGCAGGTGAGATGATCACCTGGCCAGGCCCATGAGTTGCACTGATGTTTTGGGTGGTGTCTGTGTTGCCATTGCTAAGCTGCTGCCTTTGTTTGGAGAAGATGAACATTTGTCAGTACAAGAGCAAAGATCCTAATGGGAAAGGCCCCCAGCTTTATCATCCCTGTGCTCTGCCAGCTCAGGAACCTGCTCTGGGCATTTACTTGATATTTTACTTCCAAAGCTCCCCCACCTGTTGTATAGCAGCATTCTCATTTCTTGCTACCAACTGTTCTTTTCTGGCAAGGCTTTCCAGAGTCGCCCTCTTGTCTTTCCTGTTGCCTGGTGCTGCCTGAGTCATCATCATCTGTATGCAAAGACAGCCTGATTTCTGCCAAAGTTGTCATCAAAAATTTCATCCTCTGCAAGCTCACGTGTCTCCTGAGTGTCTGCGAAAATTCTGTCCTGGTTTTGTCACCTCTCAGCCTGCTGGGGCAAGGGTGGCACTGGTGTGGTTTTGGTTTTTGAGTAACATTGTGTAGGTCTGTCACTTCAGTGACAAAGGAGAAAAGGTTGCTGGCTGCTCTGGAGTGCAGTGTGGGACAAAAGTGCAGGTTCCTTCCAGTGCTTCACCGGCCCAGGAGACCTTTTCCTATTCAGTGGAGAGTCACTGAGCACTCTCTAAAAGACTGGGAAGGCGAAATGTAGTGTAGCACAGAAAAAAAGCCTCATGTTGTCTCAAGGCAGATCTGTATTGAAACCCTGGCAGTTTTAACAGGAGTGTTTCCAAGCTGGGGCGTTATGCCTGCTCCAAGTGTATTTGGCTGTGCTTAGAATAGATCTGAAAATCCCCTTTGTAAGCAAAAAAGATTGTAGAATCACAGAATGATTTGGGTTGGCAGGGTCCTTAAAGCTCCATCTTGTTCCACCCCACTGCCATGGGCAGGGACATCCTCCACTAGACCAAGTTGCTCCAAGCTCCATCCAACCTGGCCTGGAACATTTCCAGCTATGGGGCAGCCACAGCTTCTCTGGACAACCTGTGCCAGTGCCTCACCACCCTCACAGGGAAGAATTTCTTCCTAATATCCAATCTAACCCTACTCTCTGTCAGTTTAAAGCCATTCCCCCTTGTCTTGTGCTCCATGGTGTTGTAAATAGTCTCAGTTTTTCTTGTAGGCTCCCTTCAGGTACTGGAAGACCACATGTATTTGATGATTCAGTATTAACATTTTCTGTAGGTGCCTAGCATTTGCATCTTAAATAGATTTTGGATTTTCACCCCCATTATATTTCTGCCTTTTTTTTTTTTTCCCCCATTCTGTTCCGTTCCACTAATCTGGATGCTCTGGTTGGCCCTCACTGGTTTCTGGGCCAAACAGACCTTCCTTGCTTTAGAATAAGACAGGAGGAAGGTGACTAAGATGAGGGGGTGTGGGGGCAATAACCACAGATTTTTTTTTTCCCCCCAGGCTGGTGAAGGATCCCCATAGTAGAGCTGCTGTTTGTCCACACCTGTCCTGTGGAGTGTTTCCACTGGCACTGTGTCAGACTGGCTGACTGTGCTGAGGATACACAGGGACAGTGAGGATTTGGTTTCTTACAGCTGCAGCATTAGTTTAATAGTTATCCCAAACGAAACTCCAGGTTTTGTGTGGTTTTCCAATGGTGCCATACACACAGGGAGTTTAGGAGAAGGGCCTGAAGCTAGCAGAGCTGTGAGATTATACCAGAGCTGATGTCCTAATCCAGGCAAGATACTGCTGGCTAATACTCTTTAAAGCTTGATTTCCATTTTACAGACTTCCTGCCTGTGCTCAAGCTGGGTTACCCTGAGGTAATGTGAGGGGCTGAGGAGGCAGCAAGGTGTTAAAAAGGGTTAAATAAAAGGTTAAAGGGTTTGCTGCTGGAGTCTGGGTTCTCTTGGAGCTCCTGTGGAGCTGATTGAACCTTCCAGCCTGACCTGTCACCCTGCTCCCTAAAAAAGGGGTGAAAAAGGTTTTGCCATGTTACCAAGCTGTGTTGTGGCCTGGAGGGTTGAGGAAAGCAGAGTGGAGCACGAGGGAATGGTGATGTGACTGTCCCTTTGGGTGCAGTTACTGGTGTCACACCTGACTCCACATCCAGGGCCCTCTTCTCTGCTAATCTGTGGAGTTTTCTAACACAGGGAGCTCAGATGGGGGGGAACAGAAAAGTGAAGTGATGGCCTGCTCGATGCCCCATGGTGCAGATAAAAATTGCATTTTTCTTGTGGTTGAGCAAAACCAAAGTTTTCCTAATTGCAGATGAAGAGACACCCAGAGTGGGAAGTGACTTGATGAGAGTCACAAAACAAAGCTAAGAACAGCTTCTGTGAATTTAATTTGTTTTATCACCTGACTGCACAGCCTTTCTGATGTCTGTGGTGAACACTTCCAGTGTTGCTGCCCATCTCTAATGTTGTTCCAGTGTTTCTGTTATATTTTGCTGTTTCTTCTCCTTTTTGCAGGAAAGGCTAAGATATGTGCTGAGTCTACTGTTGTTGCTGCACAGCACAAACTCATTCTATGTACCTGGGGTGGCTCCTATCAACTTCCACCGCAATGATCCTGTAGAAATAAAGGTAGGATGAACTCAGTGCTGTTAGTCTGTTTGGTTTGGGGGCTTCTGTCTTTTGGATTTTTTCTTTTTTGTATCTTAGCAGCTAAGTGAAGATGGAAAGTCAAATTTGAGGATCCTGTTGTTAAAATTTGGCATTCAGATATTTCCTCTGTTTCACAATGTTCGGGTTCCCTACGTGGTTCCTGTTCTTGGCCCCAATCTCTTCTACCAAATTCCTTCATTAGTTGCACCAAAGTCCTCAAGATGTTGCTCTGTTTGGGAAAAGGGCTCCTTTCTCACTGTGGCTTTGAAGTGAACTTAATTTCTCCAGCATTATATTGACTCTCAAAGTGCTTATTGAGATTGTGCCATTGGGTGGAAGGTGAATGGTGGAATAAGGTCTGAATCAGACCTTCTCAATAGCCAGTTTGCTCATGTTGAGTCTTCAGTACCAGGGAAATCCATGAGAAGCCCTTCCCAAGTGGAAGTGTTTGTCCTTGCAGATCTTTCAGCCAAGCCTTGCTGAGAGCTGTTTCATGTGCAGCATTGCTGGTACTCAGTGACCGAGCTGCTGCACCTATCCATGAGGAAACCAGGCTTTGCTTTCAGACATTGGTGATTTATAGCCCATTTCATTTATTTTTCTAAAGCTGTGGCCTCTGTCTCAGCAAATCCAGCACCCTTGGGGCTGCTGAGGTTGGCTGCTCCCACGTGAAGCGCAGCACAGTTTTCTCTTTGGCCACAGGCTGCCAGATACATGCTATTTTTAAGCAAATGAGACTTGCCTGTGGCTACAGTAAGCTTCCCAGAAGGAGAGGGTATTGGAATGGCTATTCTCAAAGGGATTTCAAGAGCCAAATGCTTCCTCAAATGCTTAGGCAAGTCAGTGTGTTTGCCAGCACTCTTCCAATAAACAAGCTTGGCTGTGTTACAAAACAGTTCTGTTTTTCAGAGCAACTGTGGCCTTGGCTGTTGTGGTATGTCTCTGCACTTCCCTTGTGCCCTGTGAGTTGTGGAAACTCTCCAGGAATGTTTGTGGTTGGTCACCTTGTCTTCCCAGACTGATGGCTCTCTGGCTTTCCTTGCAGAGATTAAATTTGCTGAACTCTTCATAGCACTGGAAACCAGACCTCTAGGTCCAGTGGGATATGAATTTTTGTTTGAGGAAATCTTATATGAAATGTGACACTTGAATCTCTTTTGAGCTCTTTGTTGTTTCTTAGGACTCCATTGAGACATAAATTTGTGAAACCATGCTTTGTTCTTTGAGTGTTTCTCTGTGAATTAATTGCTACTGGAAGTCTCTCAGGAACATCTGTCGCTGTTACTATTTTTAATAGTAGTAGTAGTAGTAGTAGTAGTAGTATCTTCCAGAGGTAAGCATTATGGAAGGTGTCTTGAAATAAGCATCAACTTCTGGATGATGCTGAGAGGACAGGAAATTATCTGGAATTCTTTCCTGGGGATAATCCTTCCATTCTTCCTGCAGGCTGTGAAGCTGACGAGCTCCCGGACACAGCTGCCATACGAATACTACTCACTGCCCTTCTGCCAGCCCAGCAAGATCACATACAAGGCTGAGAACCTTGGTGTGTACCTGTCAGACAGTGTTGGGGGTGTTTATAGGGGTGAAACCAATTGCAAATGTCACTTCTGCTGAGCTGGAAGGTCCTGCTCCCTCTAATTCACTGTGTGCTGGCTGTCTGAAAATTGCTGTGTTGGTGTGTTGGACAGAGAAAATGCTTTTCCTGAAGGAGAGTGTGTAAAAGCAGTCCTTGCTTTTATTCATGAGCAGTGCTTGATACTTCCTACAAAGTACCTAAACTCTCCTTGCACCTGTGGTAGCAAAGGGGACTTGCTGTGGTCCCTCCAGCTGCCAGGATCAGTAGCAGGAAGCCTGGCATTCTCCAACCCTGTCTGTATTTTCCTGTTTTCCAGGTGAGGTTCTTCGAGGGGACCGAATTGTAAATACACCTTTCCAGGTTTCCATGAACGTGGAGAAGAAATGTGAAGTTCTGTGCAACTTTCCCAACAAGCCAGTCACTCTGACAGTGGAGCAGAGCAAGCTCATCGCTGAGCGCATCAGGGAGGATTACTACGTCCACCTGTGAGTCACCTCAAGCATGGGCTTGTGTCAGGGGGGATTTGGTGCTGTGGACAAATTTAATCTGAAATCTGTGTTTTCAGCATTGCTGATAACCTCCCTGTGGCAACACGGCTGGAGTTTTATTCCAATCGTGAGGAAGAGGAGAAGAAGAAGGAGAAGGATGTGCAGTTCGAGCATGGATATAGGCTTGGGTTTATGGACGGTAACAAGGTAGAGAATTGAGGTGCTGTGTGAGGGTGCCTGGAGGAGATCTGGGTGTCTGTTAGAGGTCTGCCAGAGAGTATCAGAACTGGGGATGCAACTAAAAGGTTTTATAAAGAGTGGAAGTATGAGACAGGAGTCTCTTGTGGGGAGAAGTGGGTGGGTGCTGGACTGCTGGTACAATAGCCAGGAGTCCTTGCTTTTATTCACTGTGTAACTTTGGACCGGTTCATGCAGTGGTTTCCCCTTGGCAGAGCAAAGGCACTGTGCCCCACCCCAGGCTGACCGATCTCTGGCCTTGGAGTCTTTAGTTTTCCCTCGCTGAAGCTGTTTTCTGCAGTTGTTGCTTCTCAGCTTTGCCTCTTCCTCCCACGTGGTGCTGATGTTTTCTTTCATGTCACTGTTTCAGTTCTACCTGCACAACCACCTCTCCTTCATCCTTTACTACCACAGAGAAGATGTGGAAGAGAGCCAGGAGCACACCTACAGGGTGGTGCGCTTTGAGGTGATTCCCCAAAGCATTAAACTGGAAGGTAAGAGACTCCTGGGGAGGTGGGCGAGGGGGACAAATCTCCTGTAGGGACAAGAGTCAGATGCCACTGATGAATTAGGGTGCCAGTTGTTGCTTCACAGGGCACAGAAATGAGTCTAAATTATAAGAATAATAAACCATGTTGTTATTAAGGAAGCACAAACAATAGAGAGATATCTATGAATTGCAATCCATGGAAAATCAATTCCGGTAAAAAGATCTGAGTTTGAGGTTTTGTGGTTGGATTTTTTTGCAGTGTCATCTGGTATGAGGCACCTCTGGCATTCTAGCTCTTGTGGCTCATATCTCCCTGACTGGGACACTGTGTGCTAGTCCAGGGACACACAGGATGTTTGGAACTGTTCTAGGGGGATTGAATTTTAAAAATAATGTTTAGGGGAAAACACTCCTATCTCAGTGAGCCCAGTGTAAAAGGGTGTCTAGAAGGGCAGTTGCTCATGGTGTGGGTCACCCCGTGCAGGTCCCCTCTGGCAGAGCAAGCACTGCTGCAGAGGTCTTGTTTCTCAGCATATCATGTGAAATAGAGGATTTGTTCATGGTCTTGATCCTTGGCCTCAGAACCTCTGGCTTTTATCCTTCCAGTTAAGCAGAACCCTTTGCATAGCTTTCCTGAAAGTTTGTTAATGGTGCTCCATTGCTGGTCAGGAGAATAGTTTTGCAAACTGCAGAGCAGGTGAGCAAGGAGAGAGTGCTTCCCTGCAGTGCCTGGAATTACTGCAGCCCAGTGGCCTCAGGGTGATTCTCCATGAGAGAGGTGGTGTCTGAGGGAAGGGCTGACCATGTGCCATGCTTTCCCTTACAGACTTGAAGGCTGATGAGAAGAGCATGTGCACCCTGCCCGAAGCCACGGGCTCTGCCCCTCAGGAAATAGATCCTACTAAAGAGAACCAGTTGCTCTTCACCTACTCTGTGCACTGGGAGGTGAGGCAGTACTGGGGAGCTGACTGGCAGTGATGCTCCAAGTGTCTGTCACAGGATTTGTGGAAGACATTGGGAATGTGCTGTTGTGAGAAGAACTTTCCTGTTCTTTCAGGAAAGTGACATTAAGTGGGCTTCCCGCTGGGACACATACCTGACCATGAGTGACGTGCAGATCCACTGGTTTTCTATCATTAACTCGGTTGTGGTCGTCTTTTTCCTTTCAGGTGAGTGGATGTGTGGGATGAGGAAGGCTTTACCATTATCTGCAGGGAATTTTCTTTAAGTCTGAGCTGCAGGTAGCTTGAGGAGGATGTGGCTGTGTGTGAACCTGGTCAGAAGGGGCAGGAAACCAACATCAGCACTTAAAACCTCCCAGTTCAAGCAGTGTCCTGGGGGGTCAGGCAGTAACCAGCCTTTCTCTTACTGGGGTGAGTGAGGGAGTAAAAAGACCCACAAGAAAGCCACAATGCCCCATTCCTGCTGGAATACTGCCTTCCCTCCTCCTTGGGGTTTTGTTTCTGTCTTTGCTGATGACCCAAGACCTCCTCTCCCAGAAGGAACAGTGTATTGGTGGGAGCCATGTAGTTGCACAGCATGAGAGCAGCACAGCCATGTAGGAGCCTCTGAGCTGAACTCAGTTTGTGCTTGTTTTCAGGGATTCTCAGCATGATCATCATCCGGACTCTGCGGAAGGACATTGCCAACTACAACAAGGAAGATGACATTGTATGTGTTTGTTGCTGGGGCTGGGATTGCAGAGGGAGGGAAGCACAGACCAGGAGGGACCTAGTGTGCAGACTTGGGTATATTGTTTCTTCCCTTGCCCCTGCTTTGCTTTGAGCCCTGGCCATGAGAAGGCAGTTGTGTTGTGCTGTCACACACCTTCTTCTGTCTGTACAATTACAAATCAGTTTGGATGTCTTCAAACCTCAGCTGTTTGCAGACAGCTCTGTAAATGTGTGCCCTGTTACTGAAAATTCGGGTCTCAGCTGTTTTTAGCCCAAGATGAAAGAAGTTTCTTGGTAGTGGTAAAATTTGGTAGAAAAGCTGGATCTGGGGACGTTAACCTCTTAGGCTGGCTGTGATAGGGCCTTAATTCCCATTTGCATATCACATCTAAATAACCTCCTTTTTCTGTTGTTGCTGCAGGAAGATACCATGGAGGAATCTGGTTGGAAACTTGTGCATGGAGATGTCTTCAGGCCTCCACAGTACCCTATGATCCTCAGCTCTCTCCTGGGTTCTGGAATTCAGCTCTTCTGTATGATCCTGATTGTTATCTGTAAGTGGCACATGTTGCACGGAGTGGCTTTAACATGAATGATGCTTGAAGATGTTTGATTTCACCCTGTGCTCACCTTAGCTGGAGTGAGGCCCATAAAGCTGCTTTCTGTTTCCATCGGCCTGGGCTCAGCACTGCAGAGCTGCTGGATGACATTTCCTAGCTGAAGGCAGCTTTGTGTGATTCTCTTTCCTTTGCCAAGCTGTGAGCCCTGGCTGATAGTGGCCTAGGAGACTTTTGCACAGGTGTGCCTTGCCTGCTGAGCTGCACCTGCTCCCCTCCCAGGGGAAACTCAGGCTGAAGCATGGTCTGTAGCTGAGATCAAAGCTGTGCCTTCCTCTCTGGCCGGTGCTGGAGACTGTGGATGCATTATGCTGTGAAGGAAATCAGGCCTGTGCAGAGATTCCAGGAGCTGTGGGCTGTGGATGGGACAGGCCCCTGTCCTCCAGCTGGTGCAGCACATGTCCCTCAGAGCTGCTGTTCCTTGTCCTGTTTCCCTCTGCAGTTGTTGCTATGCTGGGGATGCTGTCGCCTTCGAGCCGGGGCGCGCTGATGACAACTGCCTGCTTCCTCTTCATGTTCATGGGGTAGGTGCCTCCACGGCTTCCCCCCAGTGCTGTCCTGCCTCTCCCCAGCACCAACAGCTCATTTTTGTTGTCTTGGCTTGTTTCTGTCCAGGGTTTTTGGTGGATTCTTTGCTGGCCGCTTATACCGGACTCTGAAAGGCCATCGATGGAAGAAGGGAGCTTTTTGTGTGAGTCTTGGATGTTCTGAGCTGTTTATCCAGATTTGCTGATGGCAAGATCTGTGGATAAGCTCCACATGTTTGTGGTAGCTGGACACAGTCTGGCTGTGCTACACATTTGCTGTGGGTTGAGTCCTTGAAGCTGTACAGAAAAGGCACCACCAGAGCACGTACTAGAGCAAAGAGGATTATCTGAGATCCTCCCCACAGCCCAGCTCTGTCTCCTCATCCTGTAGCAAAAGGGACACTTCTCCACATGTGCCTTGTCCCAGGGATGGACTCATTCCAGAGGAACATCTGGCTGATGAGTCAAGTGCTTTCTCTTACACTGTGGTTCCTCTTGCAGACAGCAACCCTGTATCCGGGTGTCGTCTTCGGCATCTGCTTCATCCTCAACTGCTTCATCTGGGGGAAACACTCCTCTGGTGCGGTAGGTGCCACCCTCAGCCTGGGGCCTGCTGGGTGGGAGTGGTTCACTGGGCTGGTAGGGACTCACTTGGCTTCCCAAACCTTTCCAAGCGGGTGACTGGAGGGTTGGCTTGGCCGATGACATCAGTCCCCAGGGCAGGTGAGCTGTCAGCCTCACTTCTGTGGCTCTTGGTGTGATTCCAGGTGCCTTTCCCTACCATGGTGGCCTTGCTGTGCATGTGGTTTGGGATCTCCTTGCCCTTGGTCTACCTGGGTTACTACTTTGGATTTCGCAAGCAGCCGTATGACAATCCTGTACGGACAAATCAGATTCCCAGGCAGATCCCGGAGCAGAGGTGGTATATGAACAAATTTGTGGGGTGAGTGATGAGTGTCTAGGAAATACGGTGAGTTAAGTCCCCTCCCCTCAGTCCCCTTGGGTTGCTGAGTGTCACCTTCTGCTGCTCTTTGGACACGGACAGATGGCAGATGGGGTTCCTTGAGACAACACTGATAATTTGTGTGTGTTATGAGGGGTGCTTGTAGCAGTGGTACACGCTCAACAGTGGGAGCAGCTGTGCCATTGCCTGTGAAATTTAGTAATCTGGATACGTAGAGCCTTTGCTTGGAGTGTTCTGTGTGGTTACAAGGACTTTTTAATGTCCAGACAGTTTTATTGTGCTGCTTATGGTTTTTCTTTCTGCTCTGTAGGATCCTCATGGCTGGTATTCTGCCTTTCGGAGCCATGTTCATTGAACTGTTCTTCATTTTCAGTGTAAGCATGTAATCCACTTCCCTTCTCAATAGGATTCCTCTTATGCCAAAGCTTTTGACAGGGAGGGGGCTTCCACTGGAGCAGTCTCCTATTCCTTTATTCTCTGTAGAGGGTAGCTGGTTTCTTACAGGCCATTCAGTAGTTTCCAGAGAGAGCTGTGGGACACTCTTGGTGATTTGAAGGATTGTGGTAAAGATGAAATTTACTGTAACATTACGTCAAGGAGAGGTCCTGGTCTTGAGACAGTCACTGTTTCGGCTGCTGCCCATTTTCACCTTGTATGGATGGGGAGGAATTTGCTGTTCCATTGCTTGGGAGATGCAGGGGAATGAACAAGTGGCCTCAGAGCTGTCCCTGTGCACCTTTTTGCAGCCTGAATCCCCTGAAGTAACATTGTGCAATGCATTAGATCTGTGATTCCATCCTGTGAGGCTGAGGGGCTCCTAATTTTCCCTTGGCTGGCTGCCAGAAATGAGTCCCACG
This sequence comes from Pardalotus punctatus, assembly GCA_013400915.1. Classification (NCBI taxonomy): domain Eukaryota; kingdom Metazoa; phylum Chordata; class Aves; order Passeriformes; family Pardalotidae; genus Pardalotus; species Pardalotus punctatus. The sequence goes on along the minus strand of VZTX01030866.1, from coordinate 15,146 downwards.
TTCAGTGATTGATCACAGTAGGACGGAAACAAATTCCTGCTGTGTCTTTGTTTCAGGCAATCTGGGAGAACCAGTTCTATTACCTTTTCGGCTTCCTCTTTCTGGTGTTTATAATTCTGGTGGTATCCTGCTCCCAGATCAGCATTGTCATGGTGTATTTCCAGCTCTGTGCTGAGGTGAGATTTCTATGTTTGTAGTTTGGGTAGCTCAGGGTACTTGCTCCTGGAAAAGTACAGGTCCCATTATTGCTGCTGCTCAACAAAGATTAGTGTGGCCCAGCTTCACAGGTGTGATTGTCCCCAATGTCCCTTCACTCTAAGGGGAATTAAAGCTCTTTGATTATCTATTAGGCTGCGAACTGTAGTTTCATACCAGGAATTCTGCTGGGCAGAAGGTGTTATGAGCTGTTCCCGAACGGTTCCATTCCATCCACAAACAAAACAAAATGCAGGGCCAGTGGTGAGCCATGTCCTTGGGCAGCAGGTGCTTTGAGCCTGACCTGGCTTTGCTTCACTGTCAGCTTCATATTTCTTGGTTTTGAAACATTTCTGTGACAGAAAAGTCCCCCAGCCCCAAATTGCAGATTTCCTTTGAAGGAAGATGGGTGGTGTTCTCCCTTGTCCTGGAATGATCACAGCTTCCCTGAGGCAGTGCCCTGGGAAAAGAAAGCTCCTGGGATAATGAGGCTCTTTATCCTGTCAGGATTACCGCTGGTGGTGGAGGACCTTCCTGGTGTCTGGAGGATCCGCCTTCTATGTGCTGATCTATGCTGTCTTCTACTTTGTGAACAAGGTATTCCTCCTTGGTGAAAGTGCCATGTTTTTGGGGGTGACTCTGGGATTTGGGAAAGGAGATGGTGGGCCTGCCAAGTCCCAGTCTGCCCCATGCCAGCCCAAGGCAATGCTGACAGCCCTTCCAGACAGGAGAGAAGGGTGTAGGTGCCCCAGGACCCGTGCAGAGCGGCATTCCCTGACCCCACCTCAAGATCTCCCTTCAGCTGGACAAAAATGAAAGTTTTCCTCCCTTTGCCAAAGCTCCCCTTGCAGAGGGCACTGGTTGGTTTGTCACCTCTGTACGTTACTTTGCTGATTTTTTTTCCTCATCTTCTGTTTTAGCTGGATATTGTTGAGTTCATTCCCTCCTTACTGTACTTTGGCTACACTGCCCTCATGGTCCTGTCCTTCTGGCTCCTGACTGGCACCATTGGCTTCTACGCAGCCTACATGTTTGTGCGGAAGATCTACGCCGCCGTGAAGATCGACTGAAGCTGGAACCCCCCCAGCAGGAATCAGACACCTCGGAACGTGTGTCCTCCCGGGAGGGACAGGGACATCTTCTCCCAACTCTTTTTAAGGAAACAGAAATACAGTGGGAGAGTGACAAGAGAAATAATTAACTCCTCAATCTGGAATGTAACTTTGGCACAGTGTACATGGATTCTGGGCTACTTCTGCGGGGAAAAGGGGTCTGTAGATACCTTACATTTTAACTTTATTATCCTGTTCCATATTTGAGGGAGTTTTTTAGCAGAGAAATATCCCTCTGTATAAGTAAACCCCCTTTTTGCTAATTCATCCTTTTTTTTAAGTTGATGATGAATGGATTTGAGACAGCAGTGGAAACACTTGTGAAAACGTTTTCTTCCAGCCCCTGGGGTGCTCTAGGATTCAGGGAGACTCTTCAGACAAGTATCAGACTGGGTTTTTCTCCTGCCTTCGTGTCTGCACAGAAGAGGGAGCTTGACTATAGCAGAATAACTGGAGCCTAAAGGCTCACCCAGTGGGAGTCCAGCACGCTCCGATCACCGAAGTCCTGGCTTCGGCTTGTTTACAATTTGCTGGAGGTGCCATTCAGAGCCTGGGAAGTGCAATTTCACCCTGAGAGAGCTTGAGAACTGCAACCCTCGGCATCGCTTCTCCCTCCCTCCAGCCTCGGACAGCACAGGCTGCTGTGGGAGGGTGGGATTGCCTCTCCTTCAGAAGGCAGGACACAACGTCCTGGTGGAAGTGACGTGGTTGTGCTGGAATACAGGACTGGAAGGATGCTTGAGGTAACCACAAGGGTTTGTTCTGTCAGTAGCTCTGCTCCAGACGCGTGAGGAAACAGGACGGGCTCCTTCCTGGGAATGCTGCTGGGATCCTGCAGAGCCTGCAGGAGATGGCTGTGGTGCCGTGGCGTTGGTGCCAAGTGATCTGAGGCAGTGTTGGGCCTGAGGGCTGTCCAGGCCATGCTGAAGGGGCTGGCACAGGCGGGTGGCTCCATGAGCTGTCCCAAGGCTGGGAGCGGTGCTCTCTTGCCACTGGCCCCTGTGCTCTGGCTGCCCTTGCTGCTCTCTGCTCCTCCTCTGAAATTCTCTACCTCCAGGGAACAGGAAAAGTGTACACCCCATAGCTGTATTTTGTTCTCCACAAGAAACAGTCCAAGCTTTCCAGGACAGCTGACACGGGCTCTTCTTTTCCCATGGCTTGATGCCTGAATCGGCCCGTGGGAAACTCTTTTTAAAAGAGGCTAAAATTGGGTTGTGATTTTTTTCTTTTTGTTTTGGTCACTTCAGTGATGTTTCTCAAGAAAAAGGTTCCATGTTACAGTGAAGGCTCCCTCCATCCCCAGACTCACTGGATTCAGTCAGGACTATAGAGGGGAGGTTTTTTTAGTGAGATCTATGAAAATTTTTCTTGTCGCAGTAAGGTCTTCCAATGACCAGCTGCCACAGGTCACATCATTACAACCCAGAACTGTTCAAAGCCCTCCCTGCTTCCAGGGAGGGCTATCTGGGGCCTTTTTTAACCCCAATTGCCATAAGTTTCCATGCAAGGACCCGTGTCTCTTCCTGTCAGCCTTGCCCATCATGCCAAAGTCGAATCAGCCAGGAATCATGGATGGAAAAAGGGAGCAGGGGATGTGTGAGCCAACTGTGCTGTGGAGTCCTGTGTCAGTTCTGATTGGAGGTCCCTCTCTGAGATTTTGGTTGATTTTTTCTTTCTTTCCTTTTTTTCTTCTGCCCCTGCCCCAGTGGAGAGGCTCAGCCAGCATTGATTTCTCTCCCTTCCCTAAAGTGTTTTCTCTGTATTCTTTGTAATTTTTAATTAATGTATGTATTCTTTGTGTCCTATTGTAAATAAATCTGCCATTGTCCTGTTGTCCTGTTCTCTTGGGTTATCCTAAGCCACTTCTGGAGAATTTCTTTTTGTAACACTTGGCCTGTTTGACACCCATGTGGTCTGCGCTGTGTAGCTTCAGCCAGAAGCAGAACTTGGAATACTCTGGTTTTCTTTGTAATATTTTTCTCCTAGTAAACTAAGTTTCTCCCAGTGTGGCATGTCCTGAATGCTGCTATATATTGTAATTATGCCACCAGTTTGAGGCATTTGGATCTGCTGATACTGTGCTGCAGGGTAAGATTACTTAAGCAGCTCATCTCTTGTGTGAGATATGTTGTTTGACATGGTGCTGATGGGCAGAGCAGCAGAATGGTTGGATGGCGGTGCTGGGCAGATACAGGGTGCTTTAGAGCAGCAGAGGGGAGAGGACAGCTCAGAAGGGAGCTGCCCTTCCTTCATCTGAGCGGGAGTTCGAGGAGTGCTGGTGCTGTGGAAGCTGAGCCCTCGATGTTGGCTTCCAGCTCCATCACTTCCCAGAGCTTGCGTGTTTCTGTTGGGGGGGGGGCATGTATGTCCAGAGATCCGTGAACATCTGCTGGAATGCTGATTGAGGGAGGGAAAGGGAATTCCCCTTTTACTTTGCTGATTGCCCAGCAGGACAGTGGATGTGATTCCCCCAGGTTACAGGGTCCAGTGTTTGGGCCTGTTGAATATCTGTGACTGAGACCAGAGATGGCAAATACTTGAATCAAAACTCAGAAATCATCAGTATAGTCCCTTCTCCCTTTAAAAACACAAAGGAAGCTTCAGCTCCACCACCAGGACAATCCATGCTGAACTTATTTCTCTTTTTTTGGCAGATGAGTGTATTCATGTCCTGTCATAGCTGCCAGCTCCAGGGGGAAGCTGCTGAGGAAAGGGCATGTTTTAATGGTGGCTGAATTAGGAATGAAAACTAGAACTAAAAACTAGATCATTCTTAGAAAAGCACTAACACTGATCATGGCTGTCAGCTTTTAATCCGTGTTCTGAAGGAGAATCCCAAGAGGGCAGCGTGTGCTTTACCCTGTTTCATCTCCAAATGCTGCTGGCGCCTGCAGCCAGTTCTAGTTTAAGCTGAGGTTTGGTCCTGGTTCTCCTGCCTGTGGGGAGCAGAGCATGTCAGGGTTATTTGGGAGGGGGAGTGGGCTGGACTTGTCTGAAATGCTGCCACATGGGCTGGAAATTTTAGTGAAACCAAGCAACCAGAACTTTCTGTCTAACAAACATTATTCTCCTTGACAGGGGATAATGATGTCTGCTGTGGCTGCCTCCCTAGTGGGGTGCTGGGTCTTTTTCTTGTGGGTCTAATTCTTGGAAGAAATTTAAAAACCTCTGTGGCTTCATGTAGGGAACTGTGTCTTTGACCTGCCTTATGATTCTGTCTTGTCTTAAAACAACCAAAATCCCAGTTCCCCTCCATGAAGACACCCAGGGCAGATCATCCAAATGCTTTTAATAAACAACTTCATTATAAAAGATGCTTTCAATTTGAACTTCATTTTGCAACAGCTAATTTTAGTGATGAACCATACATTTCCTAATGGCACTTAATTACAATTTTAAAACCTTGTTTACAGGCCCCCAAATACTCCATTAAAAGAGGTCATTCATTGTGTGTAAAAGTGCTAGAAAGTTTGTTTTTAGAAAACTAGTTGAGCTTTAACAATGGGAAGTTTCTGGCTTTGGCAGCTGTAGCTGCAGGGAGGGAGGTCAGGCACCGGGCCTGTCCAGATCCAGCACAAGAAGGGACAGTGTGAATGGCAGCCCCAGGGAGGGACACTGTGACTATCCCATCCTCTCCCAGGGTTAATCCCAAACCCTTCACCTTCCAATGGGATGTTTACTAGCTCCTGTGGGAGATGGCAGAGCTTGTGCTGGGAGATGGTTCTTGGCACGACTGTGGCTGCAAAGGCTGCTCGGTAACTTTTCTTCCAGCAGCAGTTTTGGCGCTTGGCTGCTCTCAGGGGTTCCACAGGTTCCTTTTTGTCCTTGTAGCCACCCAGGTCTCAAGAGCACATCAGCAGTTCTGTGTTACTCAGTATCCTCATTTAAGGGAAACACTGGTACAAATGTTACAAAGCAATCTTTCTAAAACCTGTTCCTAGATAGCAGGAATCACTAAAGTGAGAAAGCTCCACAAAGCACCAAGGCTGAGGCACTCAGTAGGGTGAGGAGAACTCAATCTCCAGAGAGGCATCTAGTAGAAGTTCAGGGATGGGCTGGAGCATGCAGGCTCCTGCACCCTTATGTGGCACCCTGAAGTAGGTTGTGCTGCTGCGGGCTATGAGCAAAGCTCCTCTGTTGCCCTCAAGCACAGGACACTGCCTACAGAGGGAGAAGGGCTGCAGGCAGGTCCCTGGCCTGTTCACCTGGACACTGAGCCAGCCTGGCCTGTGCCAGGTGATGGAGGCTGTCCCTGTCCACTCACTACACTCCATGCTAGAGCTGGTTATCTCCTTGGATAGTAGTTTAAAACAAAGTTTGTGAACAGAGGATGAGACTTAAGGTGAAGAAAGCTGTGAAAATGAGGGATGGCTGGTTTGTAGCAAGACACTTAAATGTTGAGGATTCTTCCCCTGACTGAAGAACTGACCTATTTAAAGTAATACAAAATTAATTCCAAATTCCCTGTCTTTTATCTTTTGCAATGCCTTTAACTTTCCTTGTCACTGAGATCTGATAGAAGCTCACTCTGTGTTATGTATGCTCTATTTCCATGCTGGTATTTAGGCATAGGTGGAAAGGACCATGCAGATCTGGCTTCAGCCATGAGCATACTGCAAGGAAGGTGTTTCACGCTCCTCCTGAAGCCCACCTGTGCACATGGAAATAAAATGTACTTTGAACAGGAAAGCCAAGCTCATCTGGTGTGGATTTGTGAGAAGCAGAATGTGATCTGTTTTCTGGTCTCATTTCTGATCACCAGTTCTAATTTTGCTTGACCTGTTCCTGTCCAGTCTGAAGCCTTTAGGGGCGAGTGGCCTGTGGGAACTCGTGGAGCTGGCTCTGGGTACAGATTGCAGACTGCACTCTGGGGGAAAAGTCCTTACCTGAAGGCACAAGAATGGCTGAAATGGGCAGGATTCCTAAAGGTTCCCAGTTATTCAGCAGAAGGAAGCAAGTCCATCACTGGGAATAGCCAGAGGTGAGCCTAATGTGAGTGTGCATGGATTGTGCAGCAGGGACAGCAGAATGTGAGAGGGGTCTGCTTGCACCGGGACGTGGTGGTGGTGAGGAAATGGGAATTTGTAGTCCTCTAAGGCAGCTGGATCAGCAGTAATAGCATCTCCCTGGCAGCTTCCAGATGCTTTCCAAGAGAGGCTCAGCATGGCTGTGGCATGTTATGGGTAAACAGACATGAAAAAGGTGAGAAGTACCAAGGCTGGGGATTGGGGTGAAAAGAATCTGGGCTTCCCAGATCCAGCAGACCAGGCTAAACCAAAACCTTCTCCTACTGCACAGGAGTCAGGCAGAATGGGATTCACAGCTTCAGATGGAAACTCCCATCTCTGAGAACTGGGAAAAATATAAAAAATAAGTTATGGAAAAGAAGCAAGTTTTGGATCAGGATAGAAACCTGAAGTGGGTCTATTTGAGCTATTCATCCACTTCACTCTTCAGTGGCAGTATAGCTCCAGGGCTTGGGCAGGCAATTAACTAAAAATAGGCACCTGAGGGAGAATTCCGTCAGTCTGACTAATGGGGATTAGAGGATAAGCAAGAAGGTAGGGTGATGGGAAGCACATCTTTGAAGATTTATTTGTGGAAATTTTAATTGCAGGCAGCAGAAAATGCCTCCGTGGGGTTGTTCTGTGCAGAGAGCAAAGGTGGTGCAATGGTAGAGAAAGAAAAAAGGAATTTTTCAGTGAACTGCAGGAAATCTTCCCAGCAGCTGCTATTCACCTGCCAGCAAGGAAGGAATTAAAGAACAAAGAGCTCAGCTCAACAAAAGTACTGAAATCATCAATCCACTGGAGGCGAGAAAGGGATTCCAGTTGAAGTGTCACCATTTTTCAACACTGAGGCTAAAGAGCGGCTATGTTTTGAGACAGAGAACGGGGTCTGTCACAACGCGGTGTGTGGGTATTCTGTCATGTGAAATTCAGTGGAAGCAAATGCAAGATAACATGTTGTTCCTTCCTGCAAATGGATTTTGAGTGAGCTGTAATCCTAGGGGGAAAAAGATCTTCAGCCTTCCACAGGGTGCCGGCAATCTGAGCCTGAAAGGATGGCGAGAGTGAACCCTCTGCTGCCACAGAGTGGCTTGGCTTGGCTATTTATTGGTTCTTATTTCTAGGGGGACATTAAGTCCATGGCTTTCTGAGAATTCAGAGTCTGACTTACGAGGGCTGGCAAGTTCATGTCCTATCCTTTTGCTGATTGGAGCTCTGTGGGTTTGTGCCTTAGTTGACTGCACTGTTCCTATCATTCTTTGACACCTCCCAACCCCAGCCAGTTTAAAATATTCCTTTATTTACCTAAACCCTCTTGACCAATTATGTGCTGTAGCTGCTGCTCTGGGGCTCAATCTGATGCCACCCTCCCGGTACAGGCCAGGAATAGAGAGATCACAGTGGGATGGTTTGTTGCGCCCTGCCTGGCTGACTCACAGCTGTGTCCTGGACCTGCAGTCTCAAACTTGTGGTCCAAAATAAACCAAAACCAAACCCTTTCTGGGATGACTTTTTTTTTATATATCACATAACGAGCACAGTGGCTGCCACAAAGCCCTGCACATACACCACAGAAGGGATTGTAGGCTGTGCTGCAGCAATCCCCCTCACAGCACACCAAGGTTACTCTTGTCCCTTACCTCCAGCTGCATCAGCAGGTGCCTGGCTAAACTGACTTCCACAGATTTTCCTAACAGCTTGGTATGTATGTCCTAATGGCCTGAGATTCCCAAGTGCTGTAAGCTTGGATGCTCCAAGTTTTTTCTTATAAACAGATAAAAGTTGTTCACTGTAATTTGTTCTGAGAATTGCACACCTGCTATTTCAAATGGAATTAGTCTCATTAGTTTTAGACTGACTGGTAAAATACTTTTAGATTAAAAACTGTTGTGGTAGAGGAACTTTGAATCCATTTTCCTGTGCAAACACCTGGAATCAGCTCCAACGCTGTCTCTGACAGCACTGCCTTTCCTGGGTTAGATTTTCCTTGCATTGACAAAGGTTATTGTTCTGCTTGTTAAAGTACTGTGGAAAGCAAATCACACGTGCAAATCATAGCAAAATGAATTCCATTTATTCTTTGACAGACTACTGGTAGGAAAAAGATGCCTGGCTCTAAGTTTAGCTACCATTGCTAAAGGAATTCCAGTGATGACATCTGTTCAGAGTACAATGCAGGCAAGAAGCAAGAAAGCTGAATGTTCTGCAGTGGGGGAAGGTGTGTGATGGCATTGCATAAATCTGATAATCCTCACTGGCAGTGAGTGACCAGTTCTGACCATTTATTTCTCAAAAAATAATAATCCTCTCAACTGAAGACAGGGATAAGGCTTGCATATAATTGATAACAGTGTGAAACTCTTTAATTTGCAAAGAGCAAAGCAATAGAAGACAGGCCTGAGGTATTCAATACTGGTAAACAGGCTGCAATGCCCTGTTTACCTTTGCTAGGTTAGAGAACAAGAAGGCACTCGTTGGACTTGGAAAGGCAACATTTTCCAGTGGAGAAAAGGAAAAAGTACTGCATTCAACTTGGGGAGATCATTGCCACAGGATATTGCTGAGGTAAATAAATCTTATATTACATTTTGATACAAAAGTCTTATTTGCAGCATTGCTGGCTAACCTAAAACAACCGATCTATGTTCTGGAGAATCAATGGATTGCTAAAGAGTCATTCTGGGAAGAATTACTAAGCTAAATTAAAAATAAAATTCTGGGGTAAAATGAAAGGGGGACAAGCCTGTGACCAAAAGAGGCACAGCTGATGTCACATGGTGGGATCATGGCTCAGCAGGAAGAAATCTGCATTGACTGAGGTGGGTGTGCTGTGGGGAGACGAGGGAGGACAGCATCCGGCTTTGCCCAAGGAGCTGAGATAACAGAGTAGAGGTAGATTTTGCATTTCCTAGATTTATGGAGAACAATATTGACAGATTTCTTGGTTTATATTGGCCTACAATGGTTCCTCCATGCTGAGGTATGAAGATCTGCCTGTCCCTAGTCATAAACATGCACCAATGCAGAGTGAGTGACCTCCATATATCCCCACCTGCAGTACAAGTGCCCAGGAAAATGGGAGCAGGAGACAATACAGATGCTAAATGACACCAGCAGCTGGCTGCCACTTCCCAGTGTAACCCTTCTGCCCTGGTAGGTAGACAGCCCATGGAAGAGTTTAAGAGGTGGGGCAGGGAACAAGGGAAGCAGGACTTTAACTTCAGGAGGCAAGCCTCGAGAAGGAGAGAACAAAAAAAGGAACCAAATCCAAAGTGAAAAGCTGACTGCAAGCCCCAACCTTCAGCATTTGTTAGAAATATTGGTGTTGGGGAAAACACTCCAAATACACTAACAGAGTGTACATGAAGCTGGGACTAATTTTTCCTTGATTCTTGGATGTTACCACCATTGAAGTTAAAATATACCTTTGAGACTGCTTCCTGGATAAGCCAAAGCAGGTGCTGACCTCAATGAATGACTGTGGTAAAAAAACCCCAAAAACTCATACTCTATTCCTCATCCCAAGGGAACCTACAGAGCAGGGCCTGCAGCCTGTTCTCACCCATGCCTGGTATGCCAGTGCTCGATGTCCCGAGCTCCTCACCCAGCTCTCTCACATGCTTTGGTTTCCAGATCTGTTTGCCTGGGGGAGATATTTAAAAGGGCTCTGTCCATACACCACACACCAAGCTAAGCTGTGAGGGCTGCTCCATCCCCCTCCCTCGGGACAGTCAGCGAGAAAAGGCAGGAAGCGGCTGCCTACAGGGGCAGAGGCTGAAGTGGTCCAAAAGCAGTGTATTTCCCCATGGGGGAAGAACATGATAAAGTGAAGAGAAATCAGTGCAACCTGACTTCGTCGTGTAAACAGTGTTCTAGCTACACCAGAGATGAAGCCAGTGTATTCTGGTGCCTCCTATGTTTGCAATGGCAGAAACAGATTTGTGTTGTGTAAACAATGTTCATCATAATGAGTTTATCCTAATGGCTCCAAAGAGGTGATGCTGAATTCACTATGTAAACGGGCTTGTTGCTTAACACTGATGTGGAGTAAGCTGCGTTGGGTGATGGGATGAGAGGTAGCAGGGAAGGACAGCCTCTTCCCCATTGGCTTCATACAGAGCGGTATCCTGACTTCTTCTCCATGTGGAGGTGTTGGCTGGTTTGCCAGAATTGCAGTGTGGTAACATGAAATGGAAGCTGGACTCTTCAGAAGTTTAGCCCAAGGTAAGAGTCTCAACTCCTTCTGAGGGGCAGTCCCTTCCCAGAGAGGAACATAGCTCCAGCATTCTCAGGGAAGGTCAGTGCTAAGCGCGGCTCCTGATTCACAGATTAAAAATTAGATAAAATATATCCAGTCTATCAGCTGAAATCTTTCCGCTGTACAGGACTGGGACTTGCACGGGATATCGGCTGTTCCAGTCTACAAGTGCTCCCTCCAAGATCAGAAACCTCCCGTCTGACCCAGCTCTGCCAGAGCTTTCGCACCCCCAAGGAAGGAAGAGTTGTGCGTTTTTAAGGCTCTCCACAAAAGGGTGACTGAAAGATCTGTTCTCCAGTGCTGTTTCCAGCTTATTGGAATGCCTGGTGGAACCGTGGCAGCGTGGTTGTGCTCAAGCTGGAGGTGAAGACGGGGGGCAATGAATGAAGGGGCCCAAAGTTCAGCGAGGCCCCGGCTCCGGGAGACTCTTGAGGTTGATGTTGCAAAGTGGTGAGCAGTGGCTGTGCCTCCCCCTGCGAGTAGCCCATGACCAATCCCCCTGATGAGACAGGTGGATTGCAAGGAGGAAGATTTAGGGGGAGGAAGCCAAGAAGATGAGAAAAGTCCATGTTAGCAGCACAGAGAGCCTCTGAGAGGTTAGCAGGGCTCTTGGAAAGCAAAGCCTCATCCAGGGCGGGTGGCTGAGGTGAAGAGGACTGAGGATCACCAGATGAGAGAGACAGGCTGCCAGGGAAGTCTGACAAAAAGCTGTCCACCTCTACTTTGGGTAGTTTCTCAGGCAAATATGAGGTAGATCCAAGCTGATACTTTGGAGGAGGTTGCGGTGGGGAGGAGATGGGAGAAGAAGACTCCAGAGGATAGCTCATTCCCATTGGAAGAGAATTAGGAACCAAAGAATGGGGCATCCCTGAGCTTGGCATGGTTTGAAGATGCGTGCTGTACATGCCCACAGGCAGCATGCCAGGGAAGCTCTTACCACCCATCATGTCTCTGGATGCCATACACAGGACGGGACTCAGCTCTTCCTTCACTGCCACAGAGGAGCTGCAGCTGAGCAGACCCAACATGTCCACTGGCTCCGTCTTAATCTTTAGCAGTTCCTGGGAGTGGCTTTTCTTCATGTGCCTGGTCAGGTGGTCTTTCCTGCCAAACCTCTGAGCACAGTACTGGCACAAGAAGTCCTTCCGCCCCGTGTGCACTACCAAGTGTCTCCGCACATCTTTCCGGGTGTAGAAGCGCCGATCGCAGTGGTCACACGGATGCTTCTTTTCCTTCGCCCCACCAGAAGCCCGCCTGGAATGAGCTTTGAGATGCTCCAGCAAGACCTGGGTACTCTCAAAGGTCTGGAGGCACACCTTGCAGCTGAGGTCACCGCTGGCAGCTGCATGCATGGCCAGGTGTCGCCTGAAGCCCAGTTTCGTGTTGTAGTTCTTGCCACACTCAGGACAGTGCAGGGCCTCTTTGTTGGGATCGTGGGTCTGGAGGTGGTTCCGAAGGTGATCCTTCCGGTGAAACATCTTCTCGCAGTACATGCACTGGTGAGGCTTCTGAGCAGAGTGCGTGGCCATATGCCTTAGAGGAATAAAGCAGGAAAGGTTACACAAATGTCCAGCACCCAAGGGAACACACACTAGTTTTCCAAAATTTTCCTTGTGTCCTACACTTCATGCCACAAAAATCCCAGATGGCATTTTACTGCCACTAAACAAGGGGCACAGGAGCACAACACTTCAGGCAAAACCTACAGTCTATCCCAGCAGCTGTCTCTCCTCAGCTCCTGCTCTCTGCTGAGGCTGCCAAAGGGAAACTGCCAAAGAAAACCTCCCTAATTTGTGACAGTAAGTGAGAAAACTTCAGTTCATAAGGAGGGCCAGGCTGTGGCCAAGTCTGCTGACAGCCACTGTGGTCTGATTTCACCTTGGTAACTCACACTCTCCTACACTGTGGTTCATCTGGTTTCAAGTTCTCAGTCATCACTGTTTAATTATTTTGTGTTGTATATAAATGGGAACTCTACTTCTCCACACTGGAGCAAGAGCTGCCATGGAATTATCCCTGTGGTTAGAGGCAGGACTTATGAATGCAAATGCTATTCTTGTTTTTCATTTTGTTCTTTAATCTCTGAACTTCACTTTCTATTTCTATTTCCTCCTCAGTGAAACAGAAAACAGCCTGAGCTCAGGATAAAGCATTAGCTGAGGTTCTCTAGAAGGTGCTTAAAGATATGCCAAGTATGGTAATGTCTGGGACTCAACTGCTTTGCAAGGTAAAAGGGCATTTCCCCTCCTCCAGCTTCTCAGAAATTCAAACAAAGACACTTGAGGGAGGGGGTTTCCCCTCTCTCCTGGCACTGCTGGGCAGAGGCACTCACAGATACCTACCTATAGAGCTTGTACTTGGAAGCAAAGGCCTTGCCACAGTGCAGCTGGGGGCAGTTGTAGGGCCTCTGCTCTGAATGGGAAAGTGTGTGAGTTCTCAGCTTGTCCACGTGAGGGAAGGAGGGCTCTGATAGTTCACACTGGCATTTTCCCTGACTTTCGGTCTCTTCACCTCTTGGTCTGGGGACTAATTTCCAGCCTGTCTCTTCCTCCTCCTGCTTTGCATCTTGAATCCAGTTGGGAACACTGGGAAAAAATGCCGTCATGGCAGGACTAGTAGAACATGGCCATGTCAAGCAGAACTCGAGCCTGTGGGTGTCTCACTGTGCTGTTGTCCTGGTGCAGTTTTGTGTTGGAGCCCCCTGTGACCAAACTGCTTTAACAGCAAAACTTCTTCATCTGCAATCACAGAAGGCTGGTGTTAAGACGCTGCATCCTTCACCCATGCACACAATGAACATGTGAAGATGTGTGTTCCCAGACATGGGTAACTCAAATGTCCACACTGTTTTTCTGTCTTTTGCCCCTTAACCTGTTACCTGAATAAAATTATGTTTAGCTTTTTCTGAATTACATTTTTTGTAATCATTAAGAGCCATTTTTACCTGTTGGATGTATTTTCTCCTGAAACATCATAGTAAGGTGTTTCTTTGTAGGTCTAAATACCTTTCCCTGTGCATTTTGTGGATAACTTCTCATTCCATTTTTTCATATTCTCACTTGCTCTTGATCTCTGCTTACATGGAATTCCCTCCTAGAGATTCTCTGAGAAACCAATGTTCTCTTGTATTTTCTTTTCCCATCCTTTCTGCAACCAACCTGGTGCACTCGGCAAGAACATCTCCAAAGCAAACCAGTCTGAACCCCCACATGTGGGTGAACAGGGCTGAGAAAGAAAACTCACAATTATGGGCAACATCACACCTTTTTCTGGAAGGCACCAGACGCTGCTCCTCTTCAGGGTGGGATTACTCATTGTATTTTCACTTTTCGACTCTGAGGCAGATTCTGCCTCTCTGGATTAGCAAGTTTTCTACAGTAATGAGCAATTTTTAGCTATTTTTCTTTCTTTGACACTCTCATCTGTTAATAATGGAAGCTCAAACTGTTTCCTGTTCAAAAAAATACACCTCCTCTAAGCTCTTCTGGCTCTCATATTGACAAGGTTCTACATTAAGTTCTCTTAGCAGGTTGTTCTTGAGTTGTGTGTTAGTGAAGTACAGTGTTTTTATAGGGTTCTACCACCAACTCCACTGGTAAACGGTCAGCTGAAATAAAAACGATCTCTTTCACTCAATTTGGCTGCCTGAGAAACTCTTCTTAAAATAGCATCAAACCCTCAAGCTCTTTCTCACTCCATGATTGCTTCAGAGGAGGAACTTCCTGCTGCACATCAACACGAGTGCCAGTTGTGGGCAGGATGTGCAAGCGCGAGGGAACAAACCAAGCCCCAGCAAGAAAGTGCTCAAGGAACATTATGGAGAGCTGAAACAACAACTACTCTGACTATACCATCACCCCCACCACCATGGATGGTTCCCTCAGGGTGGAAAACACTGGGAAACGGGATGACTCCAAGAAAACATGTTATTGTGATGTTTGGGAATACCTGTTAAAAACAAAACTTGGTTTTGTACAGACTGAATCTACGTGGTCAAAGCAGAACAATAAAGGACCAGAACTGCTGAGGTGCCACTTTGGGACAAACCAGCGTGATGTGACAGCTGCTCTGACCCCTCAGGGTGCAGGAGACCTGTGGGTCAGAGCAGTCTGTCTTTCTAGGTGCTAAAACCATGAAGATTTCACCTCTCTATGAAATATGTCCCAGAAAACATGAGTGTTCTCTACCTCTTGCTCCAGAGCTGTTCAGGCGTTGCAGGAGTCTCTGCCACTTTTGCCAGGGAGCTGTTCCTTTCCCTCTGAAAAAGCCTGGCCATCTGGGCCAATTTCAAAGCTACCTGGAAGAAGACAAGAGTTTGAACTTCGATATCTTTAACAATAAGGTGCATAAGCGAGCACACTGGAATTTTAGGGAGTTCTAAGGTGCCGCTGCAACCGGGGGGTGGCCGCGAGTTGCCCTCTGGGCAACCCGCGACCCCCCCCCGGCACCTCCGCCGTTTGCCTCGGAAGCCAACTGGAAGACCCCCACCTCCAGGAGCGCTCCGTGGATAATGCAACACGGCCGGAGCGGGATCACACATCCCACCCCCGCCCCGCAGCCCTGAGGGGAGGG
>VZTX01030859.1:0-15102 GCA_013400915.1 Pardalotus punctatus | reverse complement strand
TCCAGGGAGGGTGCGGCGCGGGATGGAGCGGCCGGGGGCGCTCCGGTGGGGCCGCAGGTACCGGGGGGCTGGGGCAAGCCACGGCAGGGCTGCCGCCTCGCCACGGGGTCCTGCGGCGGGCAGCGGGACGGTGTCCTGGTCCCAGCCGCGCTCTCGCGGCCGGCCCACTGCGGCGGCGGGGCAACCCGGGGGTGGCTCTGGAGTCGAGCGGGGCCCCTTGGGACGGCGGGGCAGGAATGGCCTCGGGTAAGGCGCCCACAGCTGCGGGCTCTGCTGGGGCTGAGTCTACCGCGGCCTCCAGCCGCAGCTCGGGGGGTTCTGGGCTGCCGGGACCCCTTTGCTCGTTCCCTTCGCGGCCCGAGGCCTCATATCCGTAGAGATGCTGGGTATCCGCTCCTCGGAGGGTGACTCTCTAGGGGGAGCCCGGAACCTTGTTTCTCCCCGCGGGAAGGAGCAAGGCCTGGTTTCTCCCCCTTGCAGGGTGCCTGAGTGGCCCGGCCTGGATGCAGGGACTGGCTAACAGGTAGAGTGACGCTCAGACATGAAAGCTGGGCACAGCTACTGTGCGACTCGTGCGGTAACGCTACAGCAGCTGCTTGCTGCTTCGCTGAGGGACAGGGGCTCCTTCTGCAGCTGATGGAAAGCCCCACCCAAGCTCTCCTGGAGGGCAGTGCGGGCAGGTAGGCTCGGATGCCTGAGCAGTGAACGTCCCAGGCCGGGGAGGTGGTGATGCAGGCAGCAGGCACGTGCCCTGATGGTGGCTAGCTAGCCAAGGGGCTGTTCCCTGTGGGCTGATTGTGGGAAACGTCGCTGAGTCTGAGTCTTTCTTTCTGGCTGTTCCTCCTAGTGGCACCCGACAGTAGGTGTGAGCTGATCTAGCCTGGCTCCTGAAGTAGCCTGGCTCTCTGGTGTCTGATGATGAGTGTGACCCCGACCAGGGGATGCCTCCTGGACCTGCCCTGGGAAGACATCTTGGTTCCACATATCCTCTGCCATCTGCCACTGCAGCAGCTCCTGAGCTTGCAGAGGGTCAGCAAGTCATTCCAGTCTCTCATCCAGCTGTACCTGGCCAACATGCGCTGCTTTGACTCAAGCCAGGTATTGGGTGGCTCTGAGGCTGGGGGAGGACACAGATGTCCTACTGCTCTGGAACTAACAGGGAAGCATCTTTCTAAGTGGGGAGAAGAAACCCTTGGCAAGGAGGGTGGTTTCTGCTCAGGAGCTTGGGTTAATGGCTCAGGTGTCAAACTGGACAGATGGGCTCAGGGATGAGAGGCAGTGATTCAGGGCCCAGCAATGCCAGTGTCTTGAGTAAGAGGCCCTGGGAGGAGTAAGCCTGGAAACTCCACCCAGGCCATTATGGGGCACTGGGTGGCAGACAAACACAATATGGAGTGGCATGTCCTCACGAAGGTTGTGCAGTAGGGTGGGTCTGATGGGAGATAACTCCATGCTTGGTCTTCAGGGAAAGTTTGTGCTATTCCTGGGAGATGCTGCCTGGGGCTGGGAAAGACTGCAGTAATTGCTGTTCTGTTAGGACACAGAGCAGTCTAGCAAAGAGACTTCTGGAGACCAGAGGTGTGGAGCTCATCATGAGTATATAAATGCAGGAGTGATGATGTGGGATGGAGAAACCAGAGATTCATCTAGCTTGTGGCAGTAGCCTTGGCATGAGGTGAGCAGAGTCTGATGGTAGGGTTTGCCTTGGAATGAGGACAAGGGATGGCTTTGGTCACCACTGTCACAGCAGAAGACAGAAGGGGAGAGAGTATTTAGTGAGGATCAGGCTTATCTGAAACTCTGAAGGGGATGCTTCATTCTTCCTGGGTTCCCCACACAGATTGGACCTGCCATCCCTCGAGCCGCTTTTGTTAACCTCTTGAAAGACAACGAAGTACTGCAGCAGCTGGCACTCCAGAACTGCTCCGACTGGCTGACGGACCAGGAACTGCTCCCAGTCATCGGGCAGAACCACCACCTGCACCAGATCCAGCTGAAGGGCTGTGCCCAGCTCAGCCGCCACGCGCTGGTGGCCATCTCGCTGAGCTGCCCCAACCTGCGCCAGCTCTCTCTGGCTCACTGTGAGTGGGTGGACAGCCTGTCCCTGCGCAGTCTGGCTGACCACTGCAAGGCACTGGAGGCTGTGGACCTGACGGCCTGTCGCCAGCTGAAGGACGAGGCCATCTGCTACCTGGTGCAGAAATGCAGCAGACTCAAGTCTCTGTCACTGGCTGTCAATGCCAATGTGGGCGACGTGGCAGTTGAGGAGACTGCCAAGTGCTGCCCTGAGCTGGAGCATTTGGACCTCACGGGGTGTCTGCGAGTCAAGAATGACTCCATCAGGTACTGAGCAACATGGGAAGCCAGGGTGGGGATGGCAGGTACCTGGGATGGGGAGAGGAAAAGAACCAGAGAGGAAAGTCAGATTTTTTCATGCTGAAAGCAATGAGAGCTTAGTCTGGGAGAGAAGCCACTAGCAGGCCCTTCAGGAGAGGCACTGTGTTCTACTGACAGCAAATTTCCTAGCATATCATGGAGGGTAGGTCTGGAATCCAGCCATGAACCTTGACTTTGTCTCATACCACCATGGTGTTGCTCCCAAAGGATGGCGTGTATGTGGCACAGTCAGGAGCGCTGGGCTGCTGGGAGTAGAGAATAGTGTGAGTGGTATACTTAGGAGTCATTACTTGCAACTTGCATGTGCTCTCTTTCTTGGCAGGGTCCTGGCTGAGTACTGTCCCAAGCTGCGCTCACTGAAGGTTAAGCATTGCCACAACGTGGCTGAGTCCAGCTTGAGCATCCTCCGAAGCCGTGGGGTGGAGCTGGATGTGGAACCTCCACTGCAGAGGGCTCTTGTTCTGCTGCAGGACGTGGTTGGCTTCGCCCCTTTCATCAACCTTCAGATCTAGAACTGCTGCTGCCGGGGAGGGGGGGACTGACACAATTCTGGGATCACAGAAGGATGCCGGAACTGGCTGCTGTGGAGACATGCAGAGGGAGTGGTCGGTCCCATGGGTGAGGCTGGCCTGAGTGGGGCTCACTCTTTCCTCTGGGGCTGTTTAGCAGCCAGTGTTCGTAAGTGGACTTCATTGGTGCCTCTGGGGAAAGTAACTCCCTCTGCAGTGGGGTGGAAAGAGCGAGTGATTTGCAGGAACACCATGGTGCTGAACAGGCCTTGGTCAGGCCAGCTAATAGATAGGATTTATTATTTGTTGTATTTTAAATCTTTAAGTGGCAGCTCTCCAGAGAGCAGGGGAGTGTGATGGGGACTGTCCCCTGGGGTGGGTGTGCAGGGCATGCCAGCAGAGCTGTGGAACAAACCAGACCAGCTGGAGAAGAAAGAATAGCTACCAGCCCTCCTCTTGGGAGAGGGCAGGCCCCTCTGGGCTCTGGGAGGAAGGCAGCGAGCCTAGCTTCAGCCCACAGCCACTGGTCAGCCTGGCACCAAAGGACTAGCATGGCCCCAGTGCAGGCAGTGTGTCTGCCCAGGCCTAGGGTGCTGCTTTAGGCTGGGGCAAGGTGGGAGTCATTTTCAGGGGGAACATGCTCCTAATGGCAGTCTGACAGAAAAATGCCAAACCTAGCTGTGCCATCACTGAAAGCAGTTGGTCATTGTCATTTGTTTCTTCCAGCATCTGACTTAACATTTTAGTAGTGCCCAGGCCTGTTCCTGTATTTTGCTCCCTGTTGTGTGGCTGGAGCTTTGGCTCTCAACAGTGGTGAGAAATGGCAGGAGCACTGACTCTGGTGTCAGCTGGAGTTTATGGAGAGAGCTGCTGATTGTGTTGGCAGGGAGAGCCTAGCTCTGGAGTACAGCCTAAGCCCTTTTATCCGCTAGGCAGTTAATCAAACAGCAGCTGCATCTTGAGAATGTGATGACAAGAGTAATTAGAGGAAGAGAGGATGACCCTGCTCCTGTCTTTGGCCCTAGGAGGGACTGGAGGCAGTGTCTGTAAAGCATGTGCATGCTCTGGCTGAACTACACACCAACTCACATCATCTTTATTAATACTGGCACTCAAAGCAACAGTGCACAAAGACTTGTTAAAAAGGTTGCTGCAAAAGCACATGCCACATCTCAGATCTAAAAATGTCCCATGCAAGGAATACAGAGAATTTCCAGGCCCTGGAGAGCCACTGCAGTGTGCCCCTGGGGGTAGAGGCATAGCTATACAAGGAGAGAAGTCTCCTCAGCCAGGTTAGTTGAGGAAGCTGAAAGCAGTGTCCTGGCTTCCAGGTTTGTTAGTTAGTGGCAGGTGGAGTCACCTCATTCCTAGCACCACACATCCATCCTGCTGTGCCTGGCAGTGAGGTGGAAGGCTGAAGAGTAGAAGGACCTGGCTGTCAGTGGAACTTGTACTTCCTGGCTGGTTTTAGGCTGATGTAGGTTCTCTTCATCTCCTCACTCTCAGGCTTCTTGATATCTTTGTACCTCTCTCCTTTTGTACTCACCACCTGGTTATCAATATAGCGGATCAACTTCTTGGGAGCCTGGAGAGGAAATGTATTAACACCAAGTGGATAGACAGCCACACTGCTAGAGAAAGGGAGGGGGCAAGCAAAAGCAGAGCTGCACTACAGGAGGTGAGTGGATGGGCTGCTTTACCATTGTCTGTGTTGGGAATCTTGGCCAAAACAGGAAGGATGCTCTCTGATGGGAGGGAGCAAGTGCTGTGGTAGTCAGTAAAGGTAAGAACTGACAGTCCCTGCAGCACCTTAACTGAGCTAATCTTCCCTCTTTGCCTGACAGGTTCTGTGACTGGACCTGCCTTTGGCCTGCCCTGTTGCTTTTTTAGACTGCAGCCTGTTTTGGTTTTTTAAACCTTGTAAGGACATTCAAATAGCTGGCGAGCTGGGACTGCTCTGCTTACCTCTTTGGGTGGAGCTGGCCGATGTGTCTTCTGATCGTCTGCACTATCCACCATCATGTATCTGAAACACAAGAAGCATTTAGCAAGCACGGTAACATACATTGCCTGGGGCTACTCACAGCCTATGTTCCTTCTCCCCTGGCTGGTTTGTGGCTCTGCAATGTGTCCTATGTGCCTAGATTGCAGCTAAGAGAACTTTATGTTCCCCTCTGGATGAAATGGGCAAGAAGTATGTCATCCTTCTGGTGAGAATCTAGTATGATTCTCCTGAAGTAGCATCCTTGGCTGTATGTGAAGGGTATTGAAAACTCAGGTGGTTGTGAATGCTGATAGCCACTGCAGAACTGAGAGACATACTGAGGTCTGGTGTGCTCTGCCATTGAGGCAGCTTTGCTCCTTCTCAGGCCAAGTGATGGCAGCCAAATGAGACAGAAGTGAGATTACAGGACCAATCTGTCTGCTTTTGCCCTGTATGATAGTGTTCCTTTCACACTCCTA
This sequence comes from Pardalotus punctatus, assembly GCA_013400915.1. Lineage (NCBI taxonomy): Eukaryota > Metazoa > Chordata > Aves > Passeriformes > Pardalotidae > Pardalotus > Pardalotus punctatus. The sequence continues at coordinate 9,733 of VZTX01030859.1, read as the reverse complement.
CTACTTGACTGTGGAACAGGTCTGTGCTGGAAGCAACTTGATAAAAGCATCACCTCATTTCCTATGTAACTGAGACATCAGGGTCCAAGCATTTGCTGGCTGTACTGCTGAGTTGCTGCTCTTGAGATTTTGGTGGTGGTTTAGCACAGCTGACCACGACTTCTCCCTCAGTAGTTAGTATAGTTGCTCTTGTGTATCTTCAGCTATGGCGATCTGCTTTCTGTACCTGTGCTTGAGTGATGTTTAAAGTACAGGATGTTGCCAAAATGTCATTAAAGTGAAGTTCTCAGAAATGTAACATGCAGCTGGTGCATTTTTGTTCCCCTGCCTGTCACTCTAAAATGAGCCTGCACAGGAGATGGGCAAGGACTGGGATTACTACTTCTGCCTGGATGCTCTTCTGCCTTGCTTTATCTTTCCTAGCCCATCGACTTTATCCTGTTCCTGGGGAGAATGTAAAGTGGAAAAGATGTGGCTGGATAGATGTGTGGAAGCTGCCATGCCTGCATGAGGATACTCATGAAAGCTGAGATCTTAAAGCAGATCGATGAAACCACAGTGTGGGTTCTCCCATTGAGAATTAAATGCTTTTAGGAATGAATATAAGTAAACTAATCTAAAGCTACTTTCATTACCAAGAAGTCCATGTGAGGACTTCAGAGAGGTTTCTTTAAATGCATTGAATTCACATCTTCAGCAATTGAGATTTAATCTTCCCACTGCTGTTGTGCAGGCAGTCTCTTGAAGGTATCTTTAACCGTGTTTGGACTATCTCCAAGAATAAAGGTATGAATGAGTTACTGTAGTTCTACAAGTCACCATGTGTTTGTTATCTGAGCTGCAGCATGATGTTTGTGCCTTGAACCTTTAACCAGGACCTCAGCACAGCACTGTGACTTACACTATCTGTAGGAGGCTGAAACCTTGCACACAGCCAGTGCTGTGACCCAACTGGTACAGGTAACGTGTTTCTATGCCAAAGCTCTAAAAGAAATCAAACCTGTTAGGTTTTGTGGAGTGGTTTTTTTGTTTGTTGGGGTTTTTGTGTGTGTGTGTGGTTTGTTTTTTTTTTTTTCTTTTTCCCAGCTGATTACTGTATTTGTGCTTAGATGTGTTCAGCTATACCCACCCCTGGTTATTTATACACCACAGTGTTCCCCAAACTGCCACCTCTTCCATTTATTTGGAGCAAAATAAGGGGTTCTTTGCTGCTCGGTACTCACTTCTGTAGGATGACCTGTTTTAGTTCCTCGTGGTTGGGTGCTCTGCGGGGCCGTGCCAGTTCCTGGGAGGACACAAGTTGGTGTGTGAACAGCACAACACAGGGGTGTACAGCTTCCCCACTAACTCACTGAGCCCAGCTACTGGTGGAGTACTCCAGCCCCTGTGGGAAAGGGGTGCCAGCCACACCTCCACGGGGTCCTAGCTTGGTTGTGGGCACAGACTACACTAAGAGAGCCAGGGAAGGGAAAACGGCTGTTGCTCTGCTTGCTCCTCCTGACTTATCATGCAGAAAGTTTCTGCAGTCAAAGTTTCTGCTTGTAGCAGACAGCTGTGGCATCTGCATGTCCCTGAACACTGCTCTGCTCCCTGGCCCACTGCCACCCAGGTTACAGTACAGTACCTTCGCATTCGCACCTGCCGGGCCAATTTCAACCTTCTCCTCCACAATTAACTGCACTGCCTCTTCCAAGTTCCCCAAGGCCATGGCGAGAGCCTTCTCTGCCTGGCTCACAGTACAGGCTGGGAACATCTCCAGTAGTAGCTCCACCCCATCCTTCAAGTCAGCACCTTCCTAGTTGGAGCAACAGACAGAGGTAAGTTGGGGATGCAGTGAGGAGAGGGCTGTTGAGAAGGGCCTGTGTTTTTTCATGGTCAGGAAATTTGGCTTGCCCTTTGCTGAAAGCTCTCCTTAGCAGTGTTACTAAATCCGATTCCTGAAGCTAACTGGGGACTGTGCATTTGGAAAGACAAACCAACTCTTTTGTTCTCCTTTAATCTCCTCCCTATTTCAACTTGCTTTAAAGTAGGGCTACTGTGAACTGACTCATCTGTGGCCATGCTTAGGTGTGAGATTTCTGGACCATGTGGTGCAAATGCCTGACTCCTGCCGACCTTGTGAAGTTACATGTACTTTGATCAGAAAGGAAAGGGCCTGCTAAACACTGACCTGATGCTACATCAGAAGGAATCACCATAGCAGCACTTGCTAGAAGGCTGTGGACACAGAATGATTATAGTGCAGAGCAGGAATAGATCAGTACTGGAGAAACAGCAAGCAGAGCATGGGGGAGGAAGGTGGGGTTGATGTGGAAGGTGCTGCATTACCTGTAGCTGTTGTGGGATCACTGAAGGCACTGGAATAGGCTCTCTCAGCCATTCCTCTGGCCCACCCTTTCCAGCCACTGGAAAGGATGAGCCAGAGCACTGACTCACAGTCTGTCAGCACATATTTTTCTGACAGTTCTTGCTCAGGCCATACAATGGAGATCACGGACACCAGTGATGCTGTGTCATAGCCTATGCTGTGGTTCCTTCCAGAGCTGGAAAATGCCCTCAGGTGTTGCTGGTAGCCTAGTGCTATGTGACTGTCCCCACTGTTCCTGCTCCTCTGTGGGGTACTCATACCTGGGCCCCGGCTCCGTCTGTTAGAGTGCACAGTCTTTCCCCATTGCAGGCTCCAGCTCCAGGCTCCTGGACCTTGGTGAGGTCTTCAGAGGGCGCTTCACTCCTGCTTTCCGCAGCCTTTTGGCCAAGTTTTTCTTAAAGACACAGTGATATCTCCTGAGGAACAGTCCCACTAAGGCTAGAACTCTGTGCTTTCTGTTGGCATTAGATTGCTAGTGCATTGTGTGCCAAAACAAATCTCTTCTTAAGTGACAAGACTTGGAAGAGACACTACTGTTTCTCCTGCCCTCAGCAGGGCAGCTGCAGCTCTGCTCCCACTGATCTGCCAGATGCCACTGCTAGCACATGCTGGAGTGCCTAAGCTCTCCATTTCCAGGCTGTACAGGGCATGGGCTGCTTGCAAATTCAATTCTACTTTTCAATTCTCAGTCCGCTAGTGCTTTGGTTGTGGATACTTCAATTTCTAAGAACTCCGTGGTATTCGCTCTATCTTTGAACTAAGGTGTAGTTTTGATTTTAAACTTGGGAATGCACTGTAGTAGTCCCCAAGCTGCATGCAAGCCAGCATGTCCCATGATCAGGTTATTCTGATGCATCTCTTTTGTCACAGGCTTTTTGTCACTGTATTGTGAATCATTTCACTTCTGTCCTGTTAAGACTGGGATGGTGCTTTTCTTCCACTCTGGCTACATCAGGATCCTCAAAGGGTAGGATGCAGGGGAGCAGAGCAGTAGATTTTGTCAAGTTCAAGAAAGTAGCACGTAAGATAAGACAGGACTGTCTATTCTACACTGTGTAGCCTTCTGACAAGACAGCAGTGATGTTGCTAGACCAGCAAAACTCAGACTGGTTATGTCCTGGAAGGTTTACTATCCAGGCACTTCAACCTGTCTGTTCTTTAGTGGAAAGTACCCCTGGTGTTGATTGACACAGCAATCCAGCTGGTCTGTGGATGCTGAGCTTAGAAAGGGCCATTGGCACAGTGCAGTCTTCTGCAGTCCTGCATAGTGCAGGTCAGAGCACATCACTGATTTTGCATCTGTATCAGGGCTCATGGATGAACAGAACTGAGCTTTGAGGATGCTCACAGTCTAGATGTGACACATATACTCAGCTGGATATTCTGTTTGATGATGTACCTGATAAAGGCTGCCCAGTGGTAGTGCCACTTAGGCAGATGGCTATCAGAGGCAGGCAGAAATCCTCGCTTTCAGAATTAACCTACAGCAGAATTTCAACAAACAGCCCTGAATTGGCTATTTCTTTCTTATTACTCTAGATTTGATGGCAATAGAGATATTTGAAGAATTGATCAAGTGTTTTTCACTCCAGTACGTCTTGGACAGTATTCCATATGACTCCAACCTCCCATCTGTTGATACAAAAAACCTAACTGAAGAAAACCCCCCAAACCTGTCAATCAATTCAGGCTACCGTATGAGTTCCTAGCTGTGGCAAACAAGTTCGTATTTTATTCTGTGACATTGTTCAACTCCAAATATTAAGACTAAAAACATGTACAAATCTTCCTGTGCTGAAATTGTTTGTGTAACTCACCTTTGTTCCGAGCTTCACCAAGCCTTTCTGAGAGGGAGAACATCATTTCACAAACATCCCCACTGCAAGAGAGAGAAGCTGTATAATTAGCATGAGGAATAAAAGCACAAGCCTATCCTATTTGGCTACCATTTTATAGAAAGACAGGGCTTTATGGGAAGCCCAATAGAATCAACAGATATTTCAGATGGCCAAGGACTTACTTGTGAACTGCACCAGGATTAGCATCTGTGTATTCAGGCAAAGAGTGACTTATCATAATGGTTCAGGTTTGGTACTAAAACATCTTCAACTGGGTATAACAAAAGAATTTGTAGTACTGAGGGGCTTGGGGCCAGGCCCCCACTGCACGGCACGCACATACAAACCAGTAACCAACACATACCTGTGGATTTCTGCAAAACCAGGGATATATGCCTCCATCATTTCCACAAAGGTGTCCATGTCAAAAGTCTCTTCAGAGGATTCTGGTGAGCCCAGCTCTTCCAGGACACCCGTAATGTAAGAGAAGAAAACATCATCCATCCCACTGGAGACAAAGAGAACAGAGGCAGCAAGGTCAACCTGCCCATTTTTTCCTTTCTCTCCATCCCCATTACCCCTAACCTTGTGTCTTTCTAATACAGCAGCAGAAGGACCTAAGTGGACTGTATGAGGAGATACCACCAGTAAGGCCAAGCAGCAGCTGGTCAGTGGTAGAGAGGGAAGCATTAACAGATAAATACTGCATGTGGTCCTGCTTCCTGGGCAGCACTGAATGAAAGTCCCAGCTTGTGTTCCAGAGGCTGTGCTCCTGTGGGTGCTTCAGCTGAGCTAACCATAATATTCCAAGTGCTCAAGACCTTGGCTTTTCTATGTTGACTGGTGTTTTGGGTGAGGTCATTATTTCTGTTAAGTTGCATTCTGTTAAGTTACTTTCTATGGGATGCAGTGTTCTCTGCTTGCTGCTCTCCATGCTTGTGTCACTGTTGCCACCAGCTGCAAAACCAGCTGCTGTGTTCCAGCCTCAAGGTGGCTGTATCTCTGCATGCAGGCAGAGTTCAAAGTAAGGAAAGGTCTGACATAGATTATTCTGCTCAGAAAGCAATTTGGGAGCACTGTGGAATGAAGGAAGTCCCATATTCTAATGGGTATTACTGGACAGGAAATTAATCATCTTGGTCATCAAAGAAATGACATTGCTAGATTGCAATGCTAAACTATAGCTGTTCAAGCATTTTCATCAAAGCCTGTGCAAATCACCTGCATCCTGGATCTGACTTAAAGGAGAGCAACACAAAGTACAGGAAAACTACAGAATTCAGTATAATGCACAGAGTGACAATGCAGAGTTCAAGATGGAACAATGATACCGGATCTGCCTATCTCAACCTACCTGAGATCTGCTGCAGGGATGTGGGACTGGATGAAGCGTGTCAGTGTGTCTTGAATGATTCTTTCAAGCTCCATGTCTCTCTAAACCTTTTTCTTAAAAAAAAAAGGAGGAAAACTTAGTGTAATTTTAATAAAATAAAAAGAACAATCAAAATGCAGTATGGTATAAATAAGTGTGCTCTTCCCGTGAGAACAATTCACAAACTCCTCCAATGTCTTGTCATCTCTGGGTAACAGCAGACAAAGATATCCATAAAAAGCTGCAGTATGAGGATCCACTGGAAAAATCAGCTCAGTAACTTGGGCTCCTCCTGACTGTGCTGATGCTGTCAGTATGCAGCTGTACCGTATATTTAAAATGTCCTCTCTGAGAAGCAAAACTGGAAATGCAGATGTGTCCAGCTGCAGGACCTCAAGAACACCTTCTGAGTTCGAAGACTGTGCTGTCCAGTGAGAAAGAAACGGGTAGTAGGCTTGTATATTCAGTGCAGAAAGGGGTGGACCTTCCAGCTAAGACCATATGCAGTGATGCTTGGACTCAACTCAGGAATGAGTGGGAGGAAGGGTAATGTCTCCTAAAGAAAGGACATCCTAGAGTGTATTTTACAGGGAAATACCAAGCAGGGCACAGACAACTAGTCTGCCAGCCAAAATATCAAAGGTCTCCAGGTCAGGCATGGACTGCCAGTGGAATCCTGCCCAAACAGGAGCCTGTTGTTGTGCTTGGTAAATGAGCCATTCTACAGTTGATGCAGCTGCAACAAGGGGCACTTGATAACCCAAAATTCAGGGGAGTTCTAAGAATCACAGAGTTCCTACAGAAGCAGTGCCAGAAGGGGGCTGCCTACAGCCCTGCTCTGGCTATCAGTACTGAGCCTGGACTGAACTGGGTGGAAAAAAAGCTGTTCCCTTAACCATTGCTTTCCTCTGGTGTCTGCAGAGCTGCTGGGTGGACAGATGCCTGGTATAAGCACTGAGTTCTTCCCAGGAAGGAAACCAGCCTTACATTCAGAGAAACTGATACGGTCATTGTCCAGAGAGGTTCCAAGGGTCATCATGTTCCCATCAGTGCAGCTCTCATTTCAACCACACTGGGACCTGACCAGGTCTGTTTGACACAGAACTCAGGGAGCAGTCATATAGGTTGCTGACAGACAATTCTGATTTCCCATGGGAATCGGAAACGTTTGGCATTTCCCTAGATGAGTCTTCCAGCTAGAAGGATATAAACAAAACCACTCCACGACACTCAGCCAGGTTTAGAATTATGTAACTTGGGACATCAAAACACCTTATGCATTATACCTTCAAATGCTACACTTTTTCTAGTGATGACCTGCAATAGTTAAAGGGGAGATTCACTAGCTTATCCTATGTGCTCAGTTTTGTGTGGGAGTAATTTACAATGCACAAAATTATCTACAACTCAAAGGCAGGAGAAATCACTCTCCTTAGAGCTCAATTTTCCTGAAAGCGTGTCACCATACTTCTAAACTTCCAGTCATAATTGCATTGAGGATTTTAAGATCACTTCACTAGTTGTCAGCTGATTCAAATGTATCTGTGAAAGTCCTTCTGCATTTCTTGTTGTTGTAATGTGGGTTCTGTGTAACATGTTGCACAGAATCTATTTTTAAAAGCATATGATGAAATGATACTCCTATTGCTCTGCTCACAGCTACAGCCTCAGAGTTTTGCAGTGTCAGAACAAGAGACCTCCAACTCTTGGAAATCCCTGTCACTTTTCTGACAAACCCCAGTCTTTAAACACTGGTGTTTATTATTAAAGAGTGAGCAGTGGAGCACTGTATGTCATCTCATAAGACAGGCTTAGCTTGAAATACCAGGAGTGCTTTCTTGATCCACATAACACTGCATGGCATATGTATTTCCTCACCTCAGGCAGAGAAAAGTGGTATCAGTTCTCAGAATGTGAATGTGAAAATTATTCATTTTCAGTGTTAGACACTTTGGCTAGCATCTCAACAGAGTTTCCCACCCTACTGTCTGTCTTGAGAACGTAGCAATCTCAGCAATTTTCATTCCCTTGCATTCTCCTTCCCAATATGTTAATGTCAAATTTAGTTTGCTTGTTTTGTTGGTTTTGTTTGTTTTTTGTAAAACAAATGTACAAATAATATCCCTCTAAAAGTACCATTGTCCTTGTGGTGTATGAAATAGCTACTTATGCTATATTCAAGAAAAGTTGGTATGAATGTGTCTTCCTCAAAAAAAAAAAAAAAAAAAAAATAGAAAATAAGTGAAAATCTGAACTGTTTGCATACAGCTAGATTGTTTTGGAAAGGTTTTTCAACTCCAGCTTCAGTAATCATTCTCAAATCGTCAATGTGATGGAATGGGAATGACTGATTGGTCCTTGGACTTTTTATTAACAAGAATGACTTGAGCAATTTAGGAGAATGTTTCTGAACCAAAGAATTGCCATTTGGATGTATATCAACTTTTATGGCATCATAAATTGGCCTACCAACGACTAGAGGTTTCTGCAAGCAGAAGGAGGTGGGTGTTGTATCCTTGGATGTTGCTCAGAACAGGTTAGAGAAAGTTTAGGTAAATCTGATCTGGCTGAAAGATTGATTAAAACACATTGAGAAGGTTCATTTAGCTCAAGTGTCAGTGATTATTTTTATGTGACTGAGTAACAGGACAAGGATGGTCCACTGAGCTCTCTCTGAAAATGAGTTCTTAGAAAGCACGGATCGTGTCTTATACTACTTGGTATGTCTGTGCTTGGGGAAGTGCATTTCTCTGGGATATAAGGCCCTCTCTCTCAGTGCAGCCTCTGACATACAGGCTCAGAGGAAACTTCTCAGAAGACATATGTGCAGGATAGAGAACGAGCTGTGGCTATACTCCACTGAACTACTTAACTCCTCAAGCTTTGCTGGCTTAAAAGAAAACTTTCCAGGCTAAATGACACTTTACAGACATAATTTCAGTGCTTCTATTTTTTGTTTTTCTTGCTAAAGAAGTCTCTGAAAGGGCTTTCCCAGTGTGGTTGCTATGGGAAAGCAGGTGGAGGTCACTGTGTGTGTTAACACAATTAACTGCTTAATGGTCTAAAATTATAATAACACTTTTGTTTATAGCTTAGTCCCAGTAAATTACACTAATAGAAGATAGTAATGCCAGTGGCCAGCCTCTTCCCTCCCCTCCAGATCTATATTGGAAAGCTGCACTTGGGTACTCAGCTGACAGGACCCTTACCAGAGCAGACGTGTCACCTTTGCGAGGTCTTCAGCTCACAGCCAGTCTTTATGAAGCACTTCAGTGCCTGCAGAGGAGTCGACAGTCCATCCTATGACTGCCAGGCCCAGGCCATGAAGGAGGGAACCCTTTTATGGGAAAGGAAAGCTGAATTAGCTGAAGCGGGAGCACAAGAGAATAATTCTGTATACTGGCATCTTTATGCTTTGTTACTTGTGACCATTTCCCCTAGTGCAGATGGCACAGATTTATTCTCTGGAATAAAATGTACTTTGTGAAAGGATAACATGGTTGTGAGAACGGTGTACCTGTCAACCTTCAAATTCACTGCGATGTCGTGATGTTTTTCAACATCTACAGTTTCTGTAGCAAGGCCAGCAGTGGTCCCTGCACATCACCAACGTATTCCAAAAGCATTGGTGGCCTCATCGCCAGGGCCAAACAGAAGTTGTTTCTCGAGGCGTTAAGGAGACAACCGGAGAGCGAGCGCCGGGTGTCCCCGCTGCGCAGGTCGCCGCGGCCGGAGCCCGCCGGGGGAGCGGCAACACCGGCTGGGCAGCCCCGGGGCGGCTTTCATTGCGCTCGGGCTGCTCCCCGCTACCGGTGGGCCAGGATTCCCTCGCCGGGGCTTGACAGCGAGGCCGCAGAGTGCCCGAAACACGCCGTGCACGGGCCGGGTCCCCCGCGCCGTGCCGGGTCCCCCGCGCCGTGCCGCCCGCCCCGTGGGTCGATCCCCGCACCGCAGAAGCTGCGCGTTACCCTGCCCGGCTCCCCGGCCCGTCTCCCGCCCCCCCGCGCTGCGGACCCCGGAGGAGAGCCCCACTCCCGGGCTCCCCGGGCTCCCCGGCGCTGTGTCCCGTGTCCCGTGTCCCGTGTCCCGTGTCCCGTGTCCCGGCTCCCCGCGGGCAGGGCGGGAACGGGCGCGCGCCGGCGGCGGGGGGGGGTA
>VZTX01030833.1:13348-25144 GCA_013400915.1 Pardalotus punctatus | reverse complement strand
AAATATCTCAGATGAGATGAATACGATATATTGTACCTGTGAGAGAAACCCTCTGCTCACAGTTAAAGCACAAAAGCACCCAGGGCAGTCGGCTGTGGCTGCTGCAGGGTTTTTCCTGCACTCTGTTTGGAGCATTCCTCACCCAGCATCCCGAGTCCCTGCTCCAGCATTGCCCCTGGGGATGGATTTGGGGCACTGGTACCCTGCTGTGAGCAGAACCCCCGGGTGCAGAGAAGGCATTTAGCAAAAATAAACTCCGAGACAGAGCTTGAAATGTTTATTTTCCAACTCGAGGCCATTCATCCAGTGACACCGCTCTGTTGCAGTGAGTCTCCCTCTGTTTATATCAGATGATTAATGAGACACAGATTGTCTTTAACCCTGATGGATGTCACAGTCACCGGGGTATGAATTTGGGCTCGGTGTCCCAGTTCTCCTCCCAGCTCTGCCTGCAGCCACCACTCCATCCTCACTGACCCTCATTCTTCCCATTTCACGCAACCAAAATCAAGATTTTATCACAATATCTGTTTCCTGGCCTCTCCATGTGCCCTCAGCGCTCCTGAGGCTGGAAGCTCTGATGATGTGGGGAGGGGTCTGACTGCAGGAGCAATGAAGGGACAGAACAAACAATAAAAATGGAGAGGTGAGGGACAAGAAAACTTGGGTTTTGCCTGCCCAAAGCACGAAAGGGGACAGAGATGTGCCAGGACACCCAGGCTGATGCTCGAGTTTGCAGCAACCACCAGACACCGCAGCCAGGCACAAAAACCAGCCTGAAGCCAGCGTGGTGCAATTCCAGAGGACACAGGGCTGCCCCTGCTCCAGAAAACGCACTGCACCTTCAGCATCCCCAGATGTTTTATCCTGCTGGGCTGCTGCCCTGGCCATCAACACAGAATCCCAGGAGGGTTTGGGCTGGAATGGACATTAAAGGTCATCCAGTCCCACCCCTGCCATGGGCAGGGACACCTTCCACCATCCCAGGGTGTTCTAAGCTCTGTCCAACCTGGTCTTGGGCACTCCCAGGGATCCAGGGGCAGCCACAGCTGCTCTGGGCACCCTGGGCCAGGGCCTGCCCACCCTCACAGGGAGGAATTTCTTCCCAATATCCCATCTGACCCTGCCCGCTGGCAGTGGGAAGCCATTCCCTGTGTCCTGGCACTAATGGCATGGCCTAAGCAGCACCAGGATCACTGGCATCAGCCGGGATTCACCTTTCTCCGAGGGGAAGAGCTTTAAACTAGATCTGATCCCAGGTTTGCTCATGCCATGCTGTGTCTGACACCCCCAGGGTCAGAGGGATGTGCTGGGTACACCGGAAAGTTTTACAGAGATGAGCCAGAGGGTCCTGAGGGAGCAGGAGCCAACAGGAAAACCCCAGAGGAAGACCTCAAAGAATTACGGGATGTTCCTCTAGGAATGTGACCTCCAAAGGTCCCCTCCAACCAAACCCTTCTGTTTGTGAATGGGGCTGGTTGAAAGCAGATTGAACGTGTCACTGCAACAATGCCTCTGCATCCCCCAGAGCACAGCTCCAGGCAGCAGCACTGGACACATTTCCCCAGCACTCAAAGCTCAAATTGAAAAGCTGCCATTAACATTAAAAGGAAAAAATGGCTCTTTAAGAACTCCATACGTTTCTATTTCTTTCCCCTTCCTTTCCTTCTTTCTGATTCACCCTTCTGATATTTTGCTTGGACTCCAATCCTAATGCATTCATCCTTCTTAGCACATTTTTGGGATCTTTCCACCATTGTTCTTGGAAACATTTTTTTTAAAAGGACATATATTTAGATATACAACCTGGTCTCCCACGTTAAAAAAATCCTACCTCAGGCTGGGAGGAGAAGAGCACGGAGAAAAGGGAGTTGGGGCCAAGGATGAGAGGGGGACAGGATCTCCAGGTGCCAGCAGAGGAGGTGGCATTGCCACAGGGACATTTGTCTGTGCCTACCGTTCGATGGCTCTGTCTCCAGCATGGAATATCTCCCAAAATCTTTGCTGGCCCCAGCGGAGGGGCGGTCACTGCAGGTCACTGTCAGGGGAGCAGATGGAGTCAGCCTCCCTTGCACCTCCCTGCAGCCCCTGGCCCGCCCTGGGGGAACACCAGCACTTCCTCAAGTCGTGTCAGGCACTCAAATCCATTTGCAGCAAGGTTTGGGGAATGGGAAGGGTTTCTCTGGCCACAGTCACCCCACACTGCTTCCCTGCTGGACCAAACTGGGACCATCCCGCTTCCTGCGGATCCACCTGGAGCCCGTGGATGGGGTGGGTTTGGCCAGCCTGGATTTAATAACCCCTGAGCGCTCAGCCCGCACCCAAACATGTCATTCTGAAAAGGCAGGTTGGAGTCCAAGAAGCACTCGCAGGCTTTTCATAAACACACTTTAATAATCTTCATCAAGAATTTTAATACAGAGCGAGCTGCCTGCCAGGAAATGCATTTACACTGTCAGCTGCCGAGAGAAATAGCCCTGTGCTGCTGCTCAATACCAGAAACACCCTCCCTCCCTCCCTCCCAGCTTTTCCTCTCTTCCTCTTTGGATGAAGTGTGGTTCTTCAGGAACTGGAGGGGCTAAAAGCCTCGGCAGGGAGCCAGGCAGCTCCCTGGAGCATCCCCCGAATTGGGGCAGCCCCTTTTCCCTGCCCAGTGCCACCCTGCTCCCTCCTCCTGCCAACCTGGACCTCGTGCTTCACCTCTTGTTTGATTTTTGGGGGGTTTAAGACTGAAACCAGCGTTTTCTTCCTCTCCCATGAGCCTGCTGAAGGTGCTGCTGTTGGTGATGGAGAGGGAAGGGTGTGTTTTCAGGCTGTGGGAAGAACAGGGGTTTGTGAGCTACGGATACAATTACAAAAGCTTTTCTTTCACAGCAAAGATTAGCGGGATCAGAACACATTTCCTTGCTGGCTGTGGTATTAAGCAATTAAAGGGATTAAGCGAGGGCTTTACCATCCTCTGGCACATCAGGTTTTGGTTTGTGCCAGAGGCAAAATACCCAATTTGATGTAGTCCGAGCCCAGAGGGCTGGAATGGTGGGAATCACATTTTATAGCCTTTTCCCCAACAGCTGAAAACACTCTGGCTGTAACCACCCTCCAGATGCTGCTCCAAGACATCCGCACCCAGCTCAGCCTGCTCTCCCTAAGGACGGATGGACAGAGCCCTCTGTGCCCCAAAGCCAAGCATCATCTGCAGGGAAGGGCTCAGAGACCAGAGAGGGGAAGGGGGAGGCTGGAGAAATACCCCAGGGGGGCTTCAGCACCGGCAACTCCTTCCCCACATTTCCTAAATCCTGTATTACATGCGAGGAGGATTTTTGAATGCCAAATCCTGGCCCAGCGGGCAGTTTGTCTATTTATAAATCTCTTCTCAAGTGATTGACAAAAAAGGATGAAAAAAGCAACCTTGATGCAGTGAAAGAAAGTGATGAGATTAGAAACACACATAGCACATGTCCTCTCTGAACCTCGCTTGGCAGAGGTGGGGAATGCCAGCTTTCCAACAGGAATGGCACTGCCACCTCCGCTGCTTCCCTTTTCCTTGTGAAGTTCTTGCCTTATTTATTTGCTTGAGATGAAAAAAGCTGGGCGAAGCCGCCCAGCAGAAATACCAGCCTTCTGCCAAGCGTTTTGAAGTTGCAGCACAAATCGCCTTTTACAGGCAGGGGTGCGGAGCGGGAAGAGGTAGAGGAAAGGTCAGTTCTGCTCGAGGAACCCCCCAAAAGGCTTTGAAGAGCTGAAGGGGCTTTTTCATCAAACCCACAGTCCATGGAGGGTCAAAGTTCCTGATGGATTGGGGGAAAGAGAGATGGGAAGGACGGGTGGGAGGCGCCTTGCTGGTTGTGGCTCTGGCTCTGTCCCTGCCAGGGCAATCCAGGCTGCAAGGTAAAATCCCAAAATAGTTTGGGTTGGAAGTGGCATTAAAGCCCATCCAGTTCCACCCCCTGCCACAGGTGGGGACACCTCCCACTGTCCCAGGTGACTCCAAGCCCTGCCCAACCTGGCCTTGGACACTGCCAGGGATGGGGCAGCCACAGCTGCTCTGGGCACCCTGTGCCAGGGCCTCAGCACCCTCCCAGAAATACAAATAAACCTAAAAATCAGTAAGAATTTAAAAGGCACAATCCCCAAAACCTCTCTGGAGCAGACAGGAAGCGTCCATTGACTTTCTGAGCGGTGCAGTGTGCGTCAACATAGAGAAACAAATTATTCTCTGTATTGCTCTTCTTCAGCTCTTCAGGGAATCCCCAAAACTGCTCCCAGGTCCCCCAGAGTTCGCTCCCTTTCCCCGCCCAGGGGATGCTCCAAACCTGGGGCAGGGCTCCACTGTCTGTGCCTCCTTGCAAACTCGAGGCCGTGGCACAGCGGCAGCAAGATCTGCTGGGAAATGATGACCCCCAGACCTGGGGGAAAAAGAAACTCCTAAGATCCCTCAGTTGTGCCACAGGACTCCCAGGCTGCAGCCAGGAGCTCCCTCGGCACAAGGAGCTCTGTGCAGCGTTTTTCCAGGTGCATCCTTTCAGCAGCTTCTCCCCGTGCCTGAGGCATCCTAAAAAGACCAGCCCTGGAGCTGTGTACATCCCACTGAGCAGCCACGGGGAAAATCCAGGTATCCAGGTGCCTCCCATCAGGCTGGAAGCAGCAGCCTGCACTGCATTGCTCCCCGGGGGCTCGGCTTTCCAGCGGCCGGAGCCAGATGTTGTACCTTGTTTGTGTTTCTATGGAATTACCCTCCCTGCTGGCTCCCGTCCCGCAGCCCCCACCAGCCACATCTCCTCGAGGTTCATTTCAGCATGAAAAACAGCCTCCCAAGAGCAACTGCGGCCCATTTAAAATAATAAAACCCAAAATCTCAGGTTTGATGACTAATCCCCGGGAGACCGGTTTAAATTAGTGCTAGCCAATCGGCCACAAAAGACACGGGGAAAATTCCTGCTGGACTTCTCTCCTCAGTCCACTCCCTGGCTTCATTTTCCATCCCCAGATCCTTCCAGCCTGCAAACATATACAGTGTTGCCTCGGCAACTCGGAGACGAGATATATGTACATGAAAAAATGAGACAATCTCCTTCCTCCGTGATTGCCTGGAAGGTGGAAAATGGAAACCTATTCTGGTCTTAAAGCTACGTCAGCTTGTGCCAGACACACTCACAGCCCCCTGCTCTTAAATATGCCCCCTCCAGCCCCTGTGTGAAGATAAATCCCCTCCACTCATGGGTGTCCGTGGTATGAGCTCTCTCACCCCATGGGATGCCCAGGACTTGCAGACTCACCCAAAAATGTGCTTTGCCCAAAGATGTTTTGTCTCCTGTGCACAGCAATGGGCTGAGCCCTCCATCCCCCAGGAGCCCAGGCTCACTTGGAGCTCCAGTTTAATGAGTAAACGTGGTTCTGCTCCAGTTTAACGAGTAAACGTGGTTCTGCTCCAGTTTAATGAGTAAACGTGGTTCTGCTCCAGTTTAACGAGTAAACGTGGTTCTACTCCAGTCTGGGCCACAGCTTCCCTCTGATGGGCAGGGACACCATCCATGAGTGCCCCATCCGTGGGCTTTGGAAAGTTCCTGCAGCTCAGGATTTGTGTGTGCATGCAAAACAAGGAGCAGGAGGAGCTCAAGGCAGAGCATCGACACCGTGTGGGATCTCATCCCATCTTTAAATCCTGCTCCGAATTCCCGCTGCTCTGCGGAGCGTCACCCTTGGCAGCTCCCAGTGCCCTTTGCATCCATGAAACCCTAATTTCTTTATTTTCCAGCTGGACAGCACTAATCCAGCAGGAATTCAGTGAGAGGAATTCATTCTTTCCTGTGAGTTTCCCATTCGGGAATGGGAAAGCCTGGGCAGGCAGTGTCCACTGCCTGGTGGCGTCCAGCTGTGAATGGTTCATGGGCTGGAGATGTCTTTCTGCAGGGGTTCAGCAGGATGGGAAACCCTTTCCTGGAGAAGCTGAGATGGAAGATGGACTAACCAGGGACATGGATTCAGGGCTGCCACCATAATGGAACAACAAGAACTAAATTTCCTCCCAACCCTGCTGCAGCTGAGCACCAGCCAAGACTGGAGGCTCTTGGGGAGCCATTCCTCTGCCTTGCCATAAAAGGTCCCTATCCTTGCCATAGAAACCTTAAAACTAAATCAGAGCTTTCTCAAAAGCAGCACAGACTTTGCCACAGGTCTCAACAAAGCCAACAAAAGCCCCCTTGCTCCCGGTCCCACCAGCATTTCTTTCCATGAAGTTCCTCCTCTGATATTTCACAGATTCCCAGAATGGATTGGGTTGGAGGGACCTTAAAGACCATCCTGTGGAACACCTTCCACTGTCCCAGGTTGCTCCAAACCCTGTCCAACCTGTCCTTGAACACTTGTAGGGATGGAGCAGCCACAGCTTCTCTGGGCACCCTGTGCCAGGGCCTCAGCACCCTCACAGTCCCTTTGCCCCATCAAACAAAAGATATTCCTGTTAAACCCTGCTGTTCCCTGTGCCAGGGCAGAACCAGATCCATCCCAACCTCATTTCACATCGGGATTGTCATTTGCAAAAGCAGGACAGCAGCATCACCACCCCCTGAGCATTTGGAAACATCCTCCGGGAGCGACTTTGAAATGCAAAACTGGGATAGCAGAGGATAGCACATCATTACTCATAAAGACAAGGTGAAACATGCTTTGCCAAAGTGTGAAAAATATTTATATCCAAATACAAAGTGTCTCTCAAATTTATAGTTCCCTGCATGCTCTGGAACCTGAACTATATTTGTGGGAATGGCTGCGAAAGTAAACTGATTCCTGCCATTAAAATGTGCCCGTGCTGGGGTGCAGAGAAGATGAAGTGAAAAAAAAAGGGTGGGAAAACGGGATTTGATCTGCTTTTTAAAGCAATAACAGTTTCAATGAAAAGCCTCACAATCTGTAACATGCAGGGTGGAGCAGGATTAGGATCATAAATAACTCCCAGGCAAGAAAAATGATGCCTTTTCACACGCTGGTAGCGTGTTATCTTTAAAACCAAAGAAAGATAAAATAATTTTCTTCAAATATCCCCATTTTCCATCCAGAAGGATCGTTTTAAACTCGTTTTACAGGGATCACTTTATTCTGTGGGTGCAGCGTGGCCACCTTTGGGCTGGAATGCAGCAGTGCCTGAGTCACGCTGGATCCTGCTGCAGGAGGGGATGGATATTTATCCCATTAAAATGATGAGCTGCTACTGACAACAGCCTCTGGAAGGGTAATTAAAAACTGCTTTGGAAATGAGGCCAGCCTTGAGTAGATGTGAGGGTCCAAGAGAATTTCCTACATTAGGAACCACTGTGGGATGTGACTGGAGTGGGGATGCTGGAGCCTCCCCGCCCCTCTCGTTTTGACAACCAAACACCCCAGGTTTCCACCACAAGACCTGTTCCACCTCTGAACAAGCCTAAAGATAAAGGCTTGAGATACAAACCACAAACCCCACCCCAAAAGCATGGTTTGCTTCTCCCAGCAGGAGGAATGCCAGATTCCCAGCTGGATCAGCTGCAGCCCGGAGCTTGAGCTATTCTCACACCGGTGAAGGGCAGAGAAATCCAGACCTATTGATCCATGGTTGGGAATACAGACCCAGTAAAAACGCAGGTGGAACTTTAGGTAGTTGGGATGTATTTCCTTAAACTGGAATTTAGGCAGGAATCCAAGACTAACACCCTGCACCTTCCCTCTCGCAAACAGTGCCGAGGGCTCTTTAACAACCGCAGTGGTCGAGGCCTGGGTTAATGTCTTATCCATAAGTTATTCAGTATTTCCTTTTAAAGACAAAATAGTTGGAATACCACTCTTTCTCTCTTTAAATTACAGTCGTAGCTGTTACAAAAAACCCTCAGCACTGTTTCCACTGCTGGGAAGTGTCTGTTTCTCGGGAGTCCCACCTCAGTTTTTATGGGAACTCCAGCGTTATGGAGTTTATGGTGGCGTTAATGCCCTCAGAGATAAAAGCAGATCCTTGTTACCATCAGAGCTGGGTGGGGCTGGGAAAAGAAACTTCCCAGGCTTCTGGATGTGTCCCAGAGTATCCTGGGGAGGTTTTTGGGGCAGGCACATCTGCTGGCCCTTCCGTGAGGTGACACCAGGGGTTGTGATGTCCTGGGTGTCTCTCTGAGGAACCTGAGCTGCTCCTGCTGTCCCAAACCGAAACCTGAGAACCAGGCAGCTGTGATAACCTGATTTTTACACCAAAACATCTCCACAGAATCCCAGAATGGTTTGGGTTGGAAGGGATCTTAAAGATCATCCAGTACCAAGCCCCTGCCATGGGCGGGGACACCGCCCATTATCCCAGGTCACTCATATATACAATTAGTGACCTGAATATATTCTGGTCCCAACAACTTGGAAAACTGGGAAAGGAACCCCAGGTCTGGATCCACCCAACACC
The DNA here is from genome assembly GCA_013400915.1 of Pardalotus punctatus. Classification (NCBI taxonomy): domain Eukaryota; kingdom Metazoa; phylum Chordata; class Aves; order Passeriformes; family Pardalotidae; genus Pardalotus; species Pardalotus punctatus. The sequence continues at coordinate 16,734 of VZTX01030833.1, read as the reverse complement.
TCCAGCCTGCTCAGGAAATTATTTCCCATGGCAAAGTTTGATTAACATTTTTCCCTGCTCTTCTTTCAAGTTTTTCAGACCCTTGTTGAAAAAATGAACAGCGAAAAGCCAAAACTATTTTGTTTTCTGGCATCAGAACTCCTCCTGGGAAGCTGATTCCCACGTAATGGATCATTGCTGGGGAGATACAGCTTCAGACAGAGACGAATGGAAAACCAGAGCACTTCAGTGCCCAGAACAGACAGGCTTTGGCTGGAACGATGATGAAGGGAATCCTTGGCTAAGGTTGGAGGATGGAGCCTAAAATCGTGGCTCTTTTTGGCTCCCAAAGGGTAACATTTCCCCGAATGCCTCAGAGCCTTTAATCCTAATGGGATTTAGGGCTTAGTTTCTTAAACAATTTGGAAACTTGTCCTAGGAATGATTCTCATCTGTCACTGCAAGGCTTTGTGAAGTGGTGTGGATTTAAGGACCACTACCCATCACCTCCTCCTCCTCTCCTGCAGGAATTATTCCACATGGACGCACTCAGGTAAGGATTAGGTCTTTCCTAGATGGTCTGAGGGCACCAAAACATTACAGCCACCACCGGGGAGCTGGAAAGGCCATTGACAGGAGAAGTTTTCCATCCATCCACAGCACAGACATCAGCAGCATTCTTGGAATAGCTCAAAAAATCAGGACTCCAGAGAATTGCCATTAGGAGGGGGGAAAAAAATGATGTGGGTTTGACGTCCTGCACCACACTCAATAATAGTTTTAAAAAAACTTTAAAAAAACCAAAACCAAACAAAACCCCCTATCTATATGTCTATATATTTATATATCTATGTATTTATATATCCATATCTCTATATATCTATATCTCTATATATCTATATATCTATATATCTATATATCTATATATCTATATCTAATCTATATATCTATATATCTAATCTACATCTCTATATATCTATATATCTAATCTATATCTCTATATATCTATATATCTATATATCTAATCTATATCTCTATATCTCTATATATCTATATCTCTCTATCTCTATATATTTATATGTCTATATATTTATACATCTATACATCTATATATCTATAAATCTATATATCTATATCTCTAATCTATATATCTATATCTCTATATATCTATATATCTGTACCTGTGCATGCATACACACACATACACTTATATATGCATATACACACAAATACATATATATATATATATATTTATTTTAAAAAATACACACACAGGAAACAAAGGAGATTCCATACTCTGGAAAAAGTGCTCAGTCAGCCCAGCTCCCCTTTCAGTACTTGGTAAAAACATCAGGCACAAGGTCACGCAAATTATTGCAAATAAGATTTGACGCAAATTCCTGACTGGGTTTTTCCCCCCTAAAAGAGAACCATTTCCTGATCTTTCTGGTCTTTCTAATCTCATTTGTGTGAAAAGATAAAATTGGTGAGAAATGGGTGCTCTGGAATGACAATCTCTGTGATTTTCAGGACAACCTCTGCCTAATCCCTATCAGACACAGCAAAGGCCACTCAGCATCAACCTGGAGCTCAGTTTAAATGGAATGGGGCAAGTGTGGCTGATAGGAGCTGCAGGAGACAATCCCTGGGAAGGAAAGAGGGATATTTTATTGCTGATGTTTCTGTTCAGGTGTGCTGAGAGAGGATTTACAGGCTGTTCCCATTCCAGCTCCACAGAGCACAAACCTTCCCCGTTACAGCCTCAGGTGCACTTGGAATCACTCAGAAAAAAACCCCACATTGTGCTTTAAGCCTCTGCTTCGGTTATTTCCGAGTCACAGCATCCCTCTGACAAATAGTGGGGGTTAAGAGGGAAAGAATTGTCTGAAAGCACAGCATTCCCATCAATTTTCAGGAAAGATGATCAAATATTCGTGTTGCTGCCCATTTTTCCTGCACATTTGCATTCTGAGCAATACCTGTGGATGGCACGTGGCAGCCTGGATGGGTCTCCTCCCTCTCCTCCTCCAGCATTCCTGCAGACAACTCCCCTTCCAGGAATTTGGCAGCACTGGGACGTTTTGCTGTCACTTTGCTTGTCCTTTTCCATCCCGCTCTGGCCTTGGTTTTCCTGGGATATGGGATGGTCGGTGGTGCAATGCAACCTGACAGGGCTTCCCACCCCATCTTCCTCAGCAACCTCCAAGAGAATTTTCCAAAGGCTCCCAAAAGAAAGAAACACCCACATCACAGAGCCTTGCATGAGCCCAGCCATTTCAGCCAGCAAATAAACTCAGAAAAAGGAATGTAGAACAGTTCTTCCAAAGCATTAACACCAAAAAAACACACTGGGAGTCACTTTCCCTGCTCTGTTTTCACATTTCCTGACAGGAATGGCAGCAGCTGCCGTGGAAGTAAAAAGAAAGGCCTGGCCTGGAGTTCTTTGATATGTTGGTAAGTGCTCCTAAATGCCTATTTGCATTTGGATGGAGGATCTGGATCACTTTGTAGTCTGTCAAGGAATATATTTTAGTTTTGTGAAAAATGTCAGTGAAAGAAAGAAGTGTTTCCTTTGATATTTCTCTTTAAAAGGTTTCAGGCTTCCCTTTGAAAAGGATATGCCAGAACCTTGCAAGAGGAGAAATATCCAGTTTGGACACTTCTAACAGAAAACTTCCTTTTGAAAATCATTTCTTCCCCCTCCACTTAGGATCCCTCTCGTCTTCCCCCTCCCTGTGCTTGAATGGCAATTTTTTCCCATCTCCAGATTGATTCCTTCATTCCTGCCCAGTGCAGCTTCAGCTGTGCTGCAGATCCCAGGGGATCCAAAGGAAGATCCCACAGCCCACTGCAGATGTTTCACGGTTCTGTCCAGTGCCAAAGGCACCTGTGACTTTCCCAAGTGAGCTCCCTCTTTGTTTTTTTATTTTTTGCTGGTAAAGAGACAGATTTTTATAAATAAAAGCTGGCACATTCTGGGATAAGGTCAGAATCGACAGAACACAGTTCTGAGTGAGGGGTGGCATGGGGCTGGTGATAATTCACAATTTAAATTCAGCTAAAATGAAGCCAATGCTCCTATCAGGGGTTGGTGGGATCCAGCTCTCCCTCCACCTGAGCCCAGCCAAGGATCTGAATTTTGGGATGATTTTGCCTTGCAGATAATCACACTGGAGGCTGCTCTGTGCTGGCTTCTCTCCAGCTGGCTGTTTGATTTCCAACCATCAGGTGTTTCTCCATCCCTATTGCCCATGGAGCCCAAATTCAAATCCTGGCTTTATTATCATAGAAGGTTTGGGTTGAAAGAGACCTTAAAGCTCATCTCGTTCCAAAATCCCAGAGTGCTCCAAGGGACCCCTTCCAAAATCCCAGGGCGCTCCAAGGGACACTTCCCAAAACCCCAAGGT
>VZTX01030833.1:0-13222 GCA_013400915.1 Pardalotus punctatus | reverse complement strand
CCCCCTGGTCCTGGCACGACACACCCTTGGAAAAGGTTCCCTGCTGCCTGCAAGGGCTTCATCCACACAGACAGAGAGGTAAAACAACTCCTCTGCTTCGGAGTTGATCCAGATTTAACCTTATTTTGCTTTCCTTCCCCAGCCCAGGGATCCATGTGCTCCCTCCCTGGACCCCTGCAGGCTCTGGCTCAATTCACCTCCTCCAGAACAGGAGATAGAGATAAAGCAGGAGAGAAACCAGGGCTGCTCCTCGGCTGTGCCACCTCCTCCTCCCCACGGAGAATCCCAGAGCCCTTCCCTGCACAGGGTTTTGGGCTCCCCGATGAATGATCCCATTGAGCTGCCCGGTATTAAACACACCTCGGCTCCAAATCACGACACAAATGATTTTTTTTGGATGCCGTGAGCCGCCGGTAAAAGTTTCCCTTGTTTTCATCTTCCCAGCCGCTGCAGAATGCTCTTCTCCTGCCAGCCTAGCCAGAAAAACAGGAAAGGCCAGAAAAATCACCCAAAAAATGGGGGTCACAGCACTCACAGACACCCTTCCACACTGGGTTTGCTGCGTCCACTGAAATATCACCGACACCTGGAGATTGAAAGGAGAAATAAAGGCAGGCTGGACTTACCTTGGCCACATCTATATCCTATTTGTCCCTGAAACATTCTGGAAGCTTCAGAAATAGCACAAGTTCAGGCTGGTTTTGAAAATTGTTCCAAGAGGAAACAATTTTGAGGGAGTAAAAATACACCCCTTGAACTTTTTCACCATCCTAGGCACCTGGCTGGTTCCTCTCATGCCTATGATTTTCCAGTTCCAAGTAGATTGCCTCTTCTAAATTTTCACCTTTTAAATTTAGTTGAAAGAATGGGAAAAGAAATGGGAAAAAAAAATTCCCTACGGACCAAAACAAGTCTTGATTCGATAAGAAACCCTTCAGATTTTTTACTAGCTGAGAAAAATCAACAGAATTATTTCGACTGAGCCACAAGCACTTTCTTAATTATTAAGCTTTTAGGAGCTGCTTGTAAACCACAGAAACCATTATTCACACAGGTCAGGCTTTGTATCCCTGACCTGGAAAACCTCGCAGAAGGCAGAATTTAAGACTTCCTGAAAATTATGTCAAGCCCAGGTTTTCCTACGGCTCCTCACAGTCACGGGGAACTTGGGAAAAAAGCTTAAACCTCACCCCAAGGGCTGCAGATGCCACGGGGGGGGTTGGTCTGGAACTTTCTCCGAGCTGAGGTTGATGTTTCATGCGATGACAGCATCAGCTCCAGTTCCTATAGCAATCTCGAGGTTGTTTCCATGTGAAGTTCGGGAATGTGGGATGAACAGATGGGTTGGACACGGCGAGGTCAGCGCTCGTCCTTCGTGTCCGTCCGAGCCCCCGGGGTGGGAATGGGCAGGGAAGGAGGTGGGGAGGGGAATTTGGGCTCTGCAGGGCTGACATCAGCCCTGCTTCCATGGGCTGGGCGTGATTTAAAGCAGGTCTGGGGCTGGGTGGGCCCGGGGGGAATTCTGGGGGGAACCTACCCAAAATTCCAGGCTGGAGGTTGGGGGTGAAGTGCCCCAAAGCAGCCCTGGAGAAAGCAGCGAGCCACGGAGGCAAATCCTAGAATCCCACAATGGTTTGGGTTAGAAAGGACATTTCCAGCCCAACTCCCTTCCACTCCACCAAGTTGCTCCAAGCATCATCCAAAATATCTGGGAAACGTCCAGAACTCCATCAATTTAAAGGGAGCACCTATAACCACGAGTAATTTTTAATTATCGTTATTTTTTTTAACCATTACTCCCTTCAAAGTGGGTTTGCCCAGCCTGAAAATAAGTTAAAATACGTAGGTGTGAGCAAGCTGGCTTCCCTCGGAGAAATCAGAAAGCAAAGAGTTCATGACTATAATCTGAGAGGAGTTTTTTGCTGAACATAATAGGTTTGTGACCTTGGTGGTTTTAAGCAGAGGAAGGGAAAAAAAAAATAAAGCAGGAGAAACTTGCAGTTTGGGTCAAAAGTAATTGGCTCTTGGGAGAGTTTTCAGGAAAAAAATCCAAATATAAATAAAACTGGGTCAACTTAATATTTTCACTGATTTAAAACAGCATTCTGCTTCACTTTGATTCATTCTTTTCGTTTGGTACTTTATTCTTTGAATTTAGTAGAACATTTTATTCTCTTAATTTGGTCACTTCTTGAAAATCCTTCACTCAAAAAGAAGGGTCAAAAGGGTTTATTTTGAAAAATGTCAAAGCAAAACATTTCTACATCAAAAAAGAAAAAAAAGAAAAAAGACCTCTTTCTGGCTAAAATGTACTTGCCAAATGAGCCTGGTATTTGTGAGTCATTTCTCCACCACATTTTGAATTTACTATTTGTCAGAAAGAAAAAGGAGAAGTTAAACCTTACTCTAATGAGAGCACGTAGATGTTGGGTTCACATAAACAAACCCATGAAGAAGAAAAGGGATTGGAAAGATCTTCCACTTACTGTGCATTTATTTCAGCATCTGTCCCTGCACAAATTGGGTGTAAAATAGAGGCACACAGATAAAATCCAGACACACTCACCCCCCTTCTCCCTTCCTACACTTATTTCCCCACCAAGACCTGGGAAGCCACAAGACAGCCCGTGGAGAAAAGTAATTTCAGTAATATATTTCACCAAATACGCTTTTAGGGTTATTTAAAATTCAGAGTGGGGCACGGTGAGTGGGATTGCTCAGGAAGAAAAAACACTGGCGGTGGTTTTTCTCTCTTCCAAGCACGAGCAGGGTCTTCATCCGTGTTTTTTCCCTTCTTTCCTTTACATTGCCCCAAAAGGCCTTTCTATTTTAGGGAAGCTTTCTCCTCCTGCAAATGATTTTCAAGATTCCAATAAAACCAGCACAGGTTGCCCAGAGCAGCTGTGGCTGCCCCATCCCTGGAAGTGTCCAAGGCAAAGCCGGAGCCTCCTGATTTAGCAGGAAGTTCCCTGCCCACGGCAGGGGATTGGAACGAGATGATTTTTCAGTTCCCTTCCAACCCAAACCACTCTGGGATTCTGGGATTCAACTTCCCAATTAGCTAAATTAAAGAAATAAACGGTGAGTCCTTCCAGGTCGGCTGCCAAGTGCCCCACCTTGGTCCCTTCCACCGGGGCCAAAGCCTTTGCTTCTGAAAAAGGAGAAAAAATAATGGTGAAAGCAACAACAGCTACGGCCCAACGATCAGCGTGGAAAATGTAAGCATCTCCAGCTTCTAGAATTAATAAAGCAAAGTTTTTACGCCTGTCATCTCCAAATGACTGCGGGCAGCTGCGGGGGATGAGATCAGCCCCTGCTCCTGGGCATGGGAGAGCTCCAGCCCCACATTCCAGGGTGGAAAATGGACCTTCCTGCTCTGTTCCCATTCCCTGGGCACGGGAGGGCTCCAGCCCCGAATTCCAGGGTGTAAAATGGACCTTCCTGCTCTGTTTCCATTCCCTGGGAATGGAGAACTGCAGTCCCAAATTCCAGGGTGTAGAATGGACCTTCCTGCTCTGTTCCCATTCCCTGGGAATGGTAGAATTCCAGCCCCACATTCCAGGGTGTAAAATGGACCTTCCTGCTCCCTTCCCATTCCCTGAGCATGGGAGAACTCCAGCCCCGAATTCCAGGGTGTAGAATGGACCTTCCTGTTCCCTTCCCATTCCCTGGGAATGGTAGAACTCCAGCCCCACATTCCAGGGTGGAAAATGGACCTTCCTGCTCCATTCCCATTCCCTGGGCACAGGGGAGCTCCAGCCCCACATTCCGGGGTGGAAAATGGACCTTCCTGCTCCATTCCCATTCCCTAGGCACGGGGAAGCTCCAGCCCCAAATTCCAGGGTGTAAAATGGACCTTCCTGCTCTGTTTCCATTCCCTGGGCATCCATCCCGCTGCATTTCTGCATTTCTGGGGACACTGTGCTCACATTCACCCCCCAGGAATACCCAACCTCTTCAAATGAGCCCCAAGGCACAAAGGATGGCAAAGCCTCCAGTTCCCCCCTGGGATTTCCAGACACCAGTCTGAACACCCCAGAAACAGCCCAGGGACAATTCCACGTTAAATGCAGAGCTGCAGTTACAGTCTCTGGTCATGCTGGAGTTCCCGAGCTCTGCTTTGCTCCATGGTTCTACAGAACTTCACCCCTTCAGGCTGAACTGCAAAAATCCCTGCTAGGACAGCTCGAAAAATGTCCATTAAACCATTTTTCCAAGGGAAGATAGTGCTTCCATTTAACTGGAAAAAGCTCACGAGAAGCATCCGATTTCCTTGAAAGCGTTTGACTTGCTTTACTGGAAAATAAAAAGACCAAAGCCTGAAAACTGAGAAACACCATTTTGAGCAATGAATGATAATAAAGTTTTGGTCACTAATCCTTTATTTTTATTACCCAACAAGTGTTAACACTTCCCTTCCTTCCCTGGACACATCACAAATGAGATTTTTTCCAGGACAGGCAGCACTTCCACTTTGCATCCAGGCATCTCCGTAAGAGCAGAGACACTCGGGATTGGGGTTTCCATGGGCCTGGACAGGGATCCAGGTGCAACCCTGGAGCGTGGCTGTGGTCACGAGCCCACCAGGGTGTCCCAAGGCTGGTTTGTCCCCACAGAACATTTCATGCTCTTGAAGGCACTGCTGAGAGGGAGCACCCGACTGCAGGGCAGGGAGATCTCCAAAGCTTCTGGAAAGCTTCCTTGGGTTTGTCCCACACCTCCTGCCTGCAGGTTGGGCATAAAACAGCTCAGGTCCCTGCAAAGGAGGGAGGATGAGACCCCTGTGCCCCTAGAGATGGCACCGTGCCCCTAGACATGGCACCGTGTCCCCTTCCTGCTCTCCAGCTCTTTGCTCTCACCTCCACCAACCCACGACATAATAAACACAAAACCTTTCTCCAAATCCCCTTCCTGGCCTTCTGCTGGGAGACAGGAGCCTCTCTTCACTGAGATTGACTCAACCACCCACATTTGCAGCGTTAATGGCCTAAAAACTTTTGATTTAGCTGTTCTGAAAAGCAATTTCCACCTCCCCATGCTGCCTCAACTCAAGCAGCCCTTTGGTCTCCACTGAATAATTCATGGTGTTTCCCAAGGTTGTTGTTTTTCTTCTTTCCATGAAGGCAGGCTATGAATACACCTGCTTGTTCTTGATTTCTCTAATGAATAATCCTGAATTACCCATGAAATGCTAAATGGCACCATGATCTCATCAGGCATTAACCATGCATNCAAGGCACAAAGGATGGCAAAGCCTCCAGTTCCCCCCTGGGATTTCCAGACACCAGTCTGAACACCCCAGAAACAGCCCAGGGGCAATTCCACGTTAAATGCAGAGCTGCAGTTACAGTCTCTGGTCATGCTGGAGTTCCCGAGCTCTGCTTTGCTCCATGGTTCTACAGAACTTCACCCCTTCAGGCTGAACTGCAAAAATCCCTGCTAGGACAGCTCGAAAAATGTCCATTAAACCATTTTTCCAAGTGAAGATAGTGCTTTCATTAACTGGAAAAAGCTCACGAGAAGCATCCGATTTCCTTGAAAGCGTTTGACTTGCTTTACTGGAAAATAAAAAGACCAAAGCCTGAAAACTGAGAAACACCATTTTGAGCAATGAATGATAATAAAGTTTTGGTCACTAATCCTTTATTTTTATTACCCAACAAGTGTTAACACTTCCCTTCCTTCCCTGGACACATCACAAATGAGATTTTTTCCAGGACAGGCAGCACTTCCACTTTGCATCCAGGCATCTCCGTAAGAGCAGAGACACTCGGGATTGGGGTTTCCATGGGCCTGGACAGGGATCCAGGTGCAACCCTGGAGCGTGGCTGTGGTCACGAGCCCACCAGGGTGTCCCAAGGCTGGTTTGTCCCCACAGAACATTTCATGCTCTTGAAGGCACTGCTGAGAGGGAGCACCCGACTGCAGGGCAGGGAGATCTCCAAAGCTTCTGGAAAGCTTCCTTGGGTTTGTCCCACACCTCCTGCCTGCAGGTTGGGCATAAAACAGCTCAGGTCCCTGCAAAGGAGGGAGGATGAGACCCCTGTGCCCCTAGAGATGGCACCGTGCCCCTAGACATGGCACCGTGTCCCCTTCCTGCTCTCCAGCTCTTTGCTCTCACCTCCACCAACCCACGACATAATAAACACAAAACCTTTCTCCAAATCCCCTTCCTGGCCTTCTGCTGGGAGACAGGAGCCTCTCTTCACTGAGATTGACTCAACCACCCACATTTGCAGCGTTAATGGCCTAAAAACTTTTGATTTAGCTGTTCTGAAAAGCAATTTCCACCTCCCCATGCTGCCTCAACTCAAGCAGCCCTTTGGTCTCCACTGAATAATTCATGGTGTTTCCCAAGGTTGTTGTTTTTCTTCTTTCCATGAAGGCAGGCTATGAATACACCTGCTTGTTCTTGATTTCTCTAATGAATAATCCTGAATTACCCATGAAATGCTAAATGGCACCATGATCTCATCAGGCATTAACCATGCATGAGACAAGCTTAGCAACCAGGCAAAACACAGCAGCCCAGGCTGGAGACCACTTCAGACAGGCATGGACTTTCCAAGTACTTAACAAGGCAGGAAATAAGAATATCTTTCCTAGAGATAAGAACATCAGCACCAGGAGAGATCAAAGGGGCTGGGCTGGGGCTGGGGCTGCAGCGCTTTGGGATTTCACTCCCACCCTGACAAGCTCCATCAGACTTGGTTAAACCCTATTTTTCTCTTTCATTCTTATTTTTTTCCTTCTCTTTCCTGCTGTTTGTCCCCTCTTCCCCCTTTCTGGGCTTGTCTGTTGAGTAGAAGCATCGGCAAGGGCAAGACTAACATGTCCAGTCAATGTCTTTGCAAGAGCAGAAAGAGCCTTGATTTGAGGGAATTTTTTAGTTGAGAGTCAACTAGCAGAAAATTCTGATCACTGGCTTGGGGTTATTAAGAAAAAAAAAAACAACTAAAGACCTTTATCCTCCCTTTCCCTGCCCTATTCCAAAGGAAAACCAGCCCAAGGCCAATCTGGGGAGGATTGGTGTGGCTGTGTCTGGTTTTTGCAGGGAGCTGGGCTGGAGCTGGGGGCTGGAGCAGGGACCCGCAGGTGCAGGAACATCACATCTCACCTGTGAGAAACCTGTCAGCCCCACAACCCACCTGCACCCCTGGGAGGGTGCCCCAGTCCCTGCTGGCTCCCTCCAGGGCGAGGTGGGAGCGAGATGCTCTTCAAGTTACACTTCCATAGAATCCTGGAATGGATTGGAAGGGCCCTTAAACCTTCCACCACCCCAGGGTGCTCCAAGCCCTGTCCAGCCTGGGATGGGGCAGCCACAGCTGCTCTGGGCACCCTGTCCCAGCCCCTCCCCACCCTCACAGGGAGCAATTCCTTCCCAATATCCCATCTAAGCACACTCTGGAAGCTTGATTCCTCCTTGTCCTGTCACTCTAGCCCCTTGTAAAAAGTCTCTCTCATTTTCCATGCTGGCTCCTTCAGGCACTGACAGGCCACAGCTGGGTCACCCCAAATCTTCTCCTCTCCAGGTGAACACCCCCAGCTCTCCCAGCCTTCCCCCCCAGCAGAGCTGCCCCATCCCTCTGCTCATCCTGGTGCTTCCTCTGCACCAGCTCCAGCAGATCCAGCTCCTTCCTGAGCTGGGCCCCAGGGCTGGGGCAGCTCTGCAGGTGGGGGGCACTGGCAAAGCCACAGCACTGGGGACACTGAGGCACGGAGGGAGTCAGACTTCCCAAAAGCAGCAGCAAACCCCGCAGCAAGCTCAGGTGCTCCAGCTGCAATGATCCGAGGCTTCATTTAATCACAACCCCCTTTCTGCCCTCCACTCCAGGAGCCTGCTGTGCTTCACTCCCCTTCTGATCAAAGCCACCGTGAGCTGTAAAATAAGGATGGTTTACAGTTATCTAATCGTCAGCTTTCCAGTCCCTAGACACGCTGGAGCCAAAGGTTTGAGTCCCACCAGGATTCACGATGTTGTTTTGCTTTAGGAAGTTCCCTTCTGAGGAGAGATTTAAACCCCAGCTCTGTACTGGGGAGATGCTTCCTCAGAGGGATCACAGAGGTTGAAAACTGCAGCCTGGCCCTAAATTCTGTGTTTTCCTGCACTGTTTGAGCTCCACAGCCTCCATCCTCTGCTCAGACATCCTTATTTCCACGGCAAGAGGCTGCCAATCCGACATTTCAGCAGGTCCTGATCCTGCTGTCCCATGCTCCATGTGCTGACCCAGTGGCTTGCACAACACTTCTCGTCGGGAAGAAACGGAGTGATTAATGCTAAAGCAAACACTCCTGGAAGTTATCATGAGAAAGTGACTGCATGAAGAAGAACTTTGAGTAACTTCTACAGCTCAGCCTTACTCAGGTTAACCCCACTGTACCAGGAAACCTTTGGACATATCCTGCCCTTTCCGAGCTAGGAATTCAATGCCGTTTACAGCTGTGCTAACACATTCCAAGGAAATGCAGAAAGCTGGAGCAGCTCTTCCTGCAGTAAGCATGGCACAAAAGACCCACTCACAAAGCAGACCTCCTCCTTTCCCATTATTCTGGTGCCTGGGCTTGTGGACATCCCTAAGGTAAAACTCTGGGGGTGTTTTCACACTGGAGGATTTTGTCACACAGCCAATCTCTGCCCCAGCACCCTTTGGACAAACTCACCAGCAGCAACTCTTCGTACAGACCCAGTCACTTCCTGACACCAAAAGAGGTTCCCAGGCTCAGGGGGAAAGGAGAAAGTGGCTGGAAATCCCCTTTCTCCTACCTGCTCCCTCTTCAGAGCAGGGAGAAGGATTTTGTGGTATTTGCACAGCACCCTCCCAGGGGCTTTGATGTCTTTGAAGCCTCCAGCTGATACTTCAGAGCCTCACTGAACTCCCATTGATCCAGAATACAACTGGAAAGGGGAAAATCCCCAGACATCAGGTTGGTTTTCAGTTTGAACTCATTGCTCCTTGTCCTACCCATCAAACACTGGAATATTGCGCAGAAACATTTTACACATTCCAGCCAATTCAGAGCAGCACTTGGTACTAAAACATACACAGTCAGTTTGTCCATAAAGCAGAATATTCAGGGAACCAGTTCAACAAATCCTTATTGCTGGATCCTGCTCATCCCTGGTAAGGAGCCGACAAATTTAGGGAGAAATGTGGTTCATTTTGTCCTGACAGACGTCAGAAGGAACAGACAGAGCCCCTCCACTGCCCAAATCTCGTCTCACAGCATCATCACTGATTTCAAAGTGTCCTCTGAGCTGGCAGAGGAATGAGAGTCAGACCTCAGCTTGGACACGTGTGTGTGAGACACATGTTGGGCTGGCTCAGCTCATCTTAAATTATATTCCTAAATACAATCTGTATTTAAAACACTGGAGACAGCCATCCAAGTGTAATAAGTAGAAGGAACTGGGAATGATGTGAATTCTCAGAAGTAAATGAAAAAAAAAACTAGGAGAGTAAACGAAGCAGCAAAATGCAGATGGCAAGGGAAGCTGAAGAGGGCAGCGAGGGCTGGCTGGGGATAGAGCTGGGATTTGGAGGATGATGAGGCAGAAGGAGAGGAGCAGAGGGAGTTCCAGGGGTCCAGGTCACAGGGACACAGTAAGTGGATTTAAGGGAACAGAGCTGATGCAAGGCCCATGCTCTGGGCTCGGGGGAAGGTCTGATTCATCCCAACGTCGATTCATTTTCCCAGGTTAGCCCAAGGTCTCGGGAAGCAGGCTGGCCAGCAATCCTGGTGTGCCTTTCTGGGAAGGGATACTGGGCACAGTCTGCATTCAGAGAGGTCTGAGTTTACCTGCGCTGGCCCAGCTCCAAAGCCAGCCCTGTCACAGCCTCAGAGACACAACCCAAACACTGCACAGCCAGGGAGATGCGTTTATGGGCTGGATATTCCTGGGCAGGACTGGAGCTGATGGTTACAGCCTTGAAAACCAGTTTGCAAGAGCAAGCTGGGCCAGGAAGGCAGCACAAATTGGAAAGTAACCCTCCTAAGAAAGCAAATTGCAGAGCTGAGCAGTCACCAGGCGTCCAGGAGGACGCAGGGGGGTAAAACTGCAGTGGGATAGGATCCAGTAAAGAGCTTTCCAATGGCTTGGGAGTTTACTGTAGGTTGTCCTGAGATTTTTCCAGCCAAACCACTGCACTTAATGTGCTTTGGATATTTGTGCCTAGGTGTTATTGTTATTTTACCATGGTTTTATCGTCATCTAATAAAGAGTGGGATTCCTTTTTGGCATCCCACGCTCCTGCCTGCTCGCTCGGGTCCCAAAGCAACACGAGGTCCTTGGATTGTTTTCTGAGCTCGCTGCTTACCAAACACAAGGACAACATGAGAGGCACCTGATCCCAGACTTCCAACCCAATTCCTCAGCCACACAGCCCTGGGCACGAAATCCATCCCCACGAGTCTGCTAGGCAGGGGTTAAGCAGACGCAGAAAAATCGAGTGCCGGGGTTTCTTGGAGCATTCTCGGAGCTGCAGCTCCCACAAGGAATGAGAGCAGCATGGAAAGGGCTGTGTCCGTGCAGTGACCACCCTGGAGATGCGCTGGTGAGGTCGGGATCCAAACACGGCAGTGCCAGGCTGGAGGGGCAGGGAACCTCCCTTTTGGGATGCAGCAGGGGAACAGAGGGGAAGAGCCAGGTCCCACTCAACAGGACAGCAGGGCTGAAACCTCTCCGTCCTCCCAAAGCCTGCTGCAAGCAAGGCTGAGGCTACAGCGCAGAGAAAAAAAAAACTTTTCCCACCCCGCACCAACCACCCTCCCTGCGGAACAGCGGCCGTGCTTCCACTGCATCCCTCCTCCAAAGGATGCTCCAGCACGGAAATAAGCTCCAGAGACAGCAGATCCCAGGGCAGGAGGCCTTCAGGGAATGCATCTTCCCCCCCAGCCCCCACCTCCTTCCCCCACCAATGGCTTGCAAGGAGCCTTAAAAATGCCAAATTCCAGCATATTCCATTACACCATATAATCGCAGTTTAAGGCTCCCAAGCATGCCTTTAATTTAAGCTCAATAAAGCTGTTATTGTCCACTCATTAATGACTGCTTATTAAAACCATATTTATTGCATAGGGTGCTGAGAGATCTCGCAGAGAGCCCGAGGCAGCAATCCCTCCCTCCAGCCCGTGGTGTTTAACGAGAGATCCATGTGTAGGGGCCGGGAGTTCGCAGCAAACATGTTTCTAATAAGCACTTGTCCCAGCTGAGGTGGTGTGCACATACCTGTGGGTGCGCCCTCACGAGATGCAAATGAAATGCAGATTTAGGAGCTGTGTTTTTGCAGCAGTAGTGTTGCTTTGGGACAGGATGAAAACACATTACAGTGTGACACCTAACAAAAAGATATTAGGGTTATATTAATTAATAACGGTTTTAAAGATATTGAGTGGGGGTGGTGGACAGCATCTGGACCTTCCTGAACCCTCCCTGCTGCCCAGCACTGCCCCCAAATCAAACACTGGGACCACAGGCCTGAAAATTAATTCTATCTTGGGGCTGACAGACTTGCTGAGATCCAGAGATAATATCAATACCAGAAGAAAAGCCCTGTGCAAACACCAGGCCTTTTGCTTCCCATAGCCCAAGGATAAGAAATAACCTGATATTGGTGTGAGGCAAGCTGGCATCACTCAGGTTTATGAACAGGACATGCAGAAAGGAAAAGCCTTCTGCATCTCAGAAACTGCATTTTCAATTCCACCTCTACAGACTGGAGACCCCTGCTTTGGGTGCTGTAATCCCAATTATTGAAATATCAAGAATCTTAGTGATTCTGCAGATAAGGAAAGTCTATGGAGAAGAAGAGGGAAGGTGGGGCTACCAGGAATCTGCCAGGAAAGGCATTTCTCACCGTGGCACCCAGCCTCTGCTCTGTGTCCTGAGCCATGGAAGGGCAATCAGCCCCCAACAGAACTGTCCAGGATGGGGATACACAGGGAATTTAAAGATGATTTGGGCTCCCCAGCCACCCCAGTCACCAGTTCATTGTGGGAGGGATGTTTGTCCCTCGTTGGGATCACTTGCCCTATCAAATACCGATGTCTCGGATGCACAAACCGTCGACCCCCACCTGCAGCACTTGACCCACCCAACTCCCTCACCCAGGTTTGTTTGCTCAGCCCCACGAGCTCTCTGGGTCCTACACTGGGGGCTTTTTACCTCTGACTTTTGGAACATTCGAAAACACTCCCCCTCCTTCTCGCTCCTTGTTTTCCCTCAGAGCAGCTTAGCCAGAAGTTGGGGGCAGGAGGGAAAACAGTGCCAGAAAAGCTCCTAACAACCCTCTTTGGAGACAGGGTTTATACACTCAGCTGTCCCTTGTAAACTAAGCCCTATGTGAGATTTTTTCCCAAACCTTTCAATCCCCTTCCTTGCCCTCACCCCTCCTGCTTTGCTCATGCTGCAAATATGCAGAAAAAAAAAAACAAAAAACCACTTGGGTATAAGAATGTCCTTTTGTGCTGCAGGAGACAAGGGGCAAGAGGAAAAATAAAACAACCCAGGCTGCAAAGAGGCAGTGAGGGAGCATCAGCATGGCCTTGGCTGTCCTTTCCTGGAGGGCTCCAGCAGGATTTTGTGGATGGAGAAAGGTCCCTCTTCCAGACCACAGTGTGGCTGAAAACCACCACGGCAGCATCAGCCCCACGGTCTGTAAGTGGAAGTGACAGCACAGAGAGGCTGTGCTGGGATTGTTTTCCTCAAGTCTGGGCTGGGGAGGTTCAAGCATTGCTCGAGCAGACAAGGTCAGGGTCTACACACGGAGCAATCCTTGGTGGGCACTACTGATCCTGAGAGGGAGCAGGGAAGGGGAGTCCCATGCGAGGTGGGAGATGCTTTTCCATGGAAGTGTGGTGTTCACTGGGTGGGATCTCGCTGATTCCAGCTGGAGAACGAACCCATCCTGCTGGCATTTGGCCCTTGGTGTGCACAGCCCAGGCCCTACAGGACCTGACGTGGCCCAATTCCTTTGGGAAAGGGAAACACGAAGCACTTTCTGTCTTGGAGCGGGATTAAAAAGCCCCAAGGAGCGGGATTAAAAAGCCCCAAGGACTGGGATTAAAAAACCCCAAGGAGCAGCATTAAAAATCCCCAAGGAGCGGGATTAAAAATCCCCAAGGAGCGGGATTAAAAAGCCCCAAGGAGCAGGATTAAAAAGCCCCAAGAAGCAGGATTAAAAATCCCTAAGGAGCGGGACTAAAAATCCCCAAGGAGCAGGAT
>VZTX01030826.1:1857-48674 GCA_013400915.1 Pardalotus punctatus | reverse complement strand
GGACAGGGACCGGGCTGGCTCCGCACGGAGCCGGATTTCCAGCTGGGAATTGCCGGTTCAGTGGGACAATGTCAGAGTCGGGCCAGAAGCGTGCCAAGGGATAATTCAGGATTCTCCCGTGTGCTTTCTGGTCCCCTCAGCACGGTGCTGTGGTGTGGGAGCAAACGGTCGTGCTGGGTTTGGTGGGGGCCTTGGCACAGTTTCACCTGCTTGGGTGGCTCGTCCTGGTGGCTCAGAGGGTCAGGCTCCCTGCCCTGATACAATTCCTGATAAATCCTGATGGGATTTCCCTGCCCGTGGCAGGGGGGTTGATACTATCTGATCTTCAAGGTCCTCTTCCAACCCAAACCATTCTATGATTCACTTCTCTGCCTCTCGAGATCATTTAAAAAATAATTTCCCTGAATCATGTCTCAGGAGAAAGATATTCCAGCCTCTTCCAGACGGATGTTTGTGCTGTTCATCCATTCCTTACGCGCTGTTTTTCATGTATACAAACATGTCAGGATGTGTTTGGTGTGTGACTATTCAGGATGTGCCCCGAAGGCATTTGAGTGGCACTGGAATTTCATTAGCATGTCATTAATGATGTCATTCTCCTGAAGGGTCTCTTATTCTCCTCGCAGGCTTGCAGCACAGGGGATGGCAATATTTTCCATGTCGTTTTTAGTGTTCTCTTTTCACTTCACTCATCTGCTGCAGCAGCACTCTGGGTTTCCCTGGCATCTCACGTCAGGGTTCTGCTCCTCTTTCCAGACACTTCCCAGTGCTGCTTCCAGCTTGGGAATCCCAGCACGGGAAGGATGTGGAGCTGTTGGAGAGAGTCCAGGGGAGGCACCAGGGTGATCAGAGCGATGGAGCAGCTCTCATATGAGGAAAGGCTGGGAGAATTGGGGTAGTCCAGCCTGGAGTAGTGAAACTTTGGGGTGACCTAATTGTGGCCTGCCAGGACCTGAAGGGGGACAGATGAAGAGAACTGTTTCCAGGGGCCTGGAGTGACAGCACAAGGGGAATGGCTTCAAAGTGTCAGAGAGTGGGGTTAGATTGGATATGCAGAAGGAATTTTTCCCTGTGAAGATGGGCAGGCCCTGGCACAGGGTGCACTGAGCAGCTGTGGCTGCCCCTGGATCCCTGGAAGTGTCCAAGGCCGGGTTGGACAGGGCTTGGAGCACCCTGGGACAGTGGAAGGTGTTGGAACGAGGAGTTGGAACGAGATTATTTTTAAGGTCCCTTCCAACCCAGCCCATTCTGGGTTTGTCTATTGTTTGTCACTTGGGGCACAGCCCTCCAGCAGAGCACTTAAATATAACAACAAAGGCTATTTGTTGTCACCTCTCAAAGACCAAGTGCCTCGTTTGCAATCTGTGCTGTCACTTAGAAACCCCGGAGTTATTTTGGGACGTGAATTGTTCCTCGTGCCGTCAGTAGGGACGCACTCTGAAGTGTGCACCTTGCAGGTCACCCTGTCCTGCCCTTGTGCTGACAGCATTCCCTTGAAACCTGTCATTCCCTGTGCATATCCTGCTGCTCCTTGCTCCCAGGCAATGGCAGGGATTCAGAGAAGCCTGACAGATGATTATAGGGCATGTGAAATCCCGTGGGAAGGGAGGTGGGAAAGGTGAGTGCCCGCTCCATGACATTTTTGTCATCTCACAGTGGCATTGGTGTGCAAAAGTAGGGCTTGAGGAAGGAAATGTTGGTGATTCAAAACTGTTGGATGTGAATGCCAGTTGTTTTTCTTCTTGGTTCTGGATTACTCTCACACTGTAGCTAAAACCACCATTTATTGCCTCTAAGGTGAGTTTCTCCTGTGGAATTTCCAGCTGATGTTTGTTTAGCAGATAAAGAGGGATGGCGTTGATAGAAAAGCTGTGTGAAGGACAGAAAGCTTTATACACAGGGGAGTTCCAGAATTTCCAGACCAGGAGGTCTGAGTGTGTGTTCAGAAAGCCCTGTCTGTCTGTGGATGGAACTGAGCTCCCAAAGCACTCTGGAATGAGGCCTTGCAGCCTAAAGCCTTGGCTGTCAGTGCAGAGTGTTCCTGTACCATGTGGAGTGGTTTAGCCTAAAATTAAATGTCTTCTTCCTATCAAACTTCAGTTTGAGGATTTATTTTTTGATTCTAGATAGTGTAGTGACATGAGTCAAGTTTGAGCTATGAATCAACCAAGCTGTTGAGGGATGAAAATGGTGTTTTTAGGTTTTTTTTAAGACCAATTCTGTAAGTCCCTATTTGTGACGTGTAAACTTTATATATAATATAAAAATGATAGCATGGTTCAGCCAGTTGCTGCATATTGTATTCAAATCCTTTTGTTTGATGGGTTTTAGGTAGTCTGGTCATGAAGAAGGGAAGTGGAGCTTGTTAAACAGGTGATTCTCAGCAAAGGGAGCCTGAACCTCAGTAAAATCGCTTTTGTTTAGAATTTTATTCTGGATTTTATATCCTTGCCTGTAATCATTCCAATGGGAAGAAACAAGCAGAAACTTTAATTCAGGATTAGCTATATGGTTTTCAATGTATGTGTGACATATAAAGTATATGAGCTTTAAAAAGGTAATTTTGCAGTAATTAGAGAAAAAGCTGTCCCATGACTATTTGGGCACTGTAGAAAAGCTGCACCGATGCCTTCAAGTTCAGGATTGTGATGATGTGTCCATGATGGGTAGCAGGACTAGGAGACTCCTGGAAACAACAATCTCTTTCTTCATTCATGTATCAAGCTCTGTTATAAAACCATCAAATGCCAGGTCCAGAGCGTGCACAGGAAAACAGGGCAGAGAGAGAGGCTGAGTCCCACCTGGGAGGGCAGAACCCCAGCCATGGGGGGATCCTCGGGCCAGAAACACTCCCAGTATCTCTCCAGGCGAGTGTGCAGCCTGTGCTGAGGCAAGGCCTTCTTCCTGTGCTGTTCTGTGCCATGCCCAGATACGAAGGGCACAGTTATTATCTCCCAGCTACATTAGGCAGCTGCAGAATGGAACTGGCAAAAGTTGCCTGTTGGTCTGGCCAGGCGATGTTTGGTGACACAGCAGAAAAGGGAAGTTGGCAAACAGCTGTTGCAGCAATCTCTTGCTCACAAACAGCTGTTTGTTCCTTCCCCTCCTGGCTCCCCTGGAGATGTGTTTGGGCATAGCTGTGGATTTCTCACAGTCCTCGTGGCAGGTGCAGAAGGGGAGAGTACAGAAGTCACCTTTTGCAGCCTGGAACTGTCCAGGTGAGAGCAGGTGGGGTAAGGAGGTCTTGAACTTGGCCTGTAATGCTCTGTTTGTACAGCACCAGACCCTCTGGGTTTGGGTTCTTTTCAGGTAATGTTTTACCTTAATCTTGAATTTGAAATAGGACCTGTTAGACTAACCTGGATCTCAGAAATAAAACCCGTGACCCATCTGCTTTCTTTTCCTGTGATCCAAGCACCACTATTAGAAGTGATTGTTACACTCTGACTGCTCATATGCTCTGTTTTTCTCTTCTTTAACCCAGAAGTCCAAGACGGGAGCATGGACCAGCCCAGTGGAAGGAGTTTCATGCAAGTTCTTTGTGAGAAATACAGCCCTGAGAACTTCCCCTACCGGCGTGGGCCTGGCATGGGGGTGCACGTCCCAGCGACTCCACAGGGCTCACCTATGAAAGGTAACTCCTGGTCTTCCTGAGCATCTGGGATGTGCTGGGAGGAATCAACTGAAAGAGGAATCACCTTGAATTTCCCAGGAAAAGAGCCATTTCCATGTTTTTTTTTTTACTGGAGAGCTCTAACAAAGATAGAAAATTGATTTAGTGACTGAACTTGTTGCTGTAAAAAGCCATTTCTCTACAGCATAAGAGAGTCAGAATTAAAGAATAGAATAGAATCATTTGGGTTGGAAGGGACCTTCAAGATCACCAGGCTCCAGCCCTGGCAGTGGAAGAGGAAGTGTTTTGAGGGTTCAGCGGTCCCTGGAGCTTGTTTTCTTCAGGCCACTGATCCTGTTTTATTATTGGCTGCAGCAACAAGTGTTTTGGCAGAGGTGGCTTCAAAAAGACATCAAACATGATCCAAATTCGAGGTTGGTCCCCGTGCTACCCGCCTGCTTTGATGCCTGCAGGGGCAGGAGCCCTGTGTACACAGGAGGGGACATTTTTCAAGCAGAGTGATGAGCTGTTGAAGCTCCAGCCAGGCTGCTGTAGTGACAAGTGCCTCAGATGAACTTGCAGTGTACTTTGTCTTCTCAAGGCACCAAATGCTTTGTGAGCTAGAGGAGAAATCCCCTCTCCTGTGCTCCTGACCTTGCTGCCTCGAGGGAATTTAGCCAGATGTGTGTCTGAAGCTCTGTGCTGCTTGTGGGTGTCCTTGAGCCTCCCAGACTGCAGAATCTGTGTCACCATCTCCTTTGAACTAGATCTGTGTGACACCCTTTAGTCTTCCCTCACGCTCTGATGCTTTTAATTCTTGGTTTGTACAGATGGGTCTGCCATTCACATTGATCCCATCAGAGCTGCCCCTTCTTTGTGTCACACATCTTGCCCATCGTGACATGTGGGAGTAATCCAAACATCCATCAGGTCAATTTGTGTCATAACCAGCCCCAAAGGGGAAAATACCATGGAAATCAGCTGGATGAAGTTTCCAATAACTGGGTTTGACAGAGGAGAAAAAAGGGCCTGAGTTCAGTTGAGGATAAAACACTCTCAGAATGAACAAGAACAGAAAATTGGCCTGATGGAATGTTCAGTCCATGCCCTCTCTCCAGGTAAATTTACCTCTCACCTGCCCACCTGAGCTGTTTGGGTGCTGAAAAGAGGCCATGTCTTAAAATGTGCCACAGACCTGATTTACAAATACTCCCTGAGGAATTCCCAAAGTGCCACACTGTCCTTTAAAGAAGCCAAACACTTATGAGCCAGAAAACTTGGAAACCCAGATCACTGCAGGTGATTGTTTGCTGCTAGAATCCCTTTCTGTAGCTGTCAAGTGTTGAGGAGAAAAGGGGCCACCTATTTAGGAAAAAGCTTGTGGTTAAATTTTAATGGATTTTAGTACTCCAGAGAGATAGGAAAGCCATGTTGTGTGTGAAAGAGGGTAAGACTGATGGCTTGCCTTGCCTCAACATGGATTTCTTGTGTGGAAATGGTTTCCTGTCACAAATCCCCAGCTTTTTGTCATGTTTTAGCCTTAGCACAGCAGGCTGTGATTGAGGTCCCACTCCTTGGTTGTAGCTTTGAGAACATTTACCTGCCTGAGATGGAGCTGGAGCAAAACCAAAGCAGAAAAGGAAAGGCAGAGCAGAGACCTGAATTTTTGCATGAATGCTGAATGCTCTACAGTGAACCTTGGGAAGGGAAAGCTTAGAAAAGACATATTTAAATACCTGCTAAGAAATATTTAAATACCCCCTGAGAAATATTTAAATACCTCCTGAGAAATATTTAAATACCTCCTAAGAAATGTTTAAATACCTCCCTGCTGTCACTAAGCCCAAGTGGGCTCAGGGCAGGAGGATAAGGAGTCTGACTGTGCAGCTGACACTCCCCTAGTCCTGTGTCCTATCTGCAGCAGCAGCTGCCTGGGGAAGAGCAGAAATTCTGGCAAAGACTGATAGGAAACAGGCCATAAATGACAAAGGACTGGCCTGAAATACACAGAAATACATGGAGGAACTGAAGAGCACTGATATGAGTGGTACTTCATGTTTACAGTCAAGACTTCATGATGGTGTCAGTCATAAAATCCACATTTACCCTGAGCTCCTTAAAGAGCTGTAAATTCTGGCATTACTGCTAGATTCCTTTTGCTGGCTGTAACATTCCTGCTCGGTGTTGGCTCCTGGAACTCCAAGGCAGTGCTGAGCTGAGGCAGCTTCTGTTTTTCCCTGTGCCAGACCGCCTGAACCTGCCCAGTGTGCTGGTGCTCAACAGCTGTGGCATCACCTGTGCCGGGGACGAGAACGAGATCGCCGCCTTCTGCGCCCACGTCTTTGAGCTCGACCTCTCTGACAACAAACTGGAAGACTGGCACGAGGTAAAAAGGTGATGGGCACCTTTCTGGGTACCTCTCACAGCTATTATTAGAACTGTAATTGATGAGAGTTCTGGTTTCGTGGCTTCTTTCTCATCTCTGAAGCTGATGTTTATTTACTTCGACAGCAGCTGAGCAATACATGTGATGAAATTAATCCAGTGTGGCACTTCACTCCATGTACCTTGTGACTTACAGTCTTGGCCTGTGGGTGAAAAATCTGTATTTTTATTTTATTTGCAACTGGCATTTCTGACATATCAAGAGCTTAATGAGCAGAGCAATTTTTAACAGAGTAAGAATGGAGGAGCTCCAAGAAATGACACTTGGTTCCCAGCTTTGCTGCTGTGATTGTGGGCAAGGTATTTATTCCCTCTCCACATTCATTGCCTTATCTGCAAAACAGATTTAATAATTTTTACCACAAAGGGTATTTCTGCAGCCTCATTAATTAATGCTAAATGCTATTGTAAAATCCTGTGAAGTGCTTGGATGAAATAATGCTCAATAAATGCAAAGTATCAGGAGCGAAACAATCTCAATCCGTTCAAGTGTCATTAAGTTCCTCACTGGATTATGGTCTCCTTTTATGTTAGTGTTTATTGTTGGAAATACATGGAAAAAAATAGGATATCTTGGGGTTTGTGTCATTAAACCCTGGAGTCTTTAAGCAGGGAGTGAATGCAGTGTTTGCAGTGTCCCACTGGGGCTGATCTCACACCTTCATACTCTGGTCACTCACAAGCTGCACATCACATCTCACACCCTGCTCTGCCTCAGTCTCTTTAAGCTGCCTTGGAACTGAAAGGCTTCTGGCCCCTTCCTCTGAGACAGGATTAAGTTTTCACAGCCCGTCCACACCAGATAAATGTCTCCCCATTCCTAAAACCTGCCAGTGCTGGGGATTCCAGATGCCTGGGTAGCCTGTTCCCACGCTTAGCTAATATCCTTATAGGCTAAACTGTGTAATTTCAGTCTCCTATGCTGCAATTTCAGCCAATTTCTGCCTGCCCTGTTCTCAGCATGCACAGAGGAGCATCATCACTGTTCTTTATACAACAGCTTTTTATACCCATGGAGAAGGACTTTAATGCCTCCTTTCCTTATTTTAGAATAATTCTGAAAATTACCCTTCTTCCAGTCCTTCACCATAAGCCATTTTCCCCTAAATCCTGTGCTTTTGCTGAACTGATGTCATCCAGTTTGCCTGCTTAATTGCCGAGGTGTAGCACCCAAACCATGACATCACCTGGATGAGGTGTGAGGTGGGGCAGACTCATTACCTCATGTTTCCCACACTTGAATTCAACCTCTGCATGAGACAGTCACCCTTTGCCAGCAGCTGGGCCATTTCTTGACCTCTGTGTGCCGTGGTCTGCCCCATCTCTGCCCATCCCAAAGCTTTGTGGGGTGGAATTCTCCAGCCAGGTGTTCTCTGACTCGGAATTATTTTCTAGATTGATGTCCACTGGTGTGTGGATGGGGTTGGGAGGTGCCATTCCCTTAACACTGCTTCCCACTTAGTTCCCCAGTCAAGGAGGGGAATTATGGATTGGCTGAGCTCTGTGGGGTGCAGTGGGAAGCTGGACAAGTGCTCAGTGTTGGCCTTGGAGTCAGGACAGGGGTCCCTGTGAGCGAGGTCTGGCTCCTGGAACGTGCTGCTGCTCAGCCTCGGGGTTGAGGTGGATTTTATGACCTCTCCCAAGGGACTGCCTTTCTCTTATCAAGCTGTTCCTAGAGTGTAATTAAATGAACTGCTGAGGAGAATGAGCAATTAGCCAATCCATCTAGATCAGGAGTGGCTGGAGTATGAATTACAGGTATTCTTATGTTTTTCCCCATATCATTGCTTTGTGGTGATTCCACAGGCCCCCCTTTTAGGAGGTGGGATATTATTGCCAGAGGTCTGATTACTGCCTGATACACATTTCTTTCTTTCTATTTTTTTTTTTTCCTCCCCACTTAGGTCAGTAAAATTGTGTCCAACGTCCCCCACTTGGAGTTTCTAAACCTGAGTTCCAACCCTCTCAGTTTGTCCGTTTTAGAGAGAAGTTGCGCTGGGTCTTTCGCTGGCGTCCGCAAACTTGTGCTCAACAACAGCAAAGCTTCCTGGGAAACAGTGCACACCATCCTGCAGGAATTACCAGAGTAAGCCTGGGGAGCTGGGGGTAGAAAAGGGGATTTGCTGCACTCAGGTTGAGGCTGGGTTGTGGAATCGTGGTGAGGGATGAGGGGGCTGTGAGGATGCAAACATTGGTAGAGAAGAAGGGATGTTTACTTTTAGGAGTTTGGGAACTGGCCAGGTGAGTTCTTTACATTGTCTTAAAAACCAAATTTGTGTGGTTGTGCAAAGCCCAGGGTTTCTCCTCCTCCAAACCTAAATACCAGAGATGGATAATGACCCCAAAATTGTAGGAGGGTCACACTTCCCTCTGAGTCACTGGGCAATGAATGGTGCAGTGCATTCCTGTTACATGGGAGGTGCTCTGAGGGTCTGGCCACTTGTCAAGGAATAGTTCATCCTTCTTTGCTGTGCAAAGGTGTTGATTTCTGTGGCTTGGCC
Source organism: Pardalotus punctatus (assembly GCA_013400915.1). Classification (NCBI taxonomy): domain Eukaryota; kingdom Metazoa; phylum Chordata; class Aves; order Passeriformes; family Pardalotidae; genus Pardalotus; species Pardalotus punctatus. The sequence goes on along the minus strand of VZTX01030826.1, from coordinate 40,115 downwards.
ACAGGCCACCTTGGCATTCTGCTCCCGTGGATGTCCTCAGTGGCTTCATTTGGATGACAGATCCCTCTTTGCAGGGCTTTATGAGCAGAGGTGATGACAACTGCATATCCTGCCTGGCCAACCTACACTTCCCTGGGGCTGGGAGAGTTCAGTTGTCTGAAAACTTAGTGGGACCTGTTCTTTCTTTAATGGGATCTCTTCTTTCTTTATGGGAATCTTTGGCAGTGATGAGGGGAAAAAAGCATCATCAGTGTAGTATCAAAACCCCATTTTAAATTAAGCAGACAGCACTGGGAGCAGGTCCCAATCACCATTGGGTTGGTGGCTTGTTGGGCACAAATGTGGAAGACAGCCCCAACCAATCTGTTGTACAATGGAAGAGACTCTGGGAATGCTGAAAAGGTATTTTTTGAATCTCTGGAGACATGGATGGGAGCAGAGATGTTGTTGAAACACTCCATGTTGAGTTCTCAAAGGTCTTCTCTACACCAAGGTTTCAAATCACATAGGAGCTGTTGCAGAAAGCTGTGTTAAAATCACATAAAATTGAGCTGCATTTCCCAAGGTGGGCTGAGATGATGATGTGATCCTTCTTGCCCTGTGCAGCTTGGAGGAGCTCTTCCTGTGCCTTAATGACTACGAAACAGTGTCTTGTTCTCCAGTTTGCTGTCAGTCTCTCAAGCTACTCCACATAACTGACAATAATCTTCAAGACTGGACTGAAATTCGAAAATTGGGGATTATGTTTCCGTCACTGGACACACTTATCCTGGCTAACAACAACCTCACAACCATTGAAGAGTCAGAAGATTCCCTAGCAAGGCTCTTCCCCAATCTAAGATCCATCAACTTGCACAAGTCAGGTGAGAGCCTGGAAGCAAGGATGGGTTTTGTTGGTTGATCAGAGTCTCTCCTCCTGTATAGATGACAAGAAATGAACTTGCCCATCTGTGGGATTTTCCTGCTGCTTTGGGTAGTCAGTCATTATCAAAAGATGAGTCAGAGCAGAGTGGACCAGTTAATCAAAATGAGCTGGAAAGGTTTTTTATGTTGGTAGTTTCCCTCTGTTTCCCATCCCTGCCTCAGGTACTCCTGGCTGGAGATGGATAAATAAATGTCTGGCAGTGGAGGGGATGAAAGAATCCCATTTTCCCTTTATTCCCTGTTTTATCTTGGGTAAAATGAGGGCATGTGCAGGTATGCAGTGTGGATCAAGCATTCCCCAGCAGAAGCTGTCTGTCATCTGTGCTCAGTCATTACAATCTCACAAGCGATGCTGGGAGCTGCTTTTACACTCCAGCCCCAGAGAATTTGCAGCCAACGCTCCAGAAAGAGAATGAGCAGTTGGAATTTGGGAAGAGCACCCTGTGCTGGGAGAGAAGGAGCTGCAGGGCAGCTCGTGGGGGCTGTGACGTGTTTGTGGGATGACACATACACCAGAAATTCATCTGCAGGAGGGCTTCATGCACCAGCAGCTTTTGTTCTTTACAGCTTTATATGCTGTGCAAGTGCTGCTTAAGCATCAGGCAGGTAGAAGGGACTTTATTAACATGCCCTACAATGTAAGCATCAAGGAATGCCTGTAATAAAAGCTTAACTAGAGGAGGAAAAGCCTGTTAAGCTGCATTTGAAAGCACTGTCTCATCGAGGAACAAGTGCTCCTGTGGTAAGTAGTTGTGCAGTTTTGATGCCAGGTGCTTAAGAGCTCTGGGCTCTATGTTGCATTTTGATGTTTTGGGAGCTGAAAGTCAAATGGGAATCCCAAGGAGCATGTTAAAACTTTTGGGGGTTTTAGAGAAAGCTGCTGCACTCCAGAGTTCTGTCAGGTGAAGACTCCAAGATGAGTTGTGTTGATCTCACCACATAATCAGGGCTCTACTGGTGCTCAATCCTCAGCTTTTTTATTTCACCCTCCCTGCTTGCTTTGTTATCTCAAATGCCAGGTCTTGAGAGGGCTGAAAACGAGTTAAAACCTTTTTCATTAAATGGTTGGGTGGCTTCTGGGACTGCTTTACCATTGGGTTGTGAGCAGAAATGGGACCCAAGGTGGTCATGTGTGTGAGCTAAAGCCTTTTGATGGCTGTTTAGTGGTGCCTGGAATGAAAGAAGTGCTGGTGACTTTAACACTCTGAAGTCAGCATCCCTTTATAGGCACAACATCACTGATGCTGGTCAGTGCCCAGCAGTGAGGCCAAAGGCTGAGTGCTCCATAAAAAAATCATGGAGAGCATCCTTGTAGACTTGGAAAACAGCACAAGAGATTTCAGCTGCTCCGTCTTGTAAGCAAATGTAGCTTTTTTAGCAGCACATCGTGAGCAAAAAGCCAACTTCTCAAAGGAGCAGCAGTGACACTCTCCTGTCACATATGTTCTTTGGCTCTGTCTGATTATCTTGGATCCATGATGTGTTTTCTGTGTTTGTTAACACAAATCTTTCCTCCCGAGCAGGTCTGCATTGCTGGGAAGACATTGACAAGTTAAATTCTTTCCCCAAGCTCGAGGAAGTGAAATTGCTGGGAATTCCTCTGCTGCAGTCCTACACCACCGAGGAGCGCAGGAAGCTGCTAATAGCCAGGTCTGTTGGTTCGTTCTGCTCAGCAGAGACATGACATGGCAAGGAAGGGGTGGGAGCAGCTCATCAGAGTAAGAGGCTGGCAGGAGATGAAGTTCTGTGTGAATGCAGAAAGATTGGAGCTTGATTTGTTGGGTGGGAGCAGCTCATGAGAGGAAGAGGTTGGTAGGAGATGAAATTATGTGTGAAAGCAGAAAGATTTGACCTTGTTTTGTGGAAAAGTCGGAATAGTGGGAATGTTAAATCTGACTTCTCTGCTTCACAGGCAGTTTTTTGAGTCTCATACGTACCTGTGCACGTGATGCAAGTACGTGGTGAAATGAAAATGCATAATTTTTTATATATTTGAGAAATTACATGGAACTTTCCTGCTCTCTCAAAGGAATCGAGGCCTGAGCTTCCCAGCAGGAATTCTCACGGTGTTAAAGCTGGGGCACTTTTGATGTGACTGGCTTGTTGCTGAGCTCTGCTGGGCTCCCCTCCTGGCTGACTGTGGTTCTCGGTGTGTTCTGCAGGTTGCCATCCATCACCAAGCTCAACGGCAGCATCGTGGCCGACGGCGAGCGGGAGGACTCGGAGCGGTTCTTCATCCGCTATTACATGGAGTTCCCGGAGGAAGAGGTCCCTTTCAGGTAGGAATTCTCCATCCTGCAGTGGAGAGCAGGGACAGAAGGGTGGGGAGGGTAAAGGAAAGGTGACAGAAGAGGAGATGGGAAATCTGTGCCAGCTGTTTATGGAAAAACATCCCTCACCTTCCTCTGGCCTTGGCCTGCTCAGTCTGTCTGAGCTAAAATTGTGATATTATTGTTGTCTGATGACTTGGAGGGTCGCTCCTGAATCACATTTGGTCTTAAAAGTGTCTGTGTCAAGTGCCATGAAGCAGCAGGACTGTTCAGTTCATGATTTTCATTGTTTCCTGGCCTCTCCCATGGCTCCCTTCATAATCCACCTGCATTTGGGAGTGCCCACAAGCCAGGACACATCGTGCTCTCTGGTGCCAGGCCAGGGCATCTAATCCTCTGGACCATCTGGTGTGTGGAATGTGGCTGGCAATGGGAAGCTGTCCCCTCACTTTTAGGCCTGCAAATCACGAATCTGATGGGTTTTCTTTGCCAAAAAAGTCCATCCAATGATCTTGGTAAACTAATGAACTTGGGCAGATGCTCTTCAGTCTGTATCTTTTTTGTGCCAGCATCCACTTACTGCTTCTGATGGGCTGAGGAAGGATCATGGAGCATCAGGCCTTTACCTGCCCTCTGCCCTAAAACCCCCATGTGCTTTTGGACAGCAAAGCTTTATTATCCTTTTTTACAGAAAAGGTGTGGGACAGGAGTGCGTGTGTGACTCTTGAGGGAATAGACAGAGGTAGGGACACACTGAAGGTCAAAGGTATGGCCTGGTGTGGATGAGAAAGGTGCAAATGGAATCTGGTCAGTGTTTTCCTCTGCTTAACTCTCAGCTAAAATGCCTCTTGTTTTTCTAAAGCACTGGATATGTGACTTGCCAATCCAGTAAGGGCTGGAATGGGCAGTGAGGGCATGGCATTTTGTGTGAATACTAATAGGGTCAGTGATTATAATGTTTGTTAGAGGCGTACCAGAGTCAGTTCAGAGGCAAAGGGCACTCACGTAGTCAGGGAGTCAGGACAGCTGGTCCTTTTTCTGAGCTACAAGTCCTGGCTTGTAATTTTAGAGGGCCTTGAAGGGTAAAAATTGAAGGAAATACTGGAAGGGATAACAGCAGAGGCAGAGGATGCAGGAGAGAGGAAGGGGAGACAGGGACTGTGAGCTCATGGTGCTGTTCCCAAAAGGAGTTAATTTCCATAACATATCTAAGAAAGCTCTCTCATGTGTTTGGTGGTGAGAGAATGTCCATGATCCATATATTGTTGGGAAGGACACAGAGGGGTGCAGCTTTAGGCACTCATGATGCCCAGAACATGGATTTTGGGAACAGGCTGTGTGTCACACATCACCACACACCACTGGGATCAGCTTCCAGGTGGGATGTCATGTAAGAGATTACTAACATCTCACCCATCCAAGAAAATCAGGCTGATTTTGACCAACGTGCCAGCTTTATGCTAGAAAAATTACCTCCCCCTCAGATTTCTTAGCCTTTGAACACTGGCACTGCCTTTTGTATGGTCAATGGCCTCTTTGTCCAAATCCCTTCATCTGTGCAGCATTTCCAAGAGACTTCTGCAGCTACCAGAGGGGTTGTTCTGTCCTGGAGGGGCTGTGTGCCACTGCAGACTCGTTTCTAGCGAGGCTGCAGATGGCTGAGAGTGTCCCCAGTGCTGGGTTTCAGCTCCTGGACCCACAATCAGCAGCACTTTTCGGAAGGAAGACCTGGCATTCCTTGCAGAGGGATTTTGTGTCTGTTTGTTGCTAAAGCTTCCCCTTCCTTGCTCCCAAATCTGGCGTGGTGGCTCCAAAGGTGGTTTGTAATTAGAATCGAATCAGGACACACATGTTGTGGCTGGGGGTCTGACATCTGCATTGCAGAGGGAGAACAACTTGAGCACGGAAAACTTCCAAGTGGGAGCAGCCCCCCTCCAGCCTGCCAAGGTGCAGCCTGTGATAAGCTCTGTCACCAGAACCCCTCTGCTTGCTGCATTCCTGTCTGAGGCTGGAAGGGATCAGGCAGGGAGGGAAATGGAAGGAACAATTTATCTCTCTGGATGTCATGGTTAAAGGGAGCTCCGGCTGTACAATCCAATATTGGCTGTCTTGTGGAGTGACGTCCTCGTGTCTGGGGAGTTTTAATGAGTCCTCTGCTTGTCTGGTCCACTGTTTATCTGCAGAGTATCACAGACACTTTTAGCCAGGCTCAGGGCTTCAGCAGCCTCAGTGTCTGCAAGGGGTGATTAGAAAAGTCTCCAGGGTGCCTGTTACTGGGGTCCAAAACAGCCATGTAACAGTGTGCCTTCGTCCTGATGCATCTGAGGGCAGCCAGTCACTCACACTCCCCACTTTCTTTGCAGCTCACATCCAAGGAGCAGGCTGCAAAGCTTGCTCTGCCTTTCCTCAACACAAGAAAATTTAAGGCAGCATTGCTTGACCCTCAACATATTTACAGCACATATTTGGCTACTCTCAGCTCTCCCGTGGTGGTTCTCTCTCTCAGCTTGTCTGAAATTTGTGCCCGTCTTTATCCTCTCCCCACCATCAGCCCAGTTCACCCTTAGTGCATGAATCATGACAGTAATTGTGGCTGGCACAGAAGTCATTGCTGGTCTGCAGCAGCAGAGATGGTGAGAATTAGAGCGGGCTAAAGGTTTGGAGCTCTCTCCCTCTTTCCAATCGGGTGTTGCTGCTGGCAAATCCTTTCAGAGAAAAAGAAACCCTCCCTGCTGGTGACACCTTGGCTGGCACTTGCTCTGCCTGCAGGTGGGTTCAGTGTGGGGAGAGCGTTGTTTTCTCTCAGCACTAATGGTTTTCCCAAATAAATGGGCCTGATCCTCCCACCCCGGTGCCTGTGAGAGCAGGACACTGTCCCACCTTTGGGCACTCGGGTTGTGTCCGTGGGACTGGGGAAATCCTAGTGCCTTGTGGCCCTTACCTCACTGCCCAGCAGACAGAGGGGCTGCTGTTCTCCAGGAACATTCCTGCCTTCCTCAGGACTCCCTGGGGTCACCCAGGCTGCCAGATCCCATCATTGCTCAGCAGGGGCCATGACACCGCGCCGATCGCATTCAGCTCCTCCCAGGATCGGGAACAAAAAGCGCTTTCTGTGCAGGGGCTCTGAAACGTTACCTGTCCTCGGCAGCTCTCAGCCTTTGTCATCCCAATCCCATTGTGTTTTGTGCTGCCATTCCTCCTCTTTCCCAGCCAGGCAGGGAGATCCAGCCTGGCCCGATGGGAGCGATACTGGGGGCGGGGTGACACACACTTTCCATTGCAGGGACCTTGGGAAGGACACTCAGAGCACTTGGCTGCAAGGACAAGGTGGCAGTGGAGTGTGTGCCTCTGCTAGTAACATTCCCATCTTGTTTTGGAGGAGGTGTGAAGGATCAGCTGGCAAGAAGTGCCCTGTTTGTTATCAGCTCTTGAACTGTGCAGCAGCTCACCTTGCTTCGGTGATCTTGATGATCCTGTGCTCAGCGGGGTGTAACATTTGGGACCTAGCTGGAAAACAGCAGGAATGTCTGATAATCAGTTATGTCGTGAAGGCACAGATATTGAGATTCTAAACTGAGCGCCGTGTTCTTTTTGTGAGCACTGGCTTGGTCCTGGCACTCTTCAGTGAAGTGTTTTCACTGGAGCAGGAGGTGTAGAGTTGTGAGCATAGCGTCCTCCCTTTCTTCCAAATCCCACTGCAGCCACGGCTGAGATTTCTGAAACTGTAGCCGCCCAAACTGTGCTGCTCAGTTTTGTCAGGAAGCTGTTTTGAGACCAGTGAGCTTGAACATCTCAGGCTGGTGATAACTTCACCTTCATCCACAAGATGTGGGACACAGAGCTCATGTCAGTGCCACAGTGCAGCTTGGGGACTGTGGGACAAAGTGACTGCGGTGGATGGGTTTTCTGGGGTTTGTTTTCTCCTTTTCAGCCACTTGTGCTCTGTGAAGTGCCATGCTTGCAGGGGACAAAACAGGACTCAAAGCACCCACATTTACGGCCATCAGCTGGAGTCGGGGTCGATGTTGCATCCTGTGGGGAGCACTCAGACCGGTGAGATGTACACTGGCTGCACCATAGCTCTGCACTTGTTGAATTTTGCAGGTATCACGAGCTGGTCACCAAGTACGGCAAGCTGGAGCCCTTGGCAGTGGTGGATCTGCGGCCTCAGAGCAGCGTCAAGGTGGAGGTTCACTTCCAGGACAAGGTGGAGGAGATGTCCATCCGCCTCGACCAGACTGTGGCAGAGCTGAAGAAGCACTTAAAAACTGTGGTGCAGCTCTCAACAAGCAACATGCTGCTCTTCTACTTGGACCAGGAGGCTCCTTTTGGTCCCGAGGAGATGAAATACAGCTCGCGGGCGCTGCATTCCTACGGCATCCGGGATGGAGATAAAATTTACGTGGAGCCCAGAATGAAATAGCCTTTTTGCCCACACCCACACGCCCCCACACACCCACACACATGCATTGAGGAGTTTTTGCAAGGTTTTTATTTCGGTTGGTTGGTTGAGGTTTGGTTGTGTTTCTGTAGCAGGTAATTTCTTAGCCCGGAGGAAGTGTCCTGATCTGAGAACCATGCCCACCATCCACTGCAGGTGACCTTGAGGTGACAATTGACTTCAGGACGTGTGTTTCAGTGTGGGCAATACCTTGATGTTTCCTTTGATGCTCCGGTATACTCGTGATTTGGCATGAATGGTCACTTGTTCAAGCTAAACAATGCCAGGGTCCATAAGGGAGGAGACAGCTCGGTGCAGAATTTGACCTGTTGTTTTCTTTTCCTAAATTTTTTGGTGTTTTGCTCCACCAGAGCTCCCTTTGGCCTAGCTATCTGACTGTGGCTCGAGCTTGCTGTAGTATTTTCTTGCAGCTTGGTGCTGTCTCAACCTTTTGTTGTGCTCGAGTTCACAGGAAAGATCTCCATCAGTATTCTGCTTGATTCAGAGCTCAGGTACTTTAGTTCATCCACTTCACTCCGCTGGTTTGGTTTCTGTGAGTGCACAGAATGGGGGAAACAAAAAGAACTTCCGAGAAAGAAACTTTCTGTTCAAAACTCACGCTCTATATCCACCTGATGTGGGGGGGAAAAAAGAGGTTTTGATTGCTGTACCCATCTCACAGCCTGTGGGGATAAAGGGTGTGGAGGAAAGTGGATTTTGGGATGCGGTGGATGAGCGCTGTGTTGGAAGGGCTTTTAGAACAACAGGTCAACAAGGGGTTGAAGAGCAGCTTCCCCCGTTGGCCGTCGTCCATCCTGATGCTGAAGGGATCCTCCATGCACTTCACCTCGTACCAGTGGGTGCTGCAAGTGGAATGGCTAAAATTCCTCTCCTGGGAGAGAGGAAGAGTCAAGTTGAAGTTTGTGTTTGTTGCTGTTGCACCAGTTCAAACCTAGCACTTTCCCCAGGGCCCCTGGCCGGGGGTCCCTGCGTAGGGTCCGAACTCGTAGGGAGGATGTGTTGGCTCGGATCAGCCTCTGGAAGTTGAGGAACAAAGCAGCTGGACTCACGTTGGGTGTTCAGCGGGTTTTCACTCTCTCTCTTGGCTTCCCCCACGCGCCCCTCGTAGGCATCGCGTGCTGCTGCTTCACGTAGTCCCTGTTTTCTACTGCAGAGCAGATTCCCCTTCCTGGTCAGTGAAATCCTCCTTCCTTTCTCTCTCTTGTTTCGCTTTCCTGTGTCTTCCCTGCTCCGAGTTCAAGACTTTCCCAATTTCCTAGTTACAAGCAGCTGCACGGAATTTTTTGGAGCTGTGCAGCGAGGGCTCTAGTTACACGTGAACTCCTGACCTTCATTTTGAAGTGCTCCCTTTATCCCCACGTGCACTTTCTTTCCCAGGATGCTTTTGCCCACATCACCGAGCTCCTTTGGTATTCTTGGAGTTGTGTATTTCTCTTCACATTTTACCTGGATTGTGGGGTGGGATAAATGGGGAGGGGATAAAGTATTATTATCTCATAGTCTTCAGGTTTAGGATGTGGGGATTGTTCAGAGGGGAGTAGTTCCTTATCCAAAGTAAGGGTTGAAATGGGAGGATTTAAAATAATTTATTAATTTGTGCCTCGTCCCCCTGCCAAAAATATCAATTCCTTGGCCCCGTTGAGATGAACAATAGGGGAGGGAGCAAGATTTTCCATAGGTAACATAGGTTTTCCATAGATCCGTGGTACCTGTAAACTAAACAGCAGGGAGATAGTGGCAGTGTAACATAAAATGATGCTTTTATAAGCTAGAGCTTTACTGAAGATGTATTTTCCATTTGGGCAGCGAAAATAATTTGCTGCCTGATAGCAGAACCCTTAAGCCAACACTTCTGTATGATATATACATACCTACCAATAGGAAAAGTTGTGGTTAATAAGATATTTTGTTATAAAGCAAAGTTTTATGAAGATATGGTTGTTTAATATTAGAAGCCTATTTCAGCCCTTGACCTCCAGTGTAAGTAGGTTATCCCTGAGTGGCTGCAGAGTCTGAGGCAAGCGACCTATGGGGATGCAAAAGTATCTCTGACCTAATTCTCTGGAGCAGTAATTGCCTCTGTGGGTGTATTTATGGCATTGTACCTGCTATTAATGAGATGCTGTAACTCTTGACCAACTTCCTCAGCACAATTAAGTGTCTGGGTTTCAGAGAAGGGAATAAACAAAGGCCGTTAAAGAGTTGAATGGGATGATAAAGAAGAGCCAAGTATGTGCTTTTAAGTTTGCTTGCCCACTAAAAATTGGGCTGCCCCTGGAGGGATCGATGCTGTCACCAGCTCAGAACTGTCAGTAAATCCTGATTTTATTTGTGGCAGAGCTGGTGGGAACTGGAAGATGGAAAAAGAGAACATAGAAGCGTAACAAGTGCTGGGGATTTGGTGCTCACACCCAGACCTGCTCCCCTGCTCCGTTCAGGTCAGGATATGAAATCACCACCTTGCCAGTTCTTCAGGGGAAGGTTTATCTCAAGGCACTCACCTTGTGTGCAGATAGTGGAGCACTCATGGGGTAGAAACCAAAATTCTTGGTTGGCTTCCCAAGAAGGAGTCACTCCCAAAACCCAGAGAGAGTTTATGTGTCTGGACCATCAGCTGTGGAGAGTGGGACCAATGATGTGGCAACATACCCCGAATCACTTTCCCTTGTGGGGAAGGGTCTTGTGTGTGTGCCACCCAACAGGGGACCATGTCCTGGGGAGAAAGGAGAAGATTCTGAGTGGGAGAGGAGGTTTGGGTGAGAGTGAGGGTCCAGATGTGGCAGGAGGTTTGATTTAGAACCAGGAGGGGCTGCGTCCAGGCGTCATCAGCGTGTACCCGCTCCAGCTAAAGCTCCCTGGGTCTGTCACATCCCCTTGAGAAAACAAAACAGATTTGCAAGCTTCCCTGGCTTTTGTGTCCTTCTATCCGAGGGCTATTTTGTCAAGAGCTGTTGTGTTGTTCTCGCTAGTTCATGCATAAAAGTCTGCCGCGGGCAGCCTGCGCAGCGGGCAGAGCACCTGCTCCCCCAGGACGTAGGTGACAGCTATATACCAAAGTGTCACACGGCTCCGTGTGCTGAGTTAGACGCTGTGCTCTTGTGTTTTTGGATCTGTTCCTGTTGAATATCCATGTTTTTGGCCAGATGTTCTGGGCGGATCGCGTAACGGGCGGTGTTATGGGTATGCACGGGGTGCTGGCTGTCCTCTGCTCCCTGGCTGGGGTTTGGAATCCCGTTTTTTTGGGAGCTGCAGGCATCCTGGTGGCAGGTGATGGTGTGACCCAGAGAAACTGCTGCTGGGGAGAGGCTCTCCCCATGCCCTCACCTCCTTGGGTCTGGAATGTGACGGAGGCGCTGTGGCAGCTCTGCCTCCTTGCTTGTCAGTGAGATTCTGTAGGTTCTGTTCGTGTGCAGGATTTGAGAATGCAAACGAGGTGCTGAAAGCAGCCCAGAGGCTAAAATATGTATTCCAGGCAGCTGTGCCTCCCTCGTTTGGATGTGGCACTTTTGTAGGCAGCAGAGAGACGCCTTCCCCAGAGCAACGTTAGAGGGGCTTCAGCCACCTTGGGCCTTTGCCTCTGTGATTGCTTTTCTGCCGTTACTCGAAACTTCAAATATAATTTAAACATGAAGATCTATTCTTGCTCCCTATTAATGTTGCATCCATATGTAATTTCAAAGAAGAACAACTGTAAGTCCATCTGGTTTTTTATTCTGGTTTCTCTCACGGGGGATGCACCTCCCGCTCCCACGATTTGCCTTTGGTTTGCTCGCAGACTTGGCGGTGGAATTCAGGCCAAAATAGGTCATTGGTTTGGATCAGTTCAATAAACTTATGTAAGTTTTTACACAAAAAAAACCCCAGTGTCCTGAGCCTCGCACTTTTGTGTCCCCTGAAGCAAAACGTTCCCTTTGTCACCCCAAAGGTGCGGGTGAGAAGTGCCGGGATTTTTTTGTCCTGCTGATAGTTGTGTTGTCTGTCCCGTGAGCTCAGGCACAGCCCCCTCACCTGTGCAAGGTGCCACCTATCAAAAGGAGAAGTCACGGAGCTGGAAGACCTATTCCTCCTCTTCTGGACTGGATTTCTCCATGACTGTGGCTCATCCCCACGTCCAGGTGAGGAATAAAGCTCGAGCTTGCTCTCTCTCGCCTGCTCCTTGTCCTCAGTGGGACTGGCCTTGGGGTTAAAACAAATTTCACCCTCATGGCCTGCACCAAAAGACCCTGGGGAGAGGCAGGAGGAGAGAGATGCCCCTCTGGATTGGAAACAGCACCTGGGTAAATCCGTTGCCAGGGCATCTTCCATGGGCTGTGCCAGGTCCCTTGGGGAACCCAGGGAACGAGAAAAGGCACTGCCAGTGGCTGCTGTGCCAAGGTCAAGCAGCCACAGAAGCCCTTGTGGCATCTTTGAATATTGTTTCTCCTTCAGGTCAGGCATGGGAGGAAGTTTTCTGCTAGAAGAATTTAAAAAAGAAGAAATGTTTGGTTGTTCAGCTGCAATGTGTTCAGCGCTGCATGATGGGAACATCCCCTGCCAAAAGAAAATAGGCTGGAAGACAAAGTCTTCCCCAAAGAGACAGTGAAACCTAATCAAACTTCATCAGTGTACACTTGCCCAGGACAAACAGGACCAGAATATTAAACTGACAAAGGAGCAGAGGGAAACCTATTTTCACCAGTTTTCTCTGTGTTACAAAACAGAATGAGGAGAGTCAATTGATTTTCCTGGAGCTGGTAGTGTTTAAAATGTATGGGAGGGAAGGGAAGAGCCAGGGTGCAGGCTGGAAGTAATCTGCCCCTGGAATATCAGTCAGTGCTGATATCCCCCTGCCCTCCTAAAATAGCTGTTGGTTTAGAAAAGGGTAAAAATAAATTTGAAAATGAAAGATTCCTGCTAGCAAGGCCGTGCTCGGAGGGAGGAGGGAAAGCAGATTCTGGGATTTGCTGTGGAGGCAGTGAGCTGCTGGTGCCCTGATGTGCTAAAAGAGACTGCTGAGGTAAGAGACAGCATTTTGGGGGGAACTGACTGAACACACTGCCAGGAGCACCCAGGGGAAAATGCCTGAGCTTTTTGGGTGGCTGGCATTCCTGTGTCTTCTCTGTTCCAGACACAGGGTGGGCAGCACAAGAGGAATAATGACCTTTTAGCGGAGAAAACGGAGTGAAAAGTCCCCATCCAAAATGTCAGAAGGGAAAATCATGCAAAGATCAGGTTCTTTTCCCACTGCTGGGGTTGGAGCAGTGCCTGTCTGACCTGAGCCTTGCTGCAGGCTGGGAAAATCAGCTCTGACCTGGATCCTTTGCCCCTCGGTTGCTATTCCAGCTCTCCCTCTCACCTGACATGGATATGAACCAACTCAAAGCAGCTGAAATCTTTTTTGGGGTACAGATTGGTCTCAAATCAAGAGTTTTGGTTAGCCCACCTCAGCTACACCCACAGCCCACGTTTTTACCCTTCAAGTTAGTGGTGGATCTATCAGCCCAGATGCCAGGGGCAGGGAAAATCCCCGTGGAAACTGCAATTGTAGGGTGAAAATGATAATAACGCTCACAGCAGTCCCTCAGTGACACTCCCCACCACCACCAAGTCCTTCCAGAGAGGGTGGAAATGGGAGCAGCAAGGAAACCCTCTCCAGCAGATTGAGAGTGAGCTGGACTAGGTGAGTTTTCCCTTTTCCACCTGTAAAAGCAAGACTTGGTTGGCAAAGCAACTCCATTGAAACTTCAGGGCAGCGCCTTTGAACGGCGCTTTAAGCCTAGCACTGTTTAATGCTAATCCTGTAACTTTATATAGATGGGCTTTTTTTTTTTTTTTCTTTTCCCCTTTACACAAAGGAGGAAGGGGCTCAATTCTTCTGAGGGTTGGGTTTTCTTTTCCCTGAGCAGCAGAGCTGCGAGCCCAGCTCAGGCTCGCTGGCATTTCCATCTGAATCCACCTGAAGGGGGTGAGCTTTTGGGGAAGAAAGAGGCTTCTCTCCCTCTCCAGGCCAGAATCTGATCTCCAGATTAGCCTGCTGGTTATCAATAGAGGGACAACAGTTGGGATTGCAACTCAACACTGCTCCAGCCCTGGAAGAGCATTGAGGAAAACAGAGTTTTCAATTGGGAGAGCAAGGGACTGAGCCATCATTTCAGTCATCAGCAAGAATTGGCACAGGAGGACGGGCATGAATTCTCCATTGACATAGGATTTCGCCCTGCTCTACCAAGATTGGTCTAAAATTTCAGACCTGATTGCTCCTCTAGCCTACGAAACAGGTTGGTAATTTTTTTTCCATACCTAAAAATGTGTAGTTTTGGATGGGGTATGTTAAATAAGGTGTTCCTTGCTGTCTGTCCTGTTCTGCTCTTGTCCTCGCACTGCCACAGTCCCCACTGGCCACTCTCTGCCTGGTCTCTTCTTGCAGTGGCTCAGATTTACAATCTATACAAAATTCTGTCGCTCTTCTTTCACTTTTCCAAGACAGAAAATGTACTAAAACTTCTCCCTGGTGGAATGCATTTTTCCCCATGGAGAACGCGGTCACTGTGACCAGCGCTGATGTGAGTGGAGCAGTGAACAGGGAAGAACTTTTCTTCCACTGTGTTCCAAACTTTCCAAGTAATGGGAATCAAGTAGGAGTGATGTGGAATGAATTATGGGATGTTCCCCCCTGTCATCCTGTGCCCTGTGAATATCCTTAGAAGGAGTTGGATTTGTTGATCCACATTTTCCATTAAAACAGATCCGTGGGGAGAACACAAAGAGACACTGGGTTTTGTAGGGAGATTTTTAAGCTGGGAATGTGGGGAGGCTGCTGTTGACACCCAGGCTGTCCATAATGCACAGAGTTGGTGTGGGAAGCTGGCCACGTCCTTTCCCAGCCCTCTGGGAGCACACCAGACCTTCCTGGGAGCTCTCCCCGAGCCCTGCCCTTGCGGAACGAGCGGAATCGACGGGCGAACAAATCAAAGCAGGTGTTTTAGCAATATTTTCTATTGGATTAATAACGAGTAACAAATTCTATTAGGCACACAAGGAATTAAAGCTGGCACAGGATTTTGCTTTCATTTTGTATCTGCTCTCCCTCTCTCTCTCTCATTGATTCCTGTACAAGGAGCTGCCCAGCTGTGTCAATGTTTGTGCTCCTTCCACGCTCATCCAAACCCCTGAGTGATGGTTGTGGTGGCAGCCAGGGCAGAGGATTAGTTGAAGTTGAAGCCCCTGAACCATGAGAGCACAGCAGAGCTCTCGTTTGGAGCTGCTCCTTTGGGATCAGCCAGGAGTGGCCATCCCTGCCCTAAGCAGATCAGGAATTGCATTTGAATAAAGGAGAGCTGTGGCTGTTTGCAGCTTCCACACATGAAATGAAAATCCCTGTGGTTCTGGGCTTCCTTTGGCAGTGGCTGCAGGTGATTTTCTGTTATCAGTTGGGAATTCTCCTCACACCAATCCATGGAATAGGCATTTCAGGGCTGCCTGGCAGATGAGGGACCTCCAGCTCTGAAACATCCACGTGTGGGCAGCAGTCGGGCAGCTTTGGGAATCACCTCAAGGATGTGTTTTCCTACCCGTGTGATGCATGGCTGGGGTTTTCTCCTTCCTGCAGGATGAACAAGAGATCATTTCTGGGAGCCTGGGTGGCCCTTTTGGTGATAACAGCACAGCAGAGAGGTGAGTATCTCCTGTTGGGTGCTGGGAGGACAACATTCCCCAGTGGGCTGTGCCCAGAGACCCCAGAGGGCTTGGAAAATGATCCCAGAGGGCTTGAAAAATGATCCCAGAGGGCTTGAAAAATGATCCCAGAGGGCTTGGAAAACACCCCCAGAGGGCTTGGAAAACACCCCCAGCTCCTTGGCTGGAGCAAGGACAAGAACCAGGGTGAACTGAGTGTTTCCCATGGGGAGGGAGGGACGGTGAATCTTAAGGGGTGCTTGTGTTGATCATTTCTGTGGCTGTGTGTGCACCTGGAGCATTCCAGAGCAAACAGGAGTCGGGAAAATTTCTGTGTTGGGACTGGTGAGCAGGTGAGGCAGTGTGGCACTGGTAGTGCCAAAGAAGAATTGAGGAGTGTCTGCTGAGCCTCCTGTTTAAAAAAGAAATAAAATCCATGTCTGGTAGCTGTGCCTTGGCTGTGATAACCCATCAGGTGTGTAACAGCTGTGAAATGATTTATTTTCCTGCCTGACAGGAGGAATTTTGCTGTGGCCCTTTGGATATGCCTGTGGAAACAGGGCTGTGGCTTGGACACCATCGGTGCCACCTCCCTTTATGTCCAGCAGGGCACTCAGGGCACACAAGGGTCCTAGGAAATCAGGATGACAGTGGGTTAGGCCAGATTTCCCCTTATCTCCTTCTCCCCAGGTGAATTTTGAGCTTGTGAAGGGTCAGTCAGACTCCTTAACTCCCAGCACGGAGCATCCTCAGGGCTGGGCATCAGGGAGAGCCCCTCCTGTGCCCATGGGAACACAGTGCAAGCTGGTCTCAGCTGGGGCTGCTCAGCAGCTCGGGGCAGGGCCCAGGAAATGAAAGCTTGTCCTGAACCCAGGGGAACAGAGCCGGGATTGTTCTGAGCCCGGGGCTCTGTCATCCCAGATTGAATGTCCTGAGGCTTTCCTACATCAAAGAGGGGAGAAGGGGGAGGCAGACCCAGAAAAATCCCCTTTTGCTCCGTGAGGAGCCACAGCAGGAGCTGAGTGGAGGAACAGGACATGAAATAACAGCAGAGGTCTGGCAGTGGCTTGGACAGGAAGGGATGTGTGCCCTGGGGTCAGAAGTGGCTGCTTGTGCCTCAAGCTGATGGATTTTAGGCTGGTAGAAAAGCAGAAGGCTGAAATGTGTCAAAACCGTCTTGGAAATACTTTTGGGAGAGACAGTTATGTTCACTGGCAGTGCCTTTTAGCAGGAAACTTAATTTTGCTGGGAAATGTCAGAAAAGTCGTGACCCCTCAGGCTGTTCCCATGGGCCAGGAGCCCTGGCAGGGGAGGAACAGACAGGAAGAAGGTGGACACTGCCAGGAATGTGGCTTGAGGGGCTGGAATTGGTGTGGAACAGCCAGTCCTGCCCATCCTGGCTCAGGGCATGGACCTGCTGTCCTCGTTGTCCCAGTTCAGCCAAGACTGAAGGGGTATGACTTGGTCACAGTCCCAGGGGAGGCAGAAGTGCAGCTTCATTCATCTTGTGGTCACTTCGCTGTCCCCTGACCAACGTGGAAGATGCTTTTTCTCCCAGCCCTGTCCCAGGGCCAGTCCTAAAGCCGGTCCCACAGCCAGCAGCTCTGCCCTGCCTCCAAACACCCCTTGGCTGCTGCTGCTGGGCTTTGGTGCTGTTTCCCTCTCTGAAGTCAGGACTGTCCTGGCACTGCCCTGAGGACTCTTCTTCCTCTCTTTCCAGCTCACAGCATGGCACGCCTCTATCCATTCTGGCAGAACGACACCAAAACCCCCAAAGTTGATGATGGGAGCTCACCTGAAATCAAAATCTCTGTGCCGTTCATCTTTTTTGGAGTCCCGTACAGAAGCATTTATGTAAGTGGAGAAAGCAGATCTTCCCTTCATCCTTTTCCTTGCCATTAAGGGCTGCATTTTAAACACGCTCTGCCTGTCATCAGGAATTGGAAGATTTATTAGCAGCTACCTGACAAGTTCTTAGATTTCATGAACTGATAGGTTTTATGATTAAGAAAGTCAAAGGTGTATTTAATGGGATAATGTTCATGGGAAAGGAATCTAAAAGGCAATAAATTTTCTTTGTGGGTGATTAAATGGCACAGCAGAGCTCAGGGCTTGACACAAGGGACATTATTCCTGTTCCATGACAAGAAGCCAGAACATGCAGGACTTGCAGGAGGGGAAAAGGGACAAGAGTTTTGTGGGAGCCCCAGACAAGGACAGGCTGCTGCTGCTGCTCTCAGGTGATGGCACAGCAAAAGTTTGGCTAAGGGGACACCAGGGATGGGCTGGGAGGGGTCACCCAAAACTTTAAACAGGGCCTAAGTCAGCATGACCGACATCACAAGGTTTGTGGAGAGCTGGTTTCTGTGGGATCAGAAAAGAGGCAAAGATTCATCCATTCCCCAGTTTGTGCACAGCAACCCTGGGAAAGCAGGAATCCCATTTCAAACCCTTGTGGGGTGGGGGATCCCAGCACCCAGGGCAGCAGTGTCATTTGTTTTCCGAGCTCTGCAAAAATTTGTTGTTTTGGGGAGCATCTTCAGCAGACTCTGGTGAGGCTCCTGCTCCTGGGGAGCCCCAGGATCTGTCACAGACCACAAAGCCACAGGCAGGTTTTTTCTGTGCAGCCACCTGTGTCATCCTCATCCACATCTCAGTGCTGAGAGCTGCTCTCCTAAGGCTGAGCAATCCCAGAACTCCAAGGCAGGGTCCCAGCAGAGCCTGGTGCCATCCTGCTCTGATGGGTGCCTCTCCTGCAGAACCCTATTTCGAAGACTTTTCGGAGTTTTTTCCTGCTTTTTTGGGCTTCCTGCACCAACCCTTGGCCACCATGGGTAGGACAAAGCCGAACCTGTGCCCGGGTGTTCAGGTTGCCTCATCCCACTGTCTGCATATAAACACAAATCCTCTTGATGGCTAAAACAGGGCTACCTGAAACACAGGCCAGACTAAGTTAGGAGAATAAAAAGCAGATTAATTTATCAAAGGCCTTTAGGTACATTCAGGGTAGAGAGAGGCTGCACCCAAAATGGACAGCGAGTCATGAGTTCTTCCCATTTTGTAAGTTCTGTCCATTCACACATCGAGCCTCAATTCTCCAGTTACACCTTCAGGTGATCTTGTCCAACTTGCTCCCCCAGTTCACTGTTGGTTACAGATTTTGGGGCTCTGAGGCAGCGAAGTGTCCTTGGATTTTCCAACTGAGAGGAATTATTTTGTCTAAAATGCTGGGAACAGAGGTTTTTAGCACTTTATATGGAGCCTGGAGCTGCACACCAAAACTGCAGATACATGAAAAATAGAAGCTAAAAATCCTTAAGGCATCACTCTCACTCCACATTTCCTGCCAAGCCAGCAGCTCTGTGCTGATTTTGCTCAGACCAAGTGGGGATCTCCGTGCAGGTCAACAACAACGGTGTGATCTCCTTCAACGCCCTGGTCAGCCAGTTCACACCCGAGGCCTTCCCGCTGACCGACGGCCGCGCCTTCGTGGCGCCCTTCTGGGCGGACGTGCACAACGGCATCCGCGGGGAGATCTTCTACAGGGAGAGCACGGAGCCAGAGCTGCTCCGCAGGGCCTCCAGGGACATCCGCAGGCACTTCAGGGACATGGCCTCCTTCTCAGCCACCTGGGTCTTCGTGGTCACCTGGGAGGAGGTGACGTTCTACGGGGGGAGCAGCACGACGCCGGTAAGAGCTGCGCTTCTCACGGGGGTGTTTCGTGCCTTGTCCCATCATTTGTGTGTAAAATTGAGTGGGACACTCTGTGCTTCTGCTCCTCAGTTCCTTTTTGTGCCGAGGAGCACCACGGTCCTTTCATTCTCTCCCCCAGGAGCCTGGAGGAGCCTCACTCCCTCTTTTAAATCTCCAGGGAAAGCATCTCCTCCTCAGTCTTTGTAGGCAGTGGATCTAAGCAAGGCTCTGACACCAATTAAGACTTTTTGGCTTGATCATAACGTAGTTATTTTTCTTACATACAAATGCAGATATTTTTGATGGCAGCTCCCAGCCTGCATGGGAGACTGATCACGCTGATCAGAATCACGCTAATGACTTGGCCGTGTCACGTTGCCATAAATGTGTGAGCTGTATCTCACACATTTATGGGGATGACAGTGGGATGTTTTTCAGGGCCTGGACAGCTTTGAAATATCTAGTGAATTTGTGAGCTGTGACTGCAGCTGATGTCAGGGTGTGTGTTCTGGACTGCTGGTAGGGTCTGTGCTGGAGCTTGGGGTGAAGATAGAATCAGAGTGGTTTGGGTTGGGAAAAATCATCTCATTCCACCCCCTGCCCTGGGCCGGGACACCTTCCACAAGACCAGGTTGTTCCAAGCCTCATCCAACCCATTCTTGAACAGCAAGTGAGGGATCCCAGCTATTGTCTGGATTGTTCAGGATTAGCCTGTGTGCTGTGAGTGCCAAAACCCAGCTTCTTCTGTCTCGAGAAGTTGGCTCTGATAAACAGTTCAGCTCTTTTCCATTTGTTAGAGAAGCTTGAGCTTTAATGCATATTTTTTGCGAGTCCTGGCAGCACTTGCAGAAAAAGCCCCACATATATATATATATATTTGCAGACAGCAAGCAATATAGAGATTCGTGTATTGCCTGAAGAATTACATTTGCAACACAATGCAATTTATTTTGCTACAGAGCAGCCTTCCTGCTCAACAGTAGCCAGGGCTCGGGGCTGGCACAAGGAATAGCACCATGCAACTTAAGCAGGAATTTCATCGCAATGCAGAAAAGCTGCAGAAAACAATTTTGGGAATGTGGCCTCGGGGATGCTGCAGCTGCTGCCTGGAGATGTCACCTGAGCAAATGGGTTCGTTTTTTGAGGGCTTTGTTGGACAGGGAGGGTGCTCCATGGCCAGGAGCTCCTCCTGCCACCTTCCAGGAGCAGAATGGGGTTTGTTGTTGCATGGAAAAGCTGTTGTGGCACTCTGCAAGTGACACTGCCTTTATGTGTGACGTGCTCGTGATCTCCAGCACTTGGCAAAGGTGAGCAAGAGGAAACCAGGAGTAGCAGGCAGAATCCCAGGGAAAGGATGCCAGAGTGGAAATGGCGCTGCTTTAGCTCCTGCCCTGCTTGCCCTGGTGTGAACTGTGCCATTTGCAGCTGCTGAGAGGCAGCTCTGCCCACACCTCTCTCTCATGACAGCTCCCAGAGCTGCTTCGCCTCCGTGCTCGAGATTTCTCCTGGCAGGGGCCTAATGTGCCTTGGAAGTGCCATCCCCTGTGGTGTGCAGGCAGCGAGAGCAGCCCTGGGCTCCCCTCTGAGGCATCCTCAGGGCCAGTGGGTTTGCTCCAAGGGAATGGAACGTGACCCCCAGCCCTCCCAGAGGGAGATGGTTTGATCCGTGGGCTTTCCCAATCACCTGGGAATCGTTTGTGGCTGTGGTTTCCTCCCCAGTGTGCAGTGTCCAGGTAGCTCAAAGTATTTTTCTTGATTAATGGAGAGAGAGGCAGCTAAAATCCTGCTTGCTCAGAGGCAGGAGGAGCTGTTATCATGGCATGGTCCCAGGGCAGGGGTGGGAAGGACAGGAAAATGCAGGGAGTTGAGAGAAGTGACTGTCTTAGCTCCCAGAGATGAGCTCTGCTGCTGGATCTGCGTGGATAGAGGGGATAGCTCACGGGAAGGAGCTGCTTCTGTCTTCTGCACAGCCCTAAAAGGGAAGATGGGCTCTCCCCACCTGGATCCCAGCTGGAATTTGCCTGGACTTTGGGGGGCTGGAAATGCAGAGTCATTTCAAGGGAAAGGAAGAACACGAGCCATGGGTTTAGCAGGTAGGGAGGGGATTTGGCAGCCAGCAAAGTGCAGGATATACATGGCTGGCTTGGATGTAATCCACCCTTAGCAGTGTTGTAGCATAGGGAAGGGAAGGGAGCCGGGAAAGGTAATGCAGGAATAAAGCTAAGATAGGGTAATGGGAGATAACAAATCACAGCCACCCAAATCCTGCCCACCGCTCCTTCCCTGCGAGCTTATTCTCATGCTGCCATCTATTGGTGTTCCTTTGGATCAGAAATGGTCTTGTCGCCCTCCCAGGCGGAGGAAGGAGCAGGAATGGGAGCTGCTGCAGCTGTGGCAGCAAGAACAAGCATATTTTGGGTCTCCTTCTACTTCTGCTCTTCACTGTGAGGCCGGAGCTGAACACGGCAGAAGGGCAGGAGCAAAGCAGTATCACCTTGTGAATGTGCCCGTGGTTTTCTGCAGGTGAACACGTTCCAGGCTGTCCTGATCACAGACGGGGTGTCATCCTTTGCCTTATTTAACTACCACGAAATCAGCTGGACCACGGGCACAGCCAGCGGAGGGGACCCCCTCACTGGTCTCGGCGGGGTGATGGCACAGGTGAGGCTCCTGCTCCCGTGTCCCATCTCTCTGGAGCTCTTGGACGACTTCCTAGGGCTTTCCCAAAGTGTCCCTGCTTGCTCGGGCCAGAGTCCCTCAGCATCCCCAGCACTGGCCTTGCCTTGCTGGGCACAGTGGGATGAGCACCCCAGAATTTGGTGGTGGCAGCAGTGCCAGAGCCAGTCCCTCTGTGTGAGGAAGGGGACATTGCTGCATGAGGAATGCCGGAATCCTGCACCCCCACATTGCTTCCTCAATTTATCTCTCCCTACGTTGCTCCCCCACTTTATTTTGGCCACTCAATTCACACAGCCTTAGATCTATATGTACATACATATGTGTCTATACTACCATAAATCTGTAAATATACATCCATTTTGCTTGTAGTGCCTGTTTAGCTTTTCACTCGCACCCAAACTACCTGAAAAAGAAATTTAGGCTACCTGAAAACAGAAATCTTTGGAAAGAGCAGTTAAAACTAAAGAAGATGCACTCAGGGGGAAATAAAGAAGTGAGGAAATGCATAATCGCTTTCCCATTGTCAAGATGGGTGACGGAATTTGCTCTCTCTCTGCTTTAGGCTGGCTTCAATGGTGGAAACCTCACCAACTTTTTCAGCATCCCAGGCTCCAGAACCCCAGACATTGTCAATATTGAGGAAACAACCAATGTAAACATCCCTGGGCGCTGGGCTTTCAAAATAGATGGCAGAGAAATAGACCCAGCCAATGGCTGCAGCCTGAGAGGTAAGGGAGAAATGGCATCTCTTGTTCCAGATTTTGGGGTGCAGTGTAGCAAAAGCTGATGCTGTTGGGGTTCTTGCCAAGGCACCCCCACGAACTGCAGGGACAGAAACACAAGAGAGAGTTCAGTCCGTGCACATCTCCGAGTTCCTGTGATAATTAGTGGCAACAGGAAAGACCTGGGGACAGCAATTTCCTCCTGCCCATAAATTAGGGAGGCTGATCTTGTGGTGCCATTTCCCTTGTTCCTGCAGGAGGAACAGCAGGTTTTGCAGGCAGGACAAATGCCATGTGTCTGCACCAGTTACAGGATCTGTGCCTGTGTCACTGACAGCACGGGGCCATAAATGGATTAATCGATGCACACCGTGGCTGCACAGGGACTCTGCTGCTCAGAGATTACTGCATTTCCATTTGACAAATAAAACTGTCAGGGACATCCACGGTGCTCCAGGAGTCTTTCCAGCAGGAGAGGATTGTCATTTGCTGATGGACACTGGAGATGTGTGGCTTCTTTATGCCCTAGTTTAGGACTATACTGAAGAAGCTCCACCAGACTCTGAGGCTCTTGGAGCTCCAGCAGAGTTTTGGGTCCATCTGCTCCAGCTGATGACCCCAGGAAGAAAGGCTGGACTTCGCAAAGCTGGGAACCAGCCTCAGCTTTGCAGGTGACAGGAGGAGCGTGAATAGATCCCACCACCAGATTTAAATTCTACGGTGAACAGCTGATTGCCCTCCACGAGAGGAGGTGCAGCACGAGGTGTTGGATCCTAATGACACCCCTTTCCCAAATTCCCCACACCAGGATGGTTGGAGCGTGGGCCTTGCCAAGAGGAGACATTTGGTGCGGGGAAGAGGAAAATAGCTTTTTAAAATTTTTTTATTTTTTGGTAGGAGGCAGGGAAGAGAACAAAAAGTTTAACAGGGGTAAATTCAGGCAGTGCACGGCAGAAGCCACACACCAGAGGGGTGTGAAAGATGGCCAGATGGAGGAGAGAGAAACTCTCACGGGGACTTGCCACCCTTGTTCTCCAGCCTTCTCCCTGCCTCTCCCGTCTCTCACCAGCCAAACCCGCTCCCTCCCTGCTGGTGTAACACGTCTGCTCTGTCTGGGGCTGTGCGATCACTCAGCGCTCCCGCTGGAGCTCGTGTGTGCTGTGGAAGTTGCTTATCAACAGCTCTTTGGTGTTGTAACTACTACGAGCTCGTCCTGAATGGGAGTAAATTGTTCCTGCTGCCGATGACAGAGCGGCTTTTTGACCGGCAGAGTTACGTGAACAGGGGAATCGTGGAACAGAGCTGAAGGACGGTGCGAGTGCAGCAAAAGCGCTGGGAACTGCCTCCAAACGGGGCTTTTCCTTTGGGAAAATTGCACAAATGCTTCTTGTACCCCGAAGAACCAGAGTGGTGGGTGTCCAAAATGCGTGGAACAGCCTTCAAGTTTTCCAGCCTGTGTGTTGCAGCACTGACCCCAGATTTGTGACAGCACTCGCAGCATTCCAGGGGCTTGTGGCACGGGTAGGACTCAAAGAAGATGCACCACACACTGGAAACAAAGCTTGGGATTTGCTGAGCGGCTCTTGCTGGGAGTTTGCACAAAAAAGCAGCTGAGAAGCCCAGCAGCAGGACACTTTGGTGGTGGTCTCCATCACAGCACCAGCAGAGCCCCCGGGGGTGCACTCTGGGTGTGTTTCTGTTTCAAGAAGTGATGTAGCGTGGGTTTTTCCCTTTCTGTCTTTCTAGGACAGTTTCTCCGTCAAGGGGAGATCTTTTGGGACAACGCCAACTGCACCACCAAGTGCCGCTGCCTGGACTTCAACAATGAGATCCTCTGCCAGGACATGGCTTGTGGCCCCTTTGAGGCGTGTGAGACAAAGGCCAAATTCTTCCAGTGCGTGCCGGTGGAGAGCAGCACCTGCGTGGTGTTCGGAGATCCACATTACCACACCTTCGACGGCTTCCTCTTTCACTTCCAGGGTTCCTGCTCCTACCTCCTCGCCAGGCAGTGCTGGCCAGGCTCCCAGCTGCCCTACTTCAACGTGGAGGCCAAGAATGAGAACCGAGGCGGCTCCTCCGTCTCCTGGCTGAGGGATATTTTTGTGGAGGTCTACTCGCACAAGATTGTTCTCCCCAAGGGCGGCTTTGGGAAGGCAAAGGTAAGAGCTCTGCTGGAAGGGGAGAACTTGCCAGGTCAGCTCCTCTGAGGTGGCAGCAGGACTGTGATGGCAACCTGGAGAGCGTGGGATGGCACTTCTGGGTTTAGCAGGTAGGGAGGAATGGCACGGGTGACAGGAAATGCCTGTTGTTTGTCAGTGACTGTCCCTCTGTGCATGTCCCTACCCCAAGACCCCCCAGCAGGGCTGTCCTGTCTGTGTCCCAGCACGAGGGCTCTGCTGTTCCACGTCCTGGCTCAGCTGCTGGGTGTTGTCCCCACAGGTGGACGACCTGGTGGTGTCCCTGCCCATCTCCCTGGAACTGGGTGCAATCAAAGTCTACCAAAGCGGCCTGTCCACCGCCCTGGAGACTGACTTTGGCCTGCTGGTGACCTATGACGGGCAGCACTACGCCTCCGTGTCCGTGCCGGGCTCGTACATCAACGCCACGTGCGGGCTGTGCGGCAATTACAACAAAGACCCCGAGGACGACATCCTGCGCTCGGATGGGAGGGTGGCCACGTCCGTGCCGGAGCTGGGCGAGAGCTGGCAGGTGCCACACCCCGAGCGGAGGTGCTCCACGGGCTGTCTGGAGAACTGCAGCCTGTGCGACGCCGCCACCGAGGCTCTGTACTTCAGCCCCGAGTACTGCGGCTTCATCAACAAGAGCGGGGGGCCCCTCTGGGAGTGCGGCTCCGTCGTGGACCCCACAGCCTTCGTCCACAGCTGTGTCTACGACCTCTGCAGTGCCAGGGACAACGGCACCGGGCTGTGCCAGGCCATCCAGGCGTATGCTGCCGTGTGCCAGGCCCTGGGCATCTCGGTGGGAGAGTGGCGGAGCCTGATGGGATGCGGTGAGTGTTCGGGAGGAGGGGAGCAGTGGGAGGGAGTGTGGGACAGGAGGGGGAAGGAATCCAAGAGAGGGAGTTGCCTGAGGTGGAGGGAGTTGGGAAAGAAGCGACTGGTCCCTCCTCTCCTGCTCCAGAAAAAGTGTGGCACGAGCCAGGCATGAGGTGGGAGCTCCACACTGCTCCGGAGATGGCCAGCTGCCATGATGGGAGGAGGATGGGCTGGAATGGGGACTGGTTGGTCAGTCCACCCTCCTCATGGCCTTAAATAGCTGTGGGCATCTCAGTGGCTCTGGGGCTGTTTTGGAGAAGTCCTGCGAGGGAAATGGAGGGGCCAGTCCCACCATCAGGCAGGGCTCATGGGTCACTCTGTGTTGACCCTGCTGTGGGTCAGTGAGAAGGCGGCAGCTGCCCCCAGATCGTGCCGTAACCTGGTCCTTCTGTTTGTCACCCCTGTGCGCCCACAGAGGCGGCCGTGCAGTGCCCGGAGCTCGGCCAGTACTCGGTGTGTGCCAGCAGCTGCCCTGCCACCTGCTCGGACCTCACGGCCCCGCTGGCCTGCACCTCCCCCTGCACCGAGGGCTGCGAATGCCCCGAGGGCCACGTCCTCAGCGCTGACCGCTGCGTGCCCGTGCAGGGCTGCGGCTGCGACGTGAACGGCCGCTACTACGCCGTCGGGGAGTCCTTCTGGGCCTCACCAGACTGCACCGTGCAGTGCCACTGCCAGGCTGGAGGCGAGGCCAGGTGCTTCAACACCACCTGCCCCGAGGGGGAGATCTGCACCATCGAGGACGGCTACCGGGGGTGCTACCCACAGCGCGAGACCGTGTGTTTGGTGGGGCAGGAGCAGGTGCTGCAGACCTTTGATGGCATCACCTTCCCCTACCCGCTGGAACAGTCCTACACGCTGCTCAAGACCTGCCCAGAGAGGCCGGACTTCTTCGAGGTGGACATGAGCCAGAAGAAGGCCGGCTCCAGTCCCAACGGGCTACGCGTGGTGCGGGTCCAGGCGGCCGGCCAAGAGGTGAAGATGGGCGGCACCAGGCTGTCAGACATTAAGGTAAAGGTGCTGCCCAGGGACGGGGTGGGAGGTGGTGGCTTGTGGTGGGATCCAGTGGAGAAGGGCTCGTGGTTCTGTGGCTGTGGACACCACGGTGGCACTTGAACCATCGCATGGGGGCCCTTAAGGTGCCTGTGAAGTTGTCACAGCACTGCTCCTCTTTGCTGAGGAGGCTTCCCTGCCTCCTCCTTCTCCTGCAACTTGTTTTTTTCCGTGAAAGAAAAATTGCTTTTTGTGTGGCAAAAATCAAAGATCCAGCTGTATGCCCTCACTCAGAGGAGGCTCTGGGTCAGGAAGTGTTTAATGTGCATGGTGTGGTCGGGCAAAACCACATCACCCTCCCTAAAGCCTCTTGACCTTGTTCCTTGTAGGTGAACGGTTATGACGTGGAGCTGCCCTATTTCCACCCCTCTGGGCGCCTGGAGATCTACCGGACTGACAACAGCACCGTGATGGAGTCTGAGGGGCTCCTGGCCATCAGCTACTATGACTCCGGCCTCCTGCAGATCCGCCTCTCCACCTCCTACTTCAACTGCACCGGCGGCCTCTGTGGCCTCTTCAACGGCAACGCCAGTGACGAGTTCAGCCTGCCCAAGGGCAAGTTCACGGACAACCTGGAGCTCTTCCTGGAGAGCTGGACCACCTTCGACGAGATCTGCAACGGGGAGTGCGGGGACCTGCTCATGGCCTGCAACAACGACTCGGAGCTGCTCAAGTCCTACAGGAGCCGCTCCAGCTGCGGCATCATCAACGACCCCACAAACAGCTCCTTCCTGGAGTGTCACAGCGTGGTCAACGTCTCGGCCTACTACAGGACGTGCCTGTTCCGCCTGTGCCAGAGCGGGGGCAACGTGTCGGAGCTGTGTGACTCGGTGGCGCGCTACGCCAGCGCCTGCAAGAACGCCGACGTGGACATCGGCCAGTGGAGGAGCCACAGCTTCTGCCGTGAGTCCTCCAAAGCTTTCCATCGCCCAGGGTGGGCAGAAGGGGGTTTGGAACCCACCAGACTCGGGCAGTCTTTTTGCTGGGAATTTATGGGCGTGCAGAGGTGGAAGAGCTTTCCTTGCGGGATGCTGGAGTTGCAGGCGGTAGTTTCTGGTGCCAGCAGAGACAGATTTCACAGGGAAGAGGTTTCAGGGTGGCATTTCAGGAGGCAGCAGAAGTTTTATGGTGCGGTGTAGGAGCGTTCCCGAGCTGCAGATGGTGTCTGGCGGTGCTGTACGCCACCACCAGAGGATAATTTGAATAACACTGGTTTTTAGCTGCTGCAGTAAACTTGCTGTGGATGGGAGAACATTCATAATTCAGAAGCAAATGTGAAAAATCCCGAGTGTGGAAGTAGATGGTGGAAAGGCTGTGCCTGTCTCTGCCTCAGAGGTCTCAGGGAGGTGTTTGTTTGGGAAATAACAGGAGGAGGTGGCGCTTGGCACATGGCAGGACAGGGCTGAGAGGAGAAGGCGTTGCCAAGGGAATGGGATGAGCCAGTGGCCACAAGATGCCGGGACTTTCCCCTTTTCTCCCTGAATCAGTCACCACCCACGTTTTCCCTGTTCCTCACCCCATGCTATGGAGCTGGGGGCTCAGGCTGTGTGTTTGCCACCCCTGCAGCTCTCTCCTGCCCGGAGAACAGCCACTTCGAGGAGTGCATGAGCTGTGTGGAGACCTGCGAGAGCCTGGCCTCCGGCCCCGTGTGCAGGGACACCTGCTCGGAGGGCTGCCAGTGCGACGAGGGCTTCGCCCTGCGCGGCACCCGCTGCATCCCCCGCCGCGAGTGCGGCTGCAACTTCGAGGGCCGGCAGCTGGCCACCAACCAGACCTTCTGGATGGACATCTCCTGCCACTTCCTCTGCTACTGCAACGGCTCGGACAACAGCGTGTACTGTGAGAATGTGTCCTGCAAGGACGATGAGTATTGCCGGGAGGAGAACGGCCTCTACTACTGCCACGTCCGCACCGACGCCTCCTGCATCATCTCGGGCTACGGGCACTACCTGACTTTTGATGGCTACGCCTTCGACTTCCAGAGCAGCTGTGAGCTGGTGCTGTGCACCACCATCTCCCGGCCCAGGGTGGAGCGCTCGGACACGTTCCCGGCGTTCACTGTGACGGCCAAGAACGAGGATCGGGACACCTCTCTGGCCCTGTGGGTGAAACAAGTCGAAGTGGAGGTCTTTAATTACAACATCGTCATTCACCGTGCCTATAAATACACCGTGCTGGTGAGTGTAGGGCCACGAGGGCTGTGGTTATTCCTGCCTTTCTGACTCCCAAATTCCCTAGACACGAGGCCTTATGTCTTGCAAGGTTTTCTGGGGGTCAGGTCATGCTTGGGCTCATCCTAGGGTGCTGCCAGGCACAGCTTTTGGAAGGGGTTTCTGTCTTGGCAGAAGACAGAAACCCCTTTGGGGGTGGAGGTGAGGTCAGCAGGGACCTTGCTCTGGGAATGCCGAGCTGCCCTCATTTGTGTCCTTGTGTGGAAGCTCCATCACCATTCCCACTCACAGTGCATCTCATTCCCTCCCTGCAGGTCAACGACGAGCGTCTCTACCTGCCCCTGAAGCTGGGCCAGGGCAAAGTGAACATCTTCGCCTTCGGCTTCCACATCGTGGTGGAGACCGACTTCGGGCTGAAGGTGGTGTACGACTGGAAGACCTTCCTGTCCGTCACCATCCCACGGGGCTTCCAGAACCTCACCTACGGCCTCTGCGGCCGCTACAACGGCAACCCCGAGGATGACCTGGTGGCCGCGGGGGGGACACCGGCCACCAGCATCAGTGACTTCGTGCAGAGCTGGGCCAAGCGGGACGCCTTCTGCCGCGTGGGCTGCGGCGACCGCTGCCCGGCCTGCGGCAAGGTGGAAGGCTTCTGGAAGCCCCAGCAGCTCTGCAGCCTCATCCCCAGCCAAAGCGGAGTCTTTGCCAAGTGCCACAGCAAGATCAATCCTGGTTTCTTCTACAAGAACTGCCTCTTTGACACCTGTGTGGATGGGGGGGCCATGCAGACAGCCTGCAGCTGGCTGCAGAACTACGCCAGCACGTGCCAGACCCAGGGCATTGCCATCACTGGCTGGAGGAACTTCACCTCGTGCTGTAAGTGCCACCCTGCCCCCAGGCCTGTCTTTTCCTGGGGTGCCAGGGAGGGGGAGGCGATGGCCTGGTGATCCCTCCCACGGTTGCTGTGTGAAGTGGGTGAAGTCTGGGATACCATATTCTCCTGGAGTTGTCACAAACTGTGTGTGGTACAGCAGGGCCAGGGATGGAAAAGGGGAAGCCTCAAGCTCAGAAGGTACAGGGATAGAAAAGGGGAATCCTCAAACTGAGAAGGTACAGGGATGGAAAAGGGGAATCCTCAAACTCAGAAGATACAGGGATGGAAAAGGGGAAGCCTCAAACTCAGAAGGTACAGGGATGGAAAATGGGAATCCTCAGGCTCAGAAGATACAGGGATGCAAAAGAGGAAACTGCAAGTTCAGAAAGTACAGGGATGGAAAAGGGGAATCCTCAAACTCAGAAGATACAGGGATGGAAAAGGGGAAGCCTCAAGCTCAGAAGGTACAGGGATAGAAAAGGGGAATCCTCAAACTCAGAAGATACAGGGATGGAAAAGGGGAAGCCTCAAGCTCAGAAGGTACAGGGATAGAAAAGGGGAATCCTCAAACTGAGAAGGTACAGGGATGGAAAATGGGAATCCTCAATCTCAGAAGGCATCAGCCATCCCCCCCCCAGTTAACCAGGAGTTGTGTCAGTCAGCCTCGAAGCCAGCAGTGCGTGTTTGCTCTAATGAAGCTGCAGCCCCTTGTCAATAAGATGACGATGTGCTGTTCAATCAGACTCCTGAGGATGGGCACTGCATGCCTCCCTGGCAGCCAATCTGTCTGGCAAATCAAATGGGAAGTAATTGTCTTTGCTAATGAGACTGAAAATTAAATTTGTGTCATTTTCCCTTCTAACAAGCAAGCTCATGGCTCACAGGCCCTGCTCTCAGGGGGTGGTGAGGCCACTGACTGGCGCCGTGCGTGACAGGTCTGAATCAGTCCCCGGTGGGGAGCCAGGTTGGTTGTGTCCATGGAGCTAATGTGTGTCTGATTTGTCCCCTGCTCAGCTGTCAGCTGTCCCCCCAACAGCCACTACGAGAGCTGCGTGTCCCTGTGCCAGCCCCGGTGTGCTGCCATCCGGCTCAAGAGCGACTGCAGCCACTACTGCGTGGAGGGCTGTCAGTGTGACCCCGGCTATGTTCTCAATGGCAAGAGCTGCATCCTGCCCCACAACTGTGGCTGCTACTCTGATGGCAAATACTACGAGGTATGCAGCTTATGGGGCTTGCTCCCTCCCTCTGGATGATATTTGTGGGCAGAGTTTGGGCAGGGATGACAGTCAGGCTGGGCTGGTAGCAGGGCCAGAGAGGAGAGAATGTCCTTCCATGGTGTGCTGCACAGGGGGTATTTCTATCCAAAAAAATGGTCGTGTAATTGTTGGGTGAAGGTAAGCACAGGAGGGAGCTGGTGGAGGCAGGATGGAGGAAGGGCTGGTGACTGGGAAGACTCTTTGATAAGTACCAAACTCCAGTATTTTATGACCACATTATTCTAGGTATTCCACACAGGATAGATTTTTCTGTTTTACATGAAATTTGCTTTTTCTTTGCTACTGGATGTCAGTCAGGAGTTTGATGCAGCAGAGTGCTGTGCTGATAGAGTTGCTCAAGTTATAGTGAGTTGTATTTTGTGCCAGTGAAACTGTTCTGTGTGAGGTGTCTGCTCCGTGGGGAGCCACTATTGGGGCTCCTTGCAGATGGATTGGCAGAGTGCAAGAAAGAGGCCGGGGACATATTTAGCTCTGTGGTTTCTGTGTGTGCACAAGAGGTGAGGGAGGTTCTGGTGGCAGTGCAAAGGTGTGTGTGGCTAGCAGAGATGTTGCCAGGTAGGCGCAGCTGCCAGCGTGTCCTGTGCACCTTTTCCTCTGCCCTCATTGCCTGCTCTTGCTTGCCACGTGACAGAGGGCTGTAAATCTTGTCCCAAACCTCCTCAGAGGATGATGGGCTGGCCGGTGATGGGTCCCTCTTTCAGCCCAAGCAGCTCTTCTGGAACGGGGACTGCACCCGGCGGTGCCGCTGCTTCCGGCGCAACCTGATCCAGTGCGACCCCCGGCACTGCAAGTCGGACGAGGAGTGCGCTCTGCGCAATGGTGTCCGTGGCTGCTTCAGCACCCGCAGCTCCTTCTGCCTGGCGGCCGGCGGCGGCGTCTTCCGCACCTTCGACGGCGCCTTCCTCCGCTTCCCTGCCAACTGCGCCTTCGTCCTCTCCACCATCTGCCAGAAGCTGCCCGACTTCTCCTTCCAGCTCATCATCAACTTTGACAAGTGGTCCTCGCCCAACCTCACCATCATCTCCCCGGTGTACTTCTACATCAATGAGGAGCAGATCCTCATCAGTGACAGGAACACTGTCAAGGTAAGGTCTCGTCAGGGTTGTCCAGTCCCTCCTCTGGGGATAGTGAACGGCACTCCGGGCTGCACAATGGTCTTCACAAGGGCCCCAGACAACTGTTGATAGTGTTCACAGCTGGGATAGGGGGAAGAAGTTGTGGAATCATTTACAAGTGGCTTGTGCCCACACCCGTAGGCAGAGGACATGGGAGGGACGTCAGCCTTGTGTCTTCTCTCGTGCCAGGTGAACGGAAGCCAAGTGAGCATCCCCTTCGTCACGGGGCTCTCCACCAAGATCTTCAGCCAGGAGGGCTTCCTGGTCATCGACTCCAGCCCCGACATCCAGATCCGCTACAACGGCTTCAACATCATCAAGATCACCATCGGGGAGCGGCTGCAGAACAAGGTGTGCGGCCTCTGCGGCAACTTCAACGGCGACCGCACCGACGACTACGCCACGCTGCGGGGCAAGCCGGCCGTCAGCAGCGTGGTGCTGGCACAGAGCTGGAAAACCAACGGCATGCAGAAGAGGTGAGTAGTCAGACAGCCCTTTCCCACCACGTGGGAGTGGGAATGGGAGCAGGGCTGGCTGTTAAAGGAGCCCCCATGATGTGTCTGGTGCCCACAGCTGCAACGAGCTGCAGTACTCGCAATACGCCGCTTCCTGTGACAACGTCCAGATCCAGGAGCTGCAGAGTGACAGCTACTGCCTGAAGCTGACCGACATGAAAGGCTTCTTCCAGCCCTGCTACGGCCTCCTGGACCCGCTGCCCTTTTACGAGTCCTGCTTTCTGGATGGCTGCTACAACCACAAGAAGGTCCAGCTGTGCGGTTCGCTGGCTGCCTATGGAGAGGCCTGCCGGACCTTCGGCATCCTGGGCACGGAGTGGATCGAGAAGGAGAATTGCTGTAAGAGAACCAGGGGCTGTTCGGGTTTAGGGGAGCCGTGTCCTGCTGGGGAGAGGGGCTGGAGGTGGCTGCCCTGTGGTCTGAGGGTAAAGGTTGTGTTTGTGCTGTGTCTTGTGCTGTTTAGCAGGAGTGGTGGAAGATCCCTGCGTGGGCGCCGACTGCCCCAACCGCACGTGCGAGCTGGACAACGGCGGGGAGCTGTGTGGCTGCATCGAGCCCCCGCCCTACGGCAACAGTGAGTCCTCTGCTGCTGGCTGCGGGGTCAGTGCTGAGCTGCACGTTGGGCCATCGTGCCACTGGGGCTTTGGGAAGGGACATGCTGAGGGACCTCTGCCAAGATGGGTTTTCCTGAGCATGCACAGTTCAGGACAGGAGCAGGGAGCAGCTTTTCTGGGGCATCTCTGGCTTGGGAGCAGTTTGAGCAGCAGGGATGTAGAATGGGCAGGGTGCACCACAGGAGACGATCCCAGCCCATTTCTGGTGGTGGAAAGAAGTGCCAAGGTCCCATTTGTGGGGATCTAAAGTCGTCTCATCTTCTCTTCTAGCCACCCATGACATCATTGACGCAGAGGTGACCTGCAAAGCTGCGCAAATGGAGGTGTCCATCTCGAAGTGCAAGCTGTTCCAGCTGGGATTTGAGCGTGAGGGCGTGCGGGTCAACGACCGCCACTGCCCCGGCATCGAAGGGGAGGACTTCATCTCCTTCCAGATCAACAACACCAAAGGCAACTGTGGCAACCTGGTGCAGGTGAGCTGGGACACGGGGCCCACAGGGCTGGGAGTGTGGGACAGTCCTCCACTACAACCCAGCAGGGTTGGGGCAGGTCAGTGCTCCCAGCTGATGCTTGGGAGGTGCTTTAATGGCCTTGGGGTCCAGGAGAACACAGGAAGGTTTTGCAGAGTGAGGATGCAGTTCCAAGCCCCACCATTCCGTACCCTTTCTGGCCAGAGGTGGAGGGGCAGTGGAGCCCTTGTCACACAGCTCATTTAGAGGCATTCGTTAGGGGCAGGGAAGCAGGGACAGCTGGAATTAAGCAGTGCCCTGTGTTCCCTGTGCAGTCCAACAGCACTCACATAGTGTACAAGAACACGGTGTGGATCGAGAGTGCCAACAACACGGGCAACATCATCACCCGCGACAGGACCATCAACGTGGAGTTTTCCTGTGCCTATGAGCTGGACATCAAGATCTCCCTGGATTCGGTTGTGAGGCCGATGCTCAGGTAGGAGCCAGGGCCTGTTACACAGATGGGTGAGGCACCGAGGGTTCCAGAGCCAGGCAGCAATTTGGGAGCAATCTTTCCTCCATCTGAGCGAGTATTTTTTTTGTCACCCTTAGTGTGATTAACCTGACGGTGCCGACGCAGGAAGGGAGCTTCACCACCAAGATGGCCCTGTACAAGAACTCGTCCTACAAGCACCCGTACCGGCAGGGCGAGGTGGTGCTCACCACCCGGGACGTGCTCTACGTGGGGGTCTTTGTGGTGGGGGCCGACTCCAACCACTTGATCCTGATGCTGAACAAGTGCTACGCCACCCCCTCGAGGGACAGCAACGACAAACTGCGCTACTTCATCATCGAGGGAGGGTGAGTGACCGCGGGCCAGCACGTCCTGCTGGCTGTCACGGTGTCTGTTGGTGCTCGAAGGGTGATTGCACCACTTGGAGAAAGGGCCTTTTGGCCAATTAGAGGGTTGAGAAAAATCTGGAAAGGGCGAGGAGCAGTGTTGTTAGTGCAGGAGTTATTTTGCTTGGTGTAGACACAGCCAGAAGTCCTGCATGTGACAGAGTGTCAGATGCAGAGAGAAGAACTTTCCTTGTGTCAGCGATGCTGTGGACAACACCTGTGTGTGGGAGACAGAGACAACACCTGTGTGTGGGAGACAGGGGGACATCACCTGTGTGTGTGAGACATGGATGAAGGCACAGGCATTTTGGGAAGTGGGAGTACATTGAAGCTGGAAATGCCAGAGAGAGGTGACAGAGGCAGGGCATGACACCCTTGTCCAGACAAGCCATGGCAGTGTCTGAACACCCAACTGTGGGACCTGGGGTGAGAGACCTTACAGGGACAGGGACCCCTGGAGGGAGGGTCCCAGCCACACGAGGGTGGTGCTGAGCATCAGCGCTTTGCACAGGTGCCAAAACATGAAGGACAACACCATTGGCATAGAGGAGAACGGGGTGTCACTGACGTGTCGCTTCCACGTCACCGTCTTCAAGTTCATCGGGGACTACGACGAGGTTCACCTGCACTGCGCCGTCTCCCTCTGCGACTCCGAGAAATACTCCTGCAAAATTGTGAGTGCAGAGGGGTGGGTTGCTTGGTCTGAAGGGCTCTTTCAGAGTGCAGTGAGCCCCGCTGATGTGGCATGGGAGAGGTGGCCAGAGGTGTGGCCCTAGGGATGAGATGGGAGGGTTGTGCGTCCCTCTAGGCATGGGCAGGAGATGCTCTGTCACAGGCAGGTCACCTCAGGACCTGTGCTCTCTGAGCCTGGTTGCAGGGTCCCTGTGGGAGCTGGGACAGCTGGAGGGGCACAGATGGGGCATGGGCAGAGGCTGAGGGTGACAGAGGTGGCGTTTATTCCCGAACAGAACTGCCCTCAGCACGCGAGGATGGCCGGCGCCTTCGCCGAGGAGTCCAAGGAGCAGATCCTCTCAGTGGGCCCTATCAGGAGGAAGCGTAAGTGTGTGACCCCAAGGAAGCCTGAGGGGCTTTTTTTTGCTATCCCAAGGATCAGGGCTTGGTGTGGGAGGTGGCTCAGGTGTCCCCGTTTGCTCTTTGTGCCCAGGATCGGACTGGTGCGAGGACAACGGGGGCTGTGAGCAGATCTGCACGAGCCGGGCGGACGGGCCTTTGTGCAGCTGTGTGACAGGGACACTGCAAGGGGACGGCAAGAGCTGCAGGGGCAAGTACCAGGCTCGGGGTGGGCACAGCAAGGGACTTCCACCCCCAGACCGAGGGGCTGTGGGGCAAGCAGTGTGGGGGAGCTGGCTGGAGCGTGCGGTGTGCTGCAGACACGAGGGGTGGGGAGAGCAGGGAGCCAGATGTGCCCTGTCCCCGTCACCTGAGGGCTGTGATGCCGCTGCTGGCAGGCTCTGAAGAGCTGGCAGGCAGTTGCAAGGGAGGTGATGCTCCATAATGTGCTGCAGAATGGGGTACATGATGTATTCAGAGTCTGGGTGGCCCCGCAATGAGGTCGGGCGCTCGGGTGGGCACCAGGCTGGGATGATTTGAGGGACATCTGGGAGGGAGGCACCTGCTGCACGTGTGCCAGAACCCCCTCTCACACGGCTCTCGTTGTGTTGGCAGCCTCCAGCTCTTCAGGGGAGCACCGTGCCCCAGTGACCCTCCTGCTGGCGGCCCAGCTGTGGCTGTGGCTGCGCTCAGCTCCACGGCACCTGACCTCGTAGGCGCGGCCCCGCCGCCCAGCCAAAAACTCTTCTCGCGCCAGCCTGAGTCTTTGTAGGGTAGGAGACAGCCCCCCCCGCAGTGGCCACGCTGCTGCCAGCCCGGCCCTGCTGCGAGGAGGCAAAAGGACGTGACCTGGAGAGCCACGGGACGCGGACCCACACGTGGAGGTGACACGCGGCCGGCGCAGCGGCGGCAACGGCGAGACAGAGCTGGATGTTCACCAGCAGTGATGTGGGACTGGGGTTTGGGGGTTTTTTTTGCAGCTTTGCATCGTTGGTGTGGACTCAAGGAGGGGTTTTGTAGCTTTTCCCCAGGCTTTCCCTTGTAGGGTGCACTGTAGGTGGCTCCCACTATCATTAATGTGGGACAGGATGGAGCACATGCTGTTCCCTCATATGGACAGCTGTGGGTGTCCTTGGGAGCTGCCACCAGGGTCTTTTGAGGTCACAGACTCAACCTGAGGTAGGTGTTAGGGCACAGATCACAGCCAGAGCAGTGCACTGCCATCACTGGATGTTGTGACACCGTGGGACCGTGTCACCCTCTGACTCTCCGCAGCAGAGGTGGTGCTGAGGTTTGGTTCAGAGAGCCAAACTCATCCATGGGGCTCTGGAAATCTTGTTGTGCTGTGGTGGCGACCAGCTGGTGCCAATACTTGGGAAGAGGTGCTTTCTGGTGGGCAGGAACATGAGTCAGAGGAACGGAGGGATGGAATTCCCTGCCGTGTTCGCGTGGTGCGTGAGGGCTGAGGGTCAGAGCAGCGTTGGGGTGCCTGGTGGAAGAGTGGGGAGCAGCCTGGGGGTCCTGGTGGGTGTGGGGGTGCTGTCTGTGTTGGTGTCTTGTCTTGTGTTTGTACTCTGTGAAACGGCTGCGTGGGAATAAAAAGTGTTGTAATCCTTCGTAAGCACCGGCTCCTGTGTGATGGGGGCGAGCATGGGGAGCAGCAGCCGGGGCTGGAAGGAGACCCTGGCAGGGGTGGGGAGGGGGTTTTGGGTTCCAGGCAGGGGCACACCAGAGCTGAGGGGGCCCGGGTTGGGGCTGGAGCGGGGGTCTGGCAGGTTTGCCATGGGATGGGCTGGGATGTGGGGCAGAAGGAGCAGAGGAGGCTGGGGCTCTGGGGCAGCAGGAGCGCAGCTGCTCCCCTTGCCTGGGGTGGGTAGCAGGATGTTGTGAACTCTCTGCGTGTTCTCTGGCTCTCAGCTCCCTCTCTGTGCCTCCATGCCCTCTGTGTGTGTATGTGTTAACTCTGAATTCTCTTTCATCCCCCTTTTCTCCCTGTGACTGCCCCTCTACTTTCCACTGCCTCACTCCCCCATTTCTGAGCCTCTGCTCTCTGTTCCCAGTCCCGTCTGCCTCTGCTCTGTCCTCTCCCTTTGCTCTCTCTGTGCTCCTTTGCCGTCCCTCTCTCATCCCTGCTGGCTGCTCCCTCTCAGCCTCATCTCTCTCTGCCCCTTTCCCTTGGCTCCGTGTCTGCTCTTTGCCCTCTCTCTGCCCATGTTTGCCCTCTGCCCATCCCTCTGCATCTCCCTCTTTGCTCTCCAGGTCTCCTGGCTCTCTCTCCAGTCTCTGTTTGCCTCCTCCTGCCCCGGGCCATGTCTCGTGGCCCTCATCTCGGTGTTAATTAATGAACTGATGAAGGATGAAGGAGTGTGGGTGTGCTGGGCCTGAGGTCACTGACCCTCTTGCCCAAGGGGCACCGGGGTGGTGTTGTGGCTGTGGTGGGACGGTCTGAGGATGGAGAGGATGCCCGGGGCCCTGGATGGAGCTGGCTGGCCCTTGGTGGGTGAGCAGGTGGGTACCGAGCCACGGGGGAACGGCCGGGGGTGGTGGGGAGCACGGCAAGGGGGTTGTGGTGATGGGAATGGTTTCCTTTTTGTCTTCGTAGGGTTTGGCAGTGTCCCAACGGCGTGGGGAGCGGAGAGCCCGACTGTGGGGATCGCACTGAACCCCAAACTGACCACAGCACTGACCACAACACTGAACCCAGCACTGACCACAGCACTGACCACAACACTGAACCCAGAACTGACCACAGCGCTGAAC
>VZTX01030825.1:0-26424 GCA_013400915.1 Pardalotus punctatus | reverse complement strand
CTCCAGAGATGCTGAACTCCAGCCCCAGAGCATTGGGGGTGTTCATCCTGGGGAAGGGAAGGCTCCAGAGAGACCTTCCAGCATCTTCCAGGGCCTAAAGGGGTTCCAGGAGAGCTGGAGAGGGGCTGGGGACAAGGGATGGAGGGACAGGACAAGGGGGAATGGCTTCCCAGTGCCAGAGGGCAGGGATAGATGGGATTTTGGGAAGGAATTGTTCCCTGGGAGGGTGGTGAGGCCCTGGCACAGGGTGCCCAGAGCAGCTGTGGCTGCCCCTGGATCCCTGGAAGTGTCCAAGGCCAGGTTGGACGGGGCTTGGAGCAACCTGGGATAGTGGAAGGTGTCCCTGCCCATGGCAGGGGGTGGAACAGGATCATCTTTAAAGATCCTTCCAACCCAAAACATTCTGAGATTCCGTGATTCTCTGTCTTCCCTTGATGGCTTTTACAGGGAAATATCTGGCTCTCCCCCTGCTCAGTGCAAAGCAACTCAGGAACTACAACTCAAAACTTCTAGAAACCGAAAGCTACAAACTCTTCTGTTTATCCTCCATTATAATCTCGCATCCATTATCCTTTTTATTTTATCTGTGGTCCTTTTTGTTCCATCTATATTCCCTCTTTTCCCCTTTCCCCTCCACGCTCTCCTCCATCAGTGCTGATTACCTGCCCCTACAGAGGCACAAACCTCTCCCCAGGCAAACAGCCCGTTTGGAGATCTGCTGGTTCTATTTCAAACCCCAACATTAACCCTAAAACCAGCTTGATTTCTTTCCCAGCTGGTTTAACAGAAGATTCTACCCCCACCTACACACTTTGACCAGCAGAGAGAGATCTAAAAATGGGAAAAATCAGGGATTCTCCACGCTTCTGTCAAAGCTGAGCAATTCAAGATGAAAGCACTGAAATTCCCATCCTCCTCCACCCCCGAATCTCACCATAAAGCTTAAAGGGACATTTCAGGCCTGGAAGTGCCTCTGTGTGACCAGACAGCATCTGAGGACCCAGGGGAAGGTGCCAGCATCTCCTGCCACTGGTGGTTTTATCTGCACCATCATTCCCAGCTGCCATCCCACATCCAGCCTCTCCAGGGCTGAACGAGCCCAGAGCTGGACTTCTGCATGCCCAGGCCAAAGCATAATTTTCCTGTTTAAAAAGGACTTGATTACATTAAAAGACCCTTTGAGGATGGAGACTCCCCAGGCAAGAGGGAGCCAGAATTCCCGGGTTCCTCTCTAATCACCGTGCAGTGCTAAATCGAGGTTTTCCAGCCTCTTGGAGAAATTTGTAGGCGAGGCACCGGAAAGGCTCCGGAGGCTGCCGTTGAATTTTGATGCCGTTCATCCATTATGGATGAAGAGGTTTATGTAAGAGTCTTTCCCTGGCGTTCATCTGAGGCCAGGCTGTCCCGGGCTGCAGATGGCGACTCACAGAGCAGGCAAGGGGGAGCAGGGACAGGAGGAGGGAGAAGGGACACAGAACTGGGATCGCCGCTTTTCTCCTGACAACTGGGACCACTCAGCTTCCCAGGAACAAAAAAAGAGCCTCCAGCACTTAATAAAACCTTGTCCTCCCTGCAAGGTACATCCTTCTGTGTGAAATATGCATAAAGCCTCTGTTTGGACACGGATCATGCTGTGTTTTTTGGATGCAAGAACACCTCTCTCTGTCAGCTTTGCACCTGGTGTATAGGACTTTCCGTGGAAATATTTCCCTGCCATCCTCTTGGATAATGCTCTGACCACATTTCCCCCGTGGCGGGTGAGCCAGCCAAGCCTTGCTTGCTCTGCTCTCTTCAAACAGGAGGATTAATTAAGCCAGAGCGTTTGCTAATGCACTGTTAGATCTGTCGACAGACAAGACAGGGAAATGAACCACAGTTAATTAGCAAAGGTATTATTAATGAAACAACCAGATCAGAACCTGCCTGGATGGATAATCTCTGACTGTCCTTCAGCTCAGCCCTAGAAAGCTTTTTAGAGTGGCTTTGGACATCTCTTTTATTTTTTCCTCTTGACTCTGCCATCCAGCACGAAGGATTTCCACATATTTGTTCATCCTCCTGCAGGGACATCAAACAGAAAAGGGAATGCTGACCATGTCCTGCTGACACCCTGCTGTGTTTGCAGAGCCCACAGGGCCCGGCTGCTGGAGAGGCTGGCGTGTTTCCATGTCTCCATGCTTTTGGATAGGGCATGGGAAGTGGTCAAAGCCCCCGGGGCTCTGCACAGCTCCTGACAGGAGGGGGCAGCTGGGGGGGTCGGGCTCTGCTCCCAGGGAACAGGGACAGGATGGGAGGAAATGGCCTCAAGTTGTGCCAGGAGAGGTTCAGGTTGGATATTTAGGAAAATTTTTTCATGGAAGGGGCTGTCCAGTCCTGGCACAGCTGCCCAGGGCAGTGGTGGACTCCCCATCCCTGGAGGGATTTAAAAGCCCTGTGGATGTGGCACCTGGGGACAGGGGTCACTGGTGGCCTTGGAACTGCAGAGGGAATGGCTGAACTCGATGATTTTGGAGCTCTTTTCCAAACCAAGTAATTCTCTGATTCTACAGTGGGATGAGATTGGCCACAGGGAGAGAGAGGCCACCACTTTTTAACAGAACTGCCCACAGACAAAGCCCTTCACAGTTAAAGTGCCTCAAAGCCAGCAGGACATCTTCTCATCCTTAAAAAGCCAAGAATTGGTATAGACACAGGGGTGTTCATATAATGACATGGGTGTCACTGCAAGGTAGCCCTGGAGGAGCCCCATCACAGCTGGACCAAATCAGACAGACTGCACACTCTCCTGGTGCACAGCAATTCCCTTCTCCAGCCTCCTTTCCCATACCCACACAGGAGCAAGCCCTTTCCAGTCCCTGTAAACCCCATTCCCATGGGAAGTGGCATCATTCCAGCTGAAGCTGCCCCTCAGTGAGCAGAGGACACCGTGCCCACCCTGTGCCCTGTGTCTGCTCCCTCCTGTCACCGCTGTGACTGAGCACGGCTGCACATCAAAACTTCACTGCGCCCATCAGCAGCTGCATCTTTGCCTTCCCTTTCCCCCTCGGAGCTTTCCCTGCCTTCAGAAGTTCTCCATGGGTAGAAACGTGTCAATTTGCATCGCCTTCCACCCAGTTCGAGGCTCTCAGCACATCCACCAGAGTGGGTATTCCCAAAATACGTGGGACTCGCTGAAGCAAGAGAGAAGCAGAGACATGGCACAACAGCTCCTGTGCTTTCCAGGATTTTCTCATCTTCCTCACAAATTTCGCCAAGTGGCCTTGAAATATCACAAAATTGCGAATAAAAGAACTGAGGATAAACCTCAGCCTAGGGAGAAAGTGGCTGCTCATTTTTCCTCCTCGTTTGCTCCTCCCATGGGTTGTTTTGTCTTTGCTCCAAGATTTCCTGTACTTTCCTGTATACAGGAATTTCCTGTATAGGAAACCTATAGGTTTGTCTGTGCCTTCTTCAGATTCCAGGAGAGCCTGTTTATATCCAGAAATTCAGCTGGAGTTTTAGCCCCCCTCAGCTAAGCTGAGTTTGTGTCTCAACATCCCCATGACCCCACTGGACAGGTAAACCTGACTTTTAACACGGGAGAGCCTTTTGCTGTCTGAGAAGTATCGCAAAAGCATAATGCTTTGTTCATCCTAAGGGAATCCCAAGGGAATCCGGGTTAGCCAAAGGCTCAAATTGCCAAAGGGAAGGGACTGACCCCCCTGCACCCAGGCTGCAGGCACAGGAAAACAGGCAGCAGGGATCTCTGCAATTCCCTGCTCTTGGATTTTGCTTTTATCTGAGCATCTGCTCTTCCTTCCTCCCACAGTGATGTGAGGACCAGCCTGAGATGGGAGGTGAGTTTCCTCAGGACCCATTCCAGGAAAATCGAACTCATATCAGATAAGAAAGAGAAGGTGGGGAGCTTTGGGATGAGCTGCAGGACATGAGATGGGTGGAGATAGGGCTGAGTTAGAAACAGAATCACAGAATCATTAAATGGTTTGGGCTTTGGCTTAAAGTCCATCCAGTTCCACCCCCTGCCATGGGCAGGGACAACTTCCACTATCCCAGGTGGCTCCAAGCCCTGTCCAACCTGGCCTTGGACACTTCCAGGGATCCAGGGGCAGCCACAGCTTTTCTGGGCAGCCTGTGCCAGGGCCTCCCCACCCTCCCAGGGAACAATTCCTTCCCAATATCCCATCCAACCCTGCCCTCTTTCAGTGTAAA
Organism: Pardalotus punctatus; assembly: GCA_013400915.1. Taxonomy (NCBI): domain Eukaryota; kingdom Metazoa; phylum Chordata; class Aves; order Passeriformes; family Pardalotidae; genus Pardalotus; species Pardalotus punctatus. Next base: position 22,215 of record VZTX01030825.1, on the reverse strand, counting down.
CTCAGGATGACTTCAAGACAGGACAGGTCCAAGGTAAACATTAAAGTGAGTGTGTGATCCAAGGTTGTTGTACCTGTGGCTGTTTTCAACATCCAGCACCTGCTGTCTGGCGAGATCCCTGAGTCCAGGGAGCAGGGAAGGGAGAAACACCATGCAGAGAGACACATTCCCGTCTGCTTGTCTCCAGCAACAGGCAGAAGCAGTTGGGAGAAAGAAACATTTTCAGCTGAGATGAGAAGTTGTTGTGTAGGACCTCACACCAAGGCACAGCCAGCTCCTCTGGGATCAACCTCACCCAGCACCTCTGCTCTGACCCCAAAAAAATTCCAAGGGGAAATCACCAAAACCCCAACTGAGAGGACAAAAGTTCATGGCCCCATCACTGCAGCCACTGAAGAACTCAAGATCTCCCAGCTGGAGAATTAAATCAGCCCAGGGATGGCAAAAAGATGCAATTCCCTGCAAGTCCTCTTCCCAGGTATTTACAAAGCTGCTGTGTTCTGGTGCCTGGCGAGTTCAGAGGAGCCTTTTCACCTCAAAGTGTGGAGCCTGCAATCAATAAATCTCCTTTTATTCCATGAACATGGAGCCGTCCTCCAGCTTTGGAGGGTGTTTCCAGCAACAGTGTGTGCATTTAAAAATTAAACTAAAAAAAAATAAATAAATAGACTTTTAAAATTAAAATTCAATTAAAATTGACATTTTAAAAATTAAAATAGACATTAAAGTTTCAAGTATGAAAAACCAGGGACACAAATGACCATGATTCAGGTGTAATTAAGCCACTAATGATTATCTTTAGGGCTGAAGAATGATCAGGTGCCCAGCACAACATGGAGAATTGTCAGAAGGAGGCAGCTGGCAAGAGAGACAGGTATATTTTTTTCCCTGTCACGAAGCCAGCAAGTTTCCTCTTCCACAGCAATTATTTGCCTCAGATGCCTAAAAATATAATGTTCCGGGATTTGGAAAACTTTTATTTTTTAAAACAAAGTGAGTACTTTGAACTCTTTCGTCGTGAAGCAAGTCAGCATTTGCGTGGATTTTATCTCGGCTCCATCCCAAAGCCCTGTTCCAGTTTCAAGTCAGTTGTGGATTGTTTTAGGCAATCCCATCGCTCTGGAGGTGTTAAACCCGAGTTCCTGTTAACGCATGCCAGGCACAGGTGATGAGGGAAGGGAGGCAGCGGAGCCCTCGCGTTAATGAAACGCCACATCTTGATGCGCTCCCAGACAATCTCCAGTCGTCACCCAAAATATCCCCGTGGCAGCAGCTGCCGAGCTGGTTTTAGCTCCAGGCGTGCCTCCAGCCCACGGAGCCCGCGGCTCCTCCACGATGCCTCTCGCAGGACGCAGGCTGGGCGCTCTCCTGCTGGGTGCTGGCAGCAGGGCTAAGGAGCACTAATCCCTGCTTTATTATCATTTCATCTTTTTTTCCACGTTCCTAAGGGAAGCAGAGCTGTTTGTGCCACTCCCCTCCTGCTCACCCCTCCCATCTGCTTCGCTCTGTGCCACCTGTAGACCAGATTCAATGGGATGGAGTGAAAATACCCAGCAGAGGGATGATCTTAAGGAGGTAAGAGCCCTTCAGGCATCACCGCTCGCAGGGGATGATCATCACGAGCCAGACTCCAGCTTGTGAAGAGCATTCATGTTTCTCACATTCCTCAGGGGAAGGTTTACATTTTCCTCAAAAGCCTCTCCAGCAATCACAGTCACAGAACCACAGAATTATAGAATCACAGATTCATAAAGTCACAGAATCACAGAATCATAGTCATAGAATCACAGAATGGTTTGGGTTGGAAGAGACTTTAAAGATCATCTTGTTCTGCCCCCTGCCATGGGCAGGGATACCTTCCACTGTCCCAGGTTGCTCCAAGCCCTGTCCAACCCAGCCAGGAATGTTCCCAGAGATGGGAACTTCTCTGGGCAACTTGCATCCATGTTTTATTACCCTTACTGTAAAAAATTGCTTCCAAATATCTCATCTGAATGTCTCCTCTTTTTAATTTAAAACCATCAGCCCTTGTTCTGTTGTTACAGACCCAACTAAAAGCTTGTCCCCATTTTCCCTAGGAGCCCCCTTTAAGTGTTCAAAGGCCACAAAAAGCTCTCCCCGGAGCCACCCTTCCTCTGCATCCATGGCTACCACGTGTCCCCAGTCTGTGTCACCAAGGAGGGAGGGGTGGCCACAGGATTTTTTTTTAGTGTTGTTTGGAGATCCCAAAGCTTTGGATGTGTGAGTCATTCCCAGCACCAAACCCACCCGTGCCATTTCATAAGCTCTTCCCTGGGAGTTTGTTCGGCTGCTTGGCTTCCAGCTCCTGATCCGCCGCTCCCAGGCATGTGCTCTGCAATCTGTGGGAGGAAATACTTTCTCAGATCCTCCCAGGTTCGCCCTGAACTCCTCAAGAAACTGGGAAAGGGATGAAACAGAGCGTTTCCTGCCAGCAGAGGGGATTTGACCTGGCACTAAACCCATCGCCTGCAGAACAGTCGCTGGAGAGGAAAGAAAGGACAGAGAGGAAACGCACGAGTCCTTTTCCATTCTGTTTGCCCGGGCTCCCAGTGAGGAAATCCAGCGCCAATGAATTATACAAATGCTTATGCAATTAGAAGGAGCTACAGTCAGTCCTCCTGCAGCCAAAAATAGCTGTGTACACCAGCAAAGGGCCTGCCTGCCTTCACATCTCGTTAGGGGGAGAAAACACTCCGGGCTGCTGAGTGGGAGAAGCTTCAGACAGAACAAAATATCCCAGGCTGGGAATGCTGGAGGGCAATGAGACACAGGGGTGGAACACACAGCTGGCCCTACGTGTCCTCCTTCCCAATGGGTGTCTTGTAATCATGGAATCATGGAATGGTTTTGGCGGGAAGTGACCTTAAAAACCATCTAGTCCAACCCCTGCCATGGGCAGGGACACCTCCCACTATCCCAGGTTGCTCCAAGCCCCATCCAGCCTGGCCTTGGACACTTCCCGGGATCCAGGGGCAGCCACAGCTTCTCTGGGCACCTGTGCCAGGGCCTCATCATCTGTAAATTCAGGTCACTGGATGCTCTTTAAGGTTTCTTCCAACCCAAACCATTCTGGGATCCTATGAGAGATGGCTCTGAAATTCTCCCCTAAGCATCTACACTCCCAAGTGGGAAAGGGCTGGAAAATGGAACACTCCCAGCAATCAGACGCAGGGCAAGTGTCCAGACTGAAGGGAAAGGTTGCCATGAGACAGGAGTGAGCACAGCTCTAATCCCTGCTGGCCTTTGGGCAGAAAGATGTGGAGGTTTAGCCTGAATTCACAGGATTCTTCAAACTAGGATTTGGAGACACCCACCCTGTGTGCTGGCCAGGGCATGGAGAGGAGCCTGAAGGAGAAGGGAAGCAGAAGTGCCATCTGGGCTTGGCAGAGACGCTCCCGAGATCCCTGTTCTTGGCAAATCCCAGCACTGCCAAGGACTTCCAGGATAAAGTGGCAACGGACCAAAGATGCCAACTCAGCTGCACTTGGCCCAAGGTGCAGAGGGGGGTGGAAGGGGGCCAGGAATGCTCTGGGAGTCCATGGAAGTCACCGGAGATGTGAAATCCTTCCTGGCAGCAGCGCTGCTGCCAGGGGGAGGCGGAGGCTGCGAGTCCCAGAAATGCCACCGTGGCAGGAGATGATGAGGTGGGAAGATGTCGAGGTGGTACACACTGTTCTTGAACAACTCCGTGGAAAAAAGGTGGAAAGACAAGAGATCAGCAAGCTGGTCTTCTTCAGGTGATCCATCACAGGGTGGGAAATATCCCATGGACACACCTGAGTCCATAGAGGTTGAAAATCATGGTCAAAAACTGGCCAACAGCAAGGCTTGGAGATGGCAGCTGTTCCTGGATGGGCAGTCAGGGCTGGAAAACACACCTTTCCCACCTGTGCCATACCTGACAGCCTTCCATGTTCCTGAGGGCACCTCAGGTGGCTTCTGACACAATGATGAGGCCACCAAACCACAACCCTGCACCGTGGACCCTGCGGCATCTCAGCATTGGTGAGACCCCACGCTGGTGATGGTGGTGGTGACATTAAAAGAAATCACCCTGTCCCCAGAGCCTGCACCAACAAGATTCCTGGGATTTATGGCACAGTCCAATATTCCACTTGGTGGAATATTTCACATCTCAGTTTGTCTGGGAATAGAACAGACACTCCAAACCCTGTGTCTGGAGCATGTTTATTATTTGGGAGCCGGAGGTGTTGCACGCAGCAGGATCTCTCCAGCCTGCCAGGGATTTGATGTCAAAGTTTTGCTCATGGAAAAAAACATATTGTGGTAGATAATGTTCTTGCTGACAAGCCAGATGTCAAAACATGGCAGGATAATGTTACTGAAAGCCTCAGCTGCTCTAAAAGGGAAGTGAAGAGATGATTGTTCCTTCGTTACACATCAAACTTTGATGGCATATCACTATGACTGAAAGGCTCATGCATGCTTAAAATAAAACAGGGCTGAAAGTTGCCTGGGATATCAGCTGGGGAGTTTCCTGGGAGAAGCTGACCACGTTTGGTGTCTCTCGTGTGCATGCTCAGAGCCAGGAGATGGGCAGGGCTGCTGTGAGCTTTGCACACCTCTGGGAAGATCTGATCCACCACAGGTGAGTCCAGACAGCAGAATCAGAGAATCATTCAGGCTGGAAAAGCCCTCTAAGATCATCCAGTCCAATCATTCTCCCAGCACTGCCAAGGTCACCACTAAACCATGTCCACAAGTGTCACATCTACACATCCAATAAACCTCTCCACCTCGGTCCTGGGCAGCTGTGCCAGGGTTGGACAACCTTTCCAGTGAAGAAATTCTTCCTGATATCCAACCTAAACCTCCCCTGTGCAAGCAAAGGTCTGCCTAAACCCATGTTGGACAGTAGCCCACAGTGGGTGGCTCCAGGACCACGTAAGAGCTGCGAAGTCTGGGACAGTGACTTTCCCAGGACACACCACTGTGGTCACTCACTGGAGTTACCAGGGCAGAGCTCTCTCAGCCCATTTCTTGTCCTGTCCCCTGGCTCCTGAATGTCCCCAGGGAAGGCTGGTGAGTAGCTTTGCTCACAGCAGGTCCCAGGTTGCCTCTAGAAGATGAATTGGACTTAGACACCATTTCCTTTTTTCTTTCCAGTATCTGATCTAAATATCCCCACTGTCAGTGTGAAGCCATTCCCCTGTCCTGTCACTCCAAGTCCTTGATAGAAGTCCCTCTCCAGCTCTCTTGGAGTCCCTTGGGTACTGGAAGGACCAACAGCAGCACAGTCAAAGGAGTCACTGATTTTGTGACACCTCCATGACCTTGGCCCTGCAGACAGAACTGCTGTGCTGGGAGCTCCAGAGAGCTGTGAATCACCAGCTGGATCATATCTTGCTGTCCTGCCAAGGTTGTAAGGGAAAGAATATCCTGAAAAACATAAAAATGAGAAGGTTTAGGTTGGTTGTTGGCTTTTATTTTTCCCTGAACAAGTGTGGTACTATTTAATTTTACATGCATAGAATCACAGAATAGGTTGGGTTGGAAGGGACATTAAAGACCACCCAGTGCCACCCTCTGCCATGGGCAGGAACACCTTCCACTATCCCAGGTTGCTCCAAACACTGTCCAACATGGCCTTGGACACTTCCAGGGACACTTAACAAGGACTTCATAGGGGAAGATCTCCCACGTCCTTTGGTTAACAAAACTGTTTGCAAAGCAAGCCACAAAGGGCGCTGCAAACTGATGGAAGTTACTGGGAATGGAGGGAATTTTCTGCCTGGGAAAGCCCTTTGCTCTGTGCAAATTCAACGGCCAGGAAAGCCCAAGTCTGCTGCACAAGGTCTGTTTCCCTCCCGTGCCATGCTGCTCTTAGACTGGTGTCTGAGCAAACTCCATGGATCATGCCAGGAGGAAAACACTGGACAGATGGACATAAACCACTGCTGAATCTTGCCCAAAACAACAGGCAGAAATATCTCCCGTGATTTACGGGCAGAGACCTGTAAATCCTGCCCACAGAGCGGCTCAGGTGAGATAAACACCAAGCACCAGGGGACGGCTGCCCAATTCCCCATCATTTCCTGTCCAGACCAATGTGCCAAACAGCAGCCTGAGCTCTCCTATGACAAACACGACTCCAGGGCACCATCCAGAGCAATCAGCATCCTCTTTACGAGCCACAGGACAGGCAGCAACTGTTGAGGCTGCCTTTGAACTTTGCTGGTATCATTTATCTACATTCAATGCTCTGAGCCCCATCTGTCTCACAGAGATTTTCTCTCTACATCAGCTCGTCGTAGAATTTCTTTATCAGCTTCACTGTGTCTTTCAGCACAAAGGCAACCTGCCACGACTCTTCTAGGAGGCTTTGTAGCAAAATAAAATGGAAATGATCCTGTTCTTAATGCTTTACCTACTCCAGGAGTGATTTATGGGTGTTGCTGAATGCACGCAGAGATAAATCTCAGTCGGTTACGCCTGGCTCATGTCCTGAACACCTTTGAAGTAAAGACAGTGAAAAAGAATTCAAACACAAAACTAGAATAAAGATCAGCTCAGAAAAAGAGGGGGTTCTTGGGGAAACCCATCCTCTGCAGGATCCCAAGACCTGTGAGGGAAGCTGTGGGTGCCATCTCCCCATTTTACAGAGGAGCAAACAGAGGGAGATGGGAAGTGCTGCTCCCACTTGCTTATGAAAGGCTTAATGGACTTAAACAAACAAACAAATAAAAGTGCCAGATAATAATGCTTGCCATCACGTTTCCCCAGTACTGGAAATTTCTTCACTCCGTCAAACAAAAAGCAGGACTGCGCACTGGGTACAAGTTTCAGGTCAAGCTCCCACATCTTCCCAATCCCAAGTGATTTCCTTTCACTAAAAAGAAAAATAAATACCAGATCACACATTTATAGCACAGTAGTTCTGACTTTCCCCAGCACTGGCTGCCCCGTGCACCCTAGAAACCCTCCCATGATGACAAGCGGCTCTTTTGGCCCTACAGCTCCAACTGGCGCTTCCAGGACTTCCATCACTGCTGCAGCCACACACATCCAGGCTATTCCCTGTGTTTGGGGGTGTCCAATACAAACACAAGTCTGCAAGGCCAGAGCCACACCAGATCTGAGCATGCTGGCCACACCTGCCCAGAAAACACGGAGCAGAGCAGCCACACCGTGAACACAGAACAAAATCCAGCTGGAGATGGAGGGAGGATGGGATGTGGGGCTGGGGCTCCTCAGCCTTGGTCTGTTCCTCCCTGGCATCACCGTGCTCAGCCCCAGGACCTGCAGGAGCCATCAGCAGCCCCATGTCCCCATTAATGGTTAAAAAGAATTCATTAAAACATGAAAAAGTAGGTCCAAACACAACTCAGAGCACCTTCAAATCCCTTCTGCTCTCCTGGGGGCAACACTGATATGAACCTCACATCCTCAATTTCATGTTAGGGAGCATTTTGGTGCTGATCAGAAAACAAAGCAGGGAGTGGAACTGGTGCACAAAGAAGCATTCAGTGGGTTTGTTCCTAAAACAATCTCCTGTTTTTGAACACCTCACAGAGACGCAGCCCCCACAGCCTTCTCCCAACGCGTTTTACGTGGAAGCCCTAAAACAGCAGGCAGAACATTTTCTCCGTTTCCCAGTGATGAGGAGCAGTTTACTCGTCAGCTGTCGCTTTTCACCACTTCCTTTTAGGGTTTTTGAGACACCTTTTCAGGAAATTAATCTGGAAACGCTCTTAACCACCCACATTCTTCGTTGGAGGTTTTTACGCCGAGCTGAGAAGGTGACACCCTGTGACATCCTTGCTCTGTCTGGGGACCAAGGGATTGATGCAAGGCCACCCAGTCTGGCTCTGGAGGGAGCAGGGTGCAAGGCCAGGTCTTTGGAGGCTGTGAGGATGGTTTAATTACAGACCCTGCTACACCATCGCTCTGGGCAGCTGTGCTGCAGCTGGACAATTATTTCTGTAAAGAATTTTCCCCTAATATCCAACTTAAACCTCCCCTGGCACAACTTGAGGCTCTTTCTCCTCATCCTGAACGTAACTTACTCTCACATGGTCTCCATCCTGGATTGCATCAGGAAAAGCGATCCAGAACCTTCCTGCTACAAACAGCCCCCCTCTCCCAGGAGATGCCACCAGGTTCGATGGCAGCCCCAAACCCAGCTCCCCTCCTCAGCACTCTCTCAGTATCTTTCTCCTCTGCTCCCTTCCTCTGGAACTCCTCCAAAAATGTATGTTCTTGGGTATCCCACCCACATGGGTCAGGCAATATCAGTTGTCCAAAAACCCAGCTGAAGCTTCCTGAGGGCACCTTCTGGCCATGTGTTGTCCCCACTCAGCTCAACCCTCCTGCATAAATAGCAGAGCCAGGCTGAGCACCAGCCTGGAAAGGGGTGGGAGGAGGTCCAGGAGGGGCAGGGAGTGAGAAACACTGACTCCCACCCCACCCAACCCTGCTTTTTGGGTAATCCTCTCCATCACACCGCACTCCTCGCCCACACAGCTCAGAAGAGAAGAGCAAATCAGCCACATCACACCAAAAAAACCCATTCCTCTGCTTTCAGCCCCGAAAAATTAAAAGCTCCCTGGCCTCTGAGTGAAAGGAAGTTTTCCCACACAATAGCTCAGATCCCATTAAAGCATTGACAAGCAACCACTTTGTGCTTCACTTAAAATTTAGCCAGGAGGGAAAATATTACTTTGGATGGCAAGAAGATATTGCTTTTAATTGAAACTCTTTCTGCGCTGAACTGCTGTTGACACTTGGTTTTCAATTAACAGTTCCACGGGTTTTAGTTCAGTTCAAGTCAAGGCTGTAAAGTGAGAAAAAAAGTAAAAATCAAATCAAATCAGAGTTTCTGGCTGATCTTGGAGAAGTTCAAAGGGATTTAAATGCAAGTCTGTGTGGGGTTTTTTCCTCCATATCCTTGACTCGGTGATGTCCTTGCCATTTCCAAGGTCACCTTCACAAACCATTGAAGGATTGAGGTTGGAAGGGGCCTCTGAAGTCTTTAGTCCAACCCTTTGGGTCAACTTGAAGGTCAGATCTGGTTGCCCGGAGCTTTTCCAGGCAGGATGAACACCTCCAGCAGAAATGGTTGCGCAGCTTTGGGGGAGGTTTGGGACATCCACATTTGGCTGCAGCTGGGATATGCCCGCCCTTGGTGTGGGAGCCATGGCCACGCATTCATATGGAACAACAGCCTGGCACAGGGTGGGAAACAACCCATTTCTGACCAGGGAAAAAAGTGTAAATCAGGTAAAATCACTGCAGACACAGATTGAATGGAATTGCACTGAAAATATGGGCAAAGTGAAAATACTGCTCATTTGTATATCCCGAGATCTGTTTTAGTGGTGGCCTTGGCAGTGTTGGGTTCATGCTCGGACTCGATGGTCTTAGAGGGCTTTCCAACCTAAATGATTCTGTTCTGTACATAAAGTTAAGAATTTACTGTTGGTACAAAAGGAACTACAAGTCTGCATTCACAAAAATTACAAAAGTAATTTTAAAAAGGAAACAAATTAAAAATTAAAAATCAAAGCTGTTTCCTGGCAGTTTCCTCCAGCATTCTTATGCTTGAAAAAACTCTCATCACCCACCAGCACAGCTGGGGAGGTCATTTCAAGTGGAATTGCTCGAGCCAAGAGCAGGAGGATGCTGGAAGATGTTTGCCCCCAGCAAAGCCTCTCCATGGGAAAACCATTTGGAGAGGAGCAGCCCCAGCAAAGCCCAGCCCTCAAACCGAGCTCCTGGCAGAGTGGTCCAAGCTGCAGTCAGCAAGTCTTCCCAAAACCATCAATCTTCCCATTCCAGCCTGATTCAAGCACTGGAGCTTTCATTGTCTTCAGTCCCCAGAGGTCAATAGAAGGCACGTCCCGACTGTTGGGCGATTCATCGGAGTTGATGTAATAATGTTGCAATGGGCTGTGAACACAAAACACGACGCTCCATGACTGAATCTATCCAGAGGCTGCATTTGTCCCTTTTCTTTTCATCCCTGGTGATAAAAGTGCAACTCTCCCGGCTCCTCCACACTATTTGCTCTGCTATATCACCCACAAAACCGGAGGTAAGTGCAGCTGCACCTCTTAAATTCTGTGCAGGTTGTTTGCTATCATTTTGGTGAGCGTTCTTTGGGAGTGGTGAAAAAGGGAAAAGTTGATTTTACTTGTGGATTTTTGCTTCCCTTTAGTGAAAAAGGACAATTTAAAAATTGTGCCAGAGAGGTTTATGTACCACAGGCAGTTATATGGTCTTAAAATGGGCCTTGCTCTTTATCACGATAAATTGCCTGCCCTAGAGCACACCTGGATGGAATTCAGCCCTCTGGAATTCAGGTGCCTGGATTCTGTGGCCAGCCCTGCCAGAAACTCACCCCATGCCCCTGAGAAGGTCACCCAGGCTTAGATTTGGATGGGAAAACTCACCATGGAGGCACAGAATGACAGAAGCATTAAGGTTGGTAAAGTTCTCCAAGGTCACCAAGTCACCCCAGCACCACCACATTCACCACTAATCCACATCCTCAAGTGCCACATCCACGTGTTTTTTGAACACTTCCAGGGGTGGTGACGCCATCACCCTTGGGCAGCCTGTCCCAGGGCTTGACAACCCTTTGCAAGCAATTGATGTGAATAATTTCACATGCCTCCATCTGTTCCATGTGTCAGTAGTGCAGAATAACTGAGGTGGGAGGGAGGTTTTGGAGGTCTCCAGTTCAACTTCTGGATCGAAGACGAGTCCTCTTCTAACACCAATTTATTGCCCTTGGCTCTGTCCAGCAGAATTTTGAATATCTCCAAGGATGGAGAATCCACAGCCTCTCTGCTCCCCCTTTTCCTATGTTTCACCACCCTCACAGTGGGAACTTTTCTCTTGCACCTCACTGGATTTGTGCCCTCCTGTCTTTCCCTGAGCACTTCCAAGAGTCCATCTTCTCTGCAACCCTCCTTTAGGGGTTCTAGACACAATCTGGATCCACTTTACACCTTCTCCTTTTCCCTACCAGTTTGTCACCTCTCCTGCAGCCACAGAGGGGACACTGGCTGTGCTTTGGGACACAGCTGCACTTCCCATGGACACTCCACCATCTAGATGGCCTCACAGATCCCATAGGATTGGGTTCAGGCTGGTGTGAAGCTGGGGGAATATGGGGCAAGTCCCTTGCACTCTTCTGGCCTGCATTATTTTGGAACTGCCAAAACCAGCTCTGCAGCAAACAGTGAGGTTATGAAAAGCTGGTATTTCACACTGAAAGCAGGTAGGTTTAGGTTGGATATTGCGAAGAAATTCTTCCCTGTGAGGGTGGGGAGGCCCTGGTACAGGGTGCCCAGAGAAGCTGTGGCTGCCCCTGGATCCCTGGAAGTGTCCAAGGCCAGGCTGGACAGGGCCTGGAGCAACCTGGGGTAGTGGAAGGTGTCCCTGCCCATGGCAGGGGGGTGGGATTTGATGATCTTTAAGGTCCCCTCCACCCCAAGTCATTCTATGATTCTGTGATTCTATGCTCTGGGAAGTGGTGGCTTTCCAAGTGATGAAGTTCAGTCCACCCGATTTATTTTCTGGATCAGGATGTGCAGCGAGAAGATAAAAATAAAAATTTAAAAAAAAAGAAAAAAACAGAAAGGGAGGAGAAAAAGGGGGAAGAAAGTGAGATGTGAATCCAGCATGGAAAGCTGATGTATGGTGGCAAAATGTGTCTGCTCAGCTCTTCACTGAATTTCTTCCATTTGAATTTGAATGGAGAAGGATGTAATTCACTGTGATATCAGAGTTCTGGTGTCCAGTGTGGGCGGAAGAAGATGTGCATGATAAGAGAACTCCAAAGATAACAGCAAATTTTGGAAAGAATTTTTGAAAATGCCATTAGAAGTGGAGGTGGCCATGCAAGCCCTGCAGAGAGGCTGTGGGGTGGGTGAGTACCCAAGGTGAGACATGGCCAGAAGTTCCTCCTGTCACTCTTCCAGAGCTTTCCATCCACACATCCTTGGCAGGACCAGATCACTGCTGCTCTCTAAGAGTCTGCCTGCACTTTTCCCCCATCCCTGACTTAGCTTCGGTTTTTAAAATAAAATTCTAAAAAATGTAAAAAAGTTTTGTTTTGCTGATTTTGTTTTTTAACACGGCCTAACAAAACTCCAGATAATGACAAACAAGTGAGCAAGACTCTGGCACAAGCAAACGAGATTTAATCTGTCAGCCCGTGGGCGGCTGGAGCAGGATAGTGCTGGCTGTATTTTCTTAAGGTGGCTCTTTCCATCCCTGGAGCTGCTTAAAATAAAGCAGATGGGAATACAGAATTATCCTCAATGCTGAAATATGGTGCTGCATGCAGGAAATGTTGCTTTTTGTGGAGTCTCTGCTCTGACACACTAAATCCACACCAGCCACTCAAGCACAGACTGGAAAGCACTTGCCCAGACATTCAGGGGCAGTGCTGGAGCCAGGCAATCAGCTCCCCTGGGAAGTCTGAGCCTGATTTAGGGGTTCAGGGGGCTGGAATGTATGAGGAAGGGTCACCTGGATGTGATGAAAAGAACAAGCCTTGGATAGTTCACTGGTATTTAGAACCCTTAAAATCCCTCACTCACCACGGGTTGCACAGAGCTGATGGGTGTGACAACTCCTGGTCCATGCTGGGATTTCATGGACCAGGAGTCATTTAAGAGCTCATTTAAGGGACCTGGACCAAAATCATGGAGCTGTTTACATCACCCCATGAGCCAGGAGGTCGCTGTGGCTGCTCTCCTTCAGGTCCTGTTGCGTTTTTTGCTTCCCTCTGATCCAGACTGTGAAGGGGAGATAAAGGTTCAGCTTGGCTCACACTACAGACCTGTTGCATTAAAGCATTGGGTCACACCAGGGTGGGCAGATAGAACCACAGAATCCCAAAATCCCACAATTGTCAAGGCTGGAAAAGTCCTCTAAGATCAGCAAATCCAACCATTCCCCCAGCAGTGCCAAGGCCACCACTAAACCCTCCCCAAGTGTTCCATTCACAGAATTTTTTTTACATTCTCAGGGATGGTCACTCCACCACTGCCCTGGGCAGCTGTGCCAGGGCTTGACAACCTTTCAAGGAAGAAATTTCCCCAATATCCAATCGAATCCTCCTCAGCACAGCCTGAGGCCATTCCCTCTCCTGTCCCTGTTCCCTGGGAGCAGAGCCCGACCCCCCCGGCTGTCCCCTCCTGTCAGGAGCTGTGCAGAGCCACAAGGTCCCCCCTGATCCCCCTTTTCTCCAGGCTGAGCCCTTTCCCAGCTCCCTCAGCCACTCCTGGGTCTCCAGCCCCTTCCCAGCTCTGTTCCCTTCCCTGGACACACTCCAGCCCCTCAAGGTCTTTCTTGTTGGGAGTGAGTGGTTCAAAACTAAACCCAGGATGTTTGTCCTGTCTCTGCAGGCAAAGGAAAAGTTAGGAAAGGTTGAAGTGACTTGGGAACGCCATGGGAGAAATGGAAAAACACAACTCCATCACTGACAGGACCCTGAAATGACAACGCTTTCAGGCACAGGGTGGGAATGTTGGGGTGTTCTGTGCAGGGCCAGGAGCTGGACTGGATGATCCTTGTGGGTCCCTTCTGTCTCAGGAGATTCCATGGGTCTATTACTCTTTAAAAATTTGGGGCTACCTACAGATGAAAATAGGCTCCCATGGGAATTCTCATGCCCGAAGGTGATTAAGCACCTTTTCAGCACCTGCCCCTACACATCCTGTCCTTGTGTTTCAGAAGGAGATGGGAGGAGAAATCCCTGTCCCTTTCTCCTGGCTTTCACCACTCTGTGCTGGCTCATTGTGAGTTTGTCCAGCTCCTGTTTTGGGGGGGCCACTGCCAGACCAAAGGAGGCCATGAACTCCCTGCCTTGAGACCATTTCAGTGGCTTCAAAGGGCAATGACCACGGGATGGCAGCAAAATCCGTCACTGGGGAAGTCTCCAAGCCCGGTTTTGCTGGTCCCTCCTGCCTGGGTACCACTGCTGGCACCAGGACACAGCAGGGCTGGGGCTGGCAGTGCAGAACCCAGCTCGAGGCTGCAAAGGGACAGGGATGAGTGGAGGTAAAATGGTCTTTCTTCTCAGGATAATTCTGCTCTTTTGTTGAAAAGCAATACCTAAGAAAACCCCGAAAACAAACCAAAGGAAAAAGAATATAACTGCAAAACACTCCATTCTTTTTGAATGAATCCTCTGGGGTTGGATGCTTTGTGGATGGGGAAGAAGGTGGATGGCAGGCGTGAAAAATAAAAAAGTTTGCAAAATTCAGCCTTGCTTTTTTTTTTGCTTTTTTTTTTTCTCCACACACAAATCCATATAAATATCTCAGGGTAGGATTTAGCTGCGCTGAGGCTGCAGCTTTCCAAGGCTGTCCCTCTCCAAGCAGCAACCTCTACGGATGCTGGGAGAGCAGAAGGCACTCGGGGCAGGGAGAACAGGCTGTTCTGCTCAGGGATGAGGAGATCTCTGGCTAATGAATTGGCCCCGTTTCTGGAATGACTGCCAGGATGAAATGGGGTCTCTCCTCCACTTACTCATGTGAATTGGCTGCTTCCAACCTCTCTGCCTGTGTCATTTCTGGGATGGAAAAAAGTGAAATGGGAAGGAAAGGAATGAGGTCACATTTATGTCCTGGTTGGAATTTTTGCTGAACCCCATTAAAACCAAGGTAAATCAGTGCTTTTTTTCTGGGCTTTCTAAAGTAACACCTACCTGCCATCATTTTACTTGCTTCTCTCTTTTTTTGGAGCAGATAAAAATTACAGGAGGGAGGAAAAGAAAACTAAAGGTGTGAGGTTTGGGGTTTTTTTAAATTATGATGCTTTGGGAATTAATTATTTTTTTTAATAAAGTAAACATGTCCTGATTGACCTTCCCCACCCTCCTTTTTAACCTCCATCACAGAATCACAGAATCATGGAAGGGTTTGGGATGGAAGGGACCTTTAAGATCATTTTGTTCCGACTCATGCCATGGGCAGGGACACCTTCCACTATCCCAGGTTGCTCCAAGCCTCATCCAGCCTGGCCTTGGACACTTCCAGGGATCCAGGGGCAGCCACAGCTTCTCTGGGAACCTTTGCCAGGGTCTCCCCACCCTCATAGGGAAGAGTTTCTTCTCAATATCTCATCTAAACCTACTATCTTTCCATTTGAAGCCACTCCCCCTTGTCCTGTCGCTCCATCCCTTGTCCAAAGTCTCTTTCCATCTTTCTTGTAGGCTCCCTTCAGGCACTGGAAGGCTGCAATGAGGTCACCCCAAAGCCTTCTCTTCTCCAGGCTGAACAATCCCAGTTCTCCCAGCCTTTCCTCATGGACAGATGCTTCATCCTTCCTTTCCCTCCAGCTCACAACAGGACCAAAGCACCCTCCTCCTCCTTTTTCCATTCGTAGCAGTTATCCAGCCCCTCAGACCTGACAGCGCTGACAGAGGAGACACCTCCCCACCCATCCCACTTCCAGAAAACGATGGGGTCACTGTAATCATCGGTAACAGCAGATTTAATGGGGAATCTGCCCCACGAGAGAGGATGGATTCACTCTATCCCTTCGAGGTCAGTGTGCATACAAATCAAATTCCTGTGCCTCCAGTGTAGAGATCTCTTAGGACTGTAGGGTTAGGATTGAAGAGTTTAATAAGGGGAGAGAATTAAGCCTGCAATCACTTGGACTGATTTAAATTAGGAGGGTTTTTTTCCCCTCTTGCTTTGATTAAAATAAGCCGATTTTCCCTTCCACCTGTGTTTCTTATGCGGGCAGAATTTCCATTAACTTCAGTCAAAGCTTTTTTTAACTTCTTGAAGCGAAAACTTCATGGCATCCCTTCATCCTGGTTGCCAGGATTTTCCTTAGCACATTACCACTCTTGTGATATTAATTATAATATCTCCCTGCTTTAAGTACCAGTCACCTCTGTTATTAAATGGACCTCCTGTGTGCCTTTATTCTCTGTTATTAAAGAACACTGACCTTCGTTATGTATTACAGAATATGATGAATATTCATTATGGAACGAGGATGATCTTGGGCTTACATTGTCTGCAGGAAGATTTAGGTCAGGCATAAAGGAAACCCTTGCTGTGACAGGGACAGTGATGAACTGGAAGGTTTGGAGGTGGGACAGGGGACATGGCCCATCAGGGGTGGATTCAAGCACACAGCCAAATATCAGGGATGCAGCAGGTGGAGATGATGCTGATTTGGGGTGAACAGGTGGGATCCTAGGCAGCCCTTGTCCTTTTGCACACTTCCTATGGAAACCGGAGTATTGGAACTTTTCCAGTAAATTCTCCCAGCATCCATCCATTCAGAGGGACAGCACAAAGTTTAATAGTGTAATTTTCAAGCTCTGGACTTATTGTACAGTGCTTAAATCAAAGAGAAGACAAAGCAACCTGGGCAGTCATCTCTGGCCATCAATTCATCCTCCAGCCCAGCATTAATGGCACTAAAGACAATACCTGTCCCCATCACCATCGCCCTGATGTATTCATCAATATCCAGGAAATCCTCCAGCAGCCACACTGAGCTCATCTCCCCACTTTACACTGACTTAAGAGTTGGGATAAGGCCCAGCAATGGGATTGGAAGTGCCTGAGGAGCATGGGGAAGGCTATGGGAGCCCTGGGGGCTATGGTTGGAATCCACTTTCCTGACTCCCACAGGTATTCACAAAGTATCCACACCCCTCTACTGATTTACAGGAAGCATTCCTTTAAATTCCTTGGGGCAATCCCAAGCACAAACACAGGCTGAGTGGAGAATGGATTTAGATTTATTGGAATTATTTAGCTCTTGACTGTGAAGCAGGTCAAGCCCTGGCACAAGATGCCCAGAGAAGCTGTGGCTGTCCCTGGATCCTTGGAAGTGTCCATGGCCAGGCTGGGTGGGGCTTGGAGCAACCCAGGATAGTGGAAGGTGTCCCTGCCCATGGCAAAGGATGGAACAAGATGATATTTAAGGTCCCTTCCAACCCAAACCAGTCTGTGATTCTGTGATTTGGTTGCCAGTGGCAGATGAAATCCAGTGAATCTCTTTAATGGGTTTTGTATCTCTCTCCTGGGGATCCCGTTTAACTACTTTAGGATCTGCAACCCAGAGCAAAGATAATTTCTGAGCATCTTGACCTCTGCTGGAGACAGATCCCTGCAGAAAGAGACCCCTGCAAAAAAAGATTTTTCCTCCTAAACCTTCTGTACAGCTTTCAAAATTACTCCTGGAAACCTGCTGTGCTGGTCATCGAAGAAAGCAAGAAAGTGGATTACATATGCCTTGAGCCTAATCCAGCCTGACAGTTCTCACAATTCCGTGTTCCCTCCGTTATCCACAGTGCAGGGACAGCACAGACAGCTCTGTTCCCACACTGCCCAACCAACACTAGGTAGGAGCACCTCCATTTCTTGGGAAGACAAGTCAATTCAGCCCAGACATTTAACACAGGCAATAAATTCAGCACCCACAAGGTCTGGTGTCTCCTGATCCTGCTGGACCCCTGCAAAGCGCTTTGATTTTAAGGATTTCTTTAATTTATTTTTAAATAAAGATACTCTGTCTTCTGCTCTCCCCCGACTTCTCCCAGCAACGTGATCCATTTGGATTAGTTCCAGGAAGATGAAAGCAGCCTTGCTGCTCTCAGAGTTATCTGTGTACTCCACACAGTCCGAGGAGAAAAGTGAATATTGCTGGTCGCTGATGCAGCTCTTGGCCTGCTGTCAGCATGGAGCTGCTGAACGGAGCAGTGTTATTGCAAAGACAGATAAGGAGACTCTGCGGGCTGCATCCAAACTCATCTCTGCTTGGACATGCAATTCCTTCTGTTCTGTTTCACAGGCATTTGCAGAATTGCATCAAGATTCAGGTTGGGCAGTGCCTTGTCCTGCCGAGTGTGGGACACCTCCAAGAGGAGCAATCCCCCAACCTCTCTGGGCTTGTGCTCCAGCATTTCACATCCTCACAGTGAAAATGTCATTCCTTGCCTCTCAGTATGAAACTGCCCTTGCTGCAGTTTACCACTGTTGCTTCTCATCCTTTTGTCACATCTCTCTGGGGGGAGTCTGGCTCTCCCTTCTCCATAATCTTAATTACAAAGCTGAAAAGAGAAATTAAATCTCACAAGGCAAGACCACAACTGGTCAAGTTGGAAGGATGGACAGATACATTAAGTGAAGTCTGACACCACCATGGCAGGGAGAAAGAGAACTTGGGCTTGTCCAGCCTTATTGAAAAAATCTGGAAGGGAGATGAACGCAGGTGATTGAACAGCCCACCCTTGGGTTACACCAGTATTTCTAATGCTGTTTTTCCACACATGCATCTCTTGATGATAAAAAAGAAGCCAGGATCCATTCCCCTGCCCCTTCCACCATGTGCTCATGGGCACAGAGGGAAGGCACAGGTAAAGGGATGCTGAGAAAGGTGGGGAAAAGCCTTTAGAGGAGGGGAGGCTTTGCCCCAAAGCCAATGGGCACCCCACAATTCAGTCTCCAGCCAAGCCAAAATAAAAATGCTTCCTTCTGTGCTGCATCCAGAAAGAGAAATGCAGCCCATGACTCAAGCTACTCATGCCAAAACCAGGATGTGAAACGGTGAACAACATTCCCATTAAGCAGAGTTTGCAATCCAACTAAGCACTCTGGATTTATAGGAGTTGGCTGGAAAGGTGGATTTTTGTAGCTAAAAGCCTCCCCTCAGGCAACAAACCCATTACAGTTGCAAGTCCCCATGGTGTCCTGGGGACACCTGAGGGACGTACGGCTGGGTCACCAGCGCTAACCTTTTCTTTACCTGCAGCAAAGAAACCAGATTCCATTTTGGCATCTCTGTTTTTCTTTTCCCTGCATGCTGCTGGATTTTTGGAGACAGGAGAACAGTTCTTTGTTAATTTGTGCTGGAAATGCTGATCATCCAGGTCTTGGTCACTGCTCATGTGTTGTCAGCTGAGTCACAGACTTTGAGGGACATTTATTACAAACGCGGCTGATGCCCCGAGAATGAGATAGGATTTGTAATTAAACGGGGTTTAATGGAAACACGGGAAGGGACAGGTGAAATTAAAGCCGGCCTGCAGTGACCGACTTCTTAACTAATGACTTGTAAATTGGTTACAATTTACATTTTGAAAAGATACAGGGAACTCATTAAGGCTCTAGACAAACAGCTCCATGGGCAGGAGCAGACAGGAGAGAGCAGCTCTGAATGACAGACACCCAGAACAGCAGCAAACTCTGAACATTTCCACCACTGCTGTTTCTGTGATGGTTGTCCTCCCCAGGACTGACTTTGGGAAGAAAACCAATATTTTTATCTCTGATTTTCTACTACAAAATGCAAGGCATAGAGGAGTAGCCTGCTCAGTGCTGGGACTATGCTCAGATAATGCAGCTGGAGCTAAGGCTTGGAAAAGAACTCCAAGATCAAGTCCAACTTTTGACCCATCACCACCTTGTCAACCAGACCAGAGCACTGAGTGTCACCTCCAGTCATTCCCTGAACACCTCCAGAGATGGGGACTCCAACAGGTCTTTTCTAGGAATGTGTCCATTCCCAAGAAACATTGGTTAGGAGTCATCTGGAATAGTTTATAGCCAAAACAGATGAAGAAAAGAATGGAGATGAATTACTGGAAAGATATCCACAGATGCAATTACAGCCACACAAGGTATGGTCAGGGACATCCAAACCCACCACCTGTGAGGCTTCACTGTTCACCAAAGAGCCTTTGAAAGGTTTTGGTTTCGTGGCCACAGGAAGGAAAGCATCCAGATTTAGGTTGTAGGGATTTCACTTCACCACTATTTTTTTCTTTAATCCCCTGTTAGCACTACAGTCTTGGTCTCCAAATATTTTTGAAGACCTGATCAAAGAAATCCTTAGCCTGGCTGGATTTCTTTTGGATTTATATCTTTACTGGCATTATTTGTTTCAAATCTTCCCCCAGCTTTTAAGGCAAAAGAGGCCTTTATCTCATCAAGTCTCACTCCCTGCATCACTCAGACATCCTGGCCCAGAAGCAGCTGTGGCTGAACTAGACCAGACACTCAAACCTTCAGAGCAGAAATGAGCTGACATTAAAGACACAGGGGGAATCACCTCATAATGATTTCAAATTTTTCAAAAAGCCTTCAAATTTTCATGCATGTTTTAATTCTGTAATGTTGTTTTCAAGAACTAAGACTCCATTTTGATTATGACCATTACTTGTGTTTAAATTTCGCTTGATCCAGATACTTCCCAGAGTGTGATCCTGCAATCCAGGGTGCTTCCTGGAAGGTGCTGTGTCCCACTGGCACAAAGGAGTGGATGCAGAAATGCTCCCCCTTCATCAGCACATTTAGAGAGGATTTGGAAGAATACCGAGCTCCATATCCAAGTGGCAGGGAGCTGGCAGGCAGCACTTGCAGCATTTCTCCCTGTAAATAAATCCTGCTACACGAAGGTTGCATCCCTGCTGGAAATTAAAGTGTGTCCAGGTATTGGGAAGTACATGCATGGGAGAAAATTGTTAGAAAGTCCCTCTGCACGAACTGAGGTGCCAAGCCGCATTTTCCTAGAGAATTCCCGGTTCAAGGCACAGAGCAGTCCAAGAACAGCTCCCGGCAGGCAGTTTGCATCCAGCCACCCTCTCCTGGAAGGCGAGGCAAGCTGACAAGTGTGGAAGAGGGCGTTTTGTGCCAGTTGGCCCCGGGGCCCGGGATACACCGAGTTCCTGGATGCACTTTAGTTTATTAGCACAGAACTGCCTCTCCTTAGAGCCTCATTACCGGCCGTCGATACCGGCCGAGCACTCACTGGATCAAAGCCGCGGGGCTGCTCTGCCAGCTGGGCGACTTCTCCCGGCTGCTGCAAAGAAGTGAGGAGCACTCACACGTGGATGTGCCTCCAACCCCGCAGGGATTTAAATTTAAAGGGATTTTAAGTGTAGAGGTGGAACTTCGGGGTGGTTTAGTGGTGGCTTTGGCAGGGGGAGGAATGGTTGGACTTGATCTTAGAGGGCTTTTCTAACCTTAATGATTCTGTGATTCTATATAATTCCTATAAACAATGAGGCATTTGAGGGGGGATGCGTTATTTGACCTTTTGTTAAAATGAATAAATTGAAAAAAGACCTATTTACCCCCAAAACTGCCTGTACTGGGATCAGGTGCTGCCCCCACACTGAGTGAGGAAATTCCATAGGTCTGGAAACATTGGATTATGGTAATTAAGGACTTACAACTAGGGGGACAAGGGGGAACATTTTTAAACTAAAAGAAGGTAGATTTAGATTGGATATTGAGAAGGAATTCTTGGCTGTGAGGGTGGGGAGGCCCTGGCACAGGGTGCCCAGAGAAGCTGTGGCTGCCCCTGGATCCCTGGAAGTGTCCAAGGCCAGGCTGGATGGGGCTTGGATCAACCTGGGGTAGTGGAAGGTGTCCCTGCCATGGCAGGGGGTGGAACGAGATGGTCTCTAAGGTCCCTTCCAACCAAAACCATTCCCTGATTCCATGATATTCTTGCAATATTTGCATGACTGAGTGGAACAAGTCACACTCCAGCAGCAGTCACCAAACTCAATCACCACCCACAGCTCATCACAGCCTTCACACATTCTCCCAGTGTCCTGGTAGAAAGCCAGCCTCAAAATCCTCTGGAATTTACATGGTTATTAAAGAAACCAGAGGGATTTTTCCAGACCTAAATTAGGAAATATACAAAAAGGCTTCCATGAAACACAACCCAAGGGATGTCAAACATTTCAGAAGACTCTGGTATCCTATCAAACTGACCTGAGTATCCCATGTTCAGTCCTTCCTCAGGATTTTAAGCTCAGTTTCTACACGGGATATTGGTGACACCTACAGGAAAAACTCCCCTGCTCCCTCTGCAGCCCAGAGAGGAGCAGGTGACATCCCATCATTAACATCATCTCCTTATTAAAGGCTGTAGGGACCACACAGGGAAATAAACCACTCATCACTGGCCCAAATGTATGCTGCCTGCAGGGCTGGATGACAAACAGGGCCTGGGAACCTGCAGCTCCTCCACATCTGCTTTAGCCAAAGCTCAACGTGAGGGGGTGTTTGGGGTGGATGAGAAGCTCCACGTGGCCCAGTCACATCCCTCCATGCCCTGGGCTGATCCCCCAGCGTGGGCAGCAGGGGAGGGGGGATTCTGCCCCTCTGCCCTGCTCAGCCCTGGGGTCCAGCAGAAGGACAACGTGGAGCGGCTGGAGCCACTCCAGAG
>VZTX01030816.1:6530-47061 GCA_013400915.1 Pardalotus punctatus | reverse complement strand
CTTCCGTGTCGGAGCCGCCGCCATTCGCCGTCCGCCGCCGCCGGCACGGCACGCCCCCGCCCCTGGGCGGGCGCACCGCTGCGAACTACAGCTCCCGGCAGACTCTGCGGCCTCCCCGCTGCGGCTTCCGGCCGGCGCCGGGATGGCGCGGTGCTGAAAGGCGCGGGGAGCGCGGCGGCGCGTGTGGGCCTCGCAGCGCCATGTACAGGTACGGGAGCACCGGGACACGGGGACACCGGGATGCGGGGACACGGGCGTACCGGCACCGCTGGTGGGCTGCGAGGGAGCCGCGTGGCGCCTGGGCTGTGCCTGAGCCCTCGCGGAGGGCGGGAGCGGCTCTCCCGGCTGCTCGGAGGTGGCTGAGGGGCTGAGTGTGGGACCCCCGGGAAGCGGGAGCGGGAGTAGGTCCCGGGGGTCGGGAAAGGGATCCTGGGCGTGGAAGCGGTGCGGGGGTGCGCGTGTGTGTGTGTGGCCCCGCGGGTGGTCCCCGGGGTGCGGGGGCTCTGCCCTTGTGGCTGGCGGGGTACGGCGTGCGCGGGCTCCGCGGGATCCCCGGGCCCGCAGCGGGGGGAGCTCCCGCCACCTCCCCGTGCATCCCGTCCCGCTGCCCGCGCTGCCTCCGCGCCGAGCGAGGGTCCCGCCCGGTGCTGTCGCGGCTGTGTCCGGGTTTGGTGGTGTTGGGAGGCTGCCCTATCCCGCCGCCTCCATTGACTTCCCTCCCCTGTTCCTCGCCCGCCCCATCCGGGAGCGGGGCGCGCTCGATCCCTGGCGGGATCTTCCCCAAAGTCTGCCAGACCGAGCACACGCCTGCGCTGTGGCTGCTGGTTGTGCTTCCAGCGCCCGCAGATCCCACACTTAGTCTCCCTGCTGTGTGGATGTGCAGCACGAGCGACTGAAATGCTTCAAGGATCCCCACCCTGTGTTTGGTGTCAGTCGGGCGATACCCTCAGAGCCTCTGGGTTTTGCTGTGTCTGCAGAAAACACCTCCAGGAGATCCCATCCTCTAGCACTAATGTTTCCACTAGCTTGGAATGGGACTCCAGCAAGACTTCGGAGTTTCTTTCGGGCATGGGAGTGTCGGCCCTTAAGAAAGACAAGCTGGGCAATGAAAACACACCACAAGACCTTCTGGGGTTGTCACCCTGTCTTCCTCCGAAGCGGCAGAAGGTGAAGGACAACGAAAAGGACTTCGTTATCGTGCGCCGGCCGTGGCTGCTCCGAGAAGCAGAGTCAGGTACTGTCACCTTGGTCCAGGTTCTGCTTGCCCTTCAGTAGAGATGGAGAGTGGGCATCACAAGTCCACCCTGCTTTATTGTTCACTGTTTTTGCTCTTACCCAGCAGAATTTTAGATCTAGTGGCTTTCAGGCTTGGGGTGATAAATCCTGTTTTGTGTATGCTTTTAAACAGGGGTGGCATGTCTGCCTGCAGAATTGTGGTGCATTAAAAGCATGGTTCTCTCCTGCCTAACCCTGTGAGCACCTGTCCATGTGTGCTTGGAGGGTTGTGCTGCGTGTCCCTGTGTCTGCTCTTGTGTGTGGGACATGGGTGGCACCTTGGCCCAGCAGGACCCCATTATGAATCAGTGTTTTAAGGCTGCTCAAAGAATCTGCAGCAAAGGTAACAGCAAAAGTAGGTTTAATATAAAAGCAAAAATGTGACAAAGTTTGATGGCAATATTCACTGTAGTTACTAGATGGTTAAAGCATGCACAGAAAAAGCAAGCTAAAATAAATCTAAATCTTACAGTCTAAAACCAAAATCAACCCAAAAATTATCTATTTGGAGGCACAAGGGGAAGGGCAAGTAAGGAGTGCAGGCTGAGGTGTGCCGGCAGGGCTGTGTCTCAGCTCCCAATGGAGATGAGCTCTGAGTGACATGAGGGACTGTGCTAGAGAGCTACAGGGAAAGTACATTAAAGTTTGGAAGGCTGTTGGGCTGGAAAGAGACTGACATGGGAAGAGCAGAGCTCTTGGACACTTGAAGAGAGGCATTACACAATGCTGGGTTCCTTTCTCTGGTGTCAAAATGGGGTTTTAGTGTGCGTGAGTATGCAATGCAAAATAAATAAGCAGCTCTCTCCAGACATTAAGCTGTCATACAGAAAGTGGGAATGCCTTCAGACAACCCTATCTTTATATAAGACCAAGTACTGGGTCATAGGCAGCTGTTCCTGAGCTCCGCCACCCAGGAATTTCCCATGTGAATCACGACACCTTCTGGAGCTCTGAGAGAAGCTGGGATTGCACCACATCATTTCATACAGTTGTTGTAGTTATGATAGCATGCATATTTTAGGAAGCAGTTTGTAGTATTTGATTTTTTCTGTGTATCACACAGAAGCACAGCTCACCTTGGGCTCCCTTTTGGGACTCCTGCATGCACAGGAAGAGTGGGCATTTCAGCAGAGGGGGGAAAAAAAACCCAGAGAATTGTACACATACTAGAATACAGGGGGAGTAACTAAGATGCTCTTGTTTCCCAAATGAGTATGTGAGTAGTGATTATTGTCATTTTTATTAGGGAAATTATTTTTCCATGGCTTTAGTATGTATACAAAGTTGACATTACATGAAGCTTTGCATTTGCCAGTCAAGCATAGGCAACGATGTTAACAATGTCTTCCAACAATGAAGAGCTGAAAGGGGGTCAGATAGTGGGCTGGTGTCTGATGCAGGCTGATGTATGCCCTAGGGAAACTGTAGAGGTGCTTTTAACAACCAAACCAAAAAAGGCATCTGATCAGCAGGCTTGAATGAAAAATGAACCAGCTTTAACTAGACCGTATTTTGCTCTTTCCCTAAAGGTGTTTCTTTGGATGCACTTCCAGATGAATTGCTTTTGGCAATATTTGCATATTTGCCCCTAAAGGACTTGCTGAGAGTTTCTATGATTTGCAAGAGATGGCATCGTCTTTCGTAAGTATTACTTCTCATCATTTAGTACTAAGGCAAATCTTTGTTTCCATGGACCATTAAATGGTCTGATTTTTATCTTATTTATACATGTATAATTCAATTTATGCTGTATGTGGGTATGTATAACCAAAGGATGCCTCACATATTTTAACACTATTGTAGTCTATTAAACAGCTTTCCTTTCTCTCAGTCTGTTTTTGACACCGAAAGCTTTCTGTGGTTTTACTGTACTCATAGCTTTGACCTGTTTGAACTCACTAACAAGTAATATTCTTTGCCTTAGGTTTGATGAATCTCTCTGGCAGACTCTTGATTTGAGTGGTGCGAATCTGCTGCCAGGAGTGCTTGGACACTTGTTGCCTGCAGGTGTTACTGTGTTCCGCTGCCCGAGATCTTGCATTGCGGATCCATTGTTTAAAACAAGCAAGTAAGGCTTTTTCTGCATCTTCTGGATCCTGAAACTGTGTTTCAAATATTCACAGTCTTCTGTGTGTTTTTAGTTTTAAGGTAGTACTAACCAGCAGCAGAGTTTGTGCTGTCTTTGGAGTGGGGAAGAGCTGGTCAGTGGTTAAGCATGTGTTGAAACAGGAGGATCTGCATTCACCTGTCAGTTATTTAAAACCAGGTTAATGTGGCTTTTTTAAAAAAAATATCAAACAGCATAATGCACTTGCAGTTTATATCTTGTAGAACTAAGAATTATCATCATCTCCAGAATTTTTATGTGGTACACTAAAGAGAATCATTTCACTTCAGCAGGAATCCCAAGTGCCTGGAAGACACAAGCTCTGCAGTTCTGGCTGGTAGCTTAGCAGTAAGCTCAGTGAGTTTAGTAGTATATTCAGATTGCAGCTGAGTAAAAATATTTCCTGCAAGTTTTGCATGCTTTTAGTGTATGGGATGTGTTTGTGATGTGGGGAGTTTGTGGAGTAAATTTTAATGCAATGTTAGTAACCTGACATTTTTCTTTTTTTAAGTCTTCTTAAAATTCAGCACCTGGATTTGTCAAACTGCACAGTGTCTGCTGCAGATCTCCACAGTATTCTTTGTCTGTGTGAAAAGCTGCAGAACCTCAGCCTGGAGGGTCTAGTGCTTTCTGACATCATCATCAAGTGAGTGACGTGTTTAGGAATATTCAGTAAACCCCTTCTGTTTGGTGCCATCATTTTGTGCAGGCTAATGAAAGAATGCAGTGGAAAGTTGTAAAGTTGTTCATTGTGGGAGTTTTTTGACATGGCCAGTTTTAGGTGTTTTTTGGTTTTTTTGGTTTTTTTTTTGTTTTTTTAAATATTCTGCAGAGTAGCAGGACATTGGAGAAACTGCTCATCTCTCTAGGATTTATGTGTCCATGTTCCCACAGCTAAGCTCTACAGCAGAGTTACTTTTATTTTTTCATTTTCGTGCTCCCAGGAGAACTTTGTGTTTGGTGTGCAGGTTCTTTTCTGTTCCAAGGGCTCTCAGTGGCTCTCCAACTAGGTGCTCATTGTGCTTCTGCACTATTGCTCACTTTTTTTGTTAAACTTCACTCCCAAGTCCTGGAAGATTACAGATTCTCTCAAGCAGACAGAGTGTTTTTTGGTTAAACTGCAAAGGCACTAATAGCTGTGCAGTCCTGCTGCTGTTCAGTTGCACCAGGTGATTGTGGAGGTGCCAGAGACCATAGGTCAGATGGCAGAGACTCTGGCTGTCCTTTCTGCTTTCTGATGCCTTCCTCACTCCAGGGAGGGGGAACCAGAATACAAATAAATCAGTATAGCTTGGCTTTTAATATGGGGTAAAAACTATCTGAAAATTGGGTACTAATCAGGCACTAATGATGGAGCTTTATTGCCTTTTGAGCAAATACACACACTAGCTGTAAGGGTTCTTCCAGGTTTTGCTGACTGCATCTGTGCTCTAGTCTGGCAAACAAATGCATTCAAGGAGATGCTATTTGGAGATGTGTTTTTTTCTGGAATAACCTGCATCTTGTGGAGGGGTGACGTCAGAAATGAGATGGTTGCTTTGTCTTTTGTAGACATATAGTCATCTCTGATCAGCTGTGGTGTATGTTTATTGGCATACAACAGGAAAAGGTGAGAAAAAATAATTTCCTTGTAAACTGAATAGTTTATAAACATGCAGAGTTGTCAGCAATGTCAAGTAAATCGACAGGTATCTCTTTCAATGTTGTGCCTTGATGCAGCAAGTACAGATTGGTCAGTTGATTAAAGATATAGTACTTCATGTTTAATGAACAATTCCCTGCCTGGGATCTTAGGTCTTAAAAATAATCACACATCTTTGCAGATCAAGAAATGTCCCATATTTAAATTATATAAAACTTTTCTTTTTTTTTCTCTCTACAGAAGCATTGCTAGGAATCCTAATTTGATACGACTAAATCTCTGTGGGTGCTCAGCGTTTTCTGCTGAAGCCTTGGAGCTGATGTTGAGCAGCTGTCCTATGTAAGACAAAACCAGTTTTTGCTATTCTTGAAAAAAAGGATTTTTTTTTCCTTAGGCATCCCAGTTACATCTAATACTTTTTTTAAATGTGCCTGTTTCTGTTCCTAAATTACCTAACAGCTGATTATTAGCTGAATAGTCAGGTAATTCCTTTCCATCAAGCCATTTTCTTCTTTAATAGGAAAGATATACTTTGCTAATTTTTCATGGGCTTTCTTAATCATCCTTTTGGTTAGTAAACCAAATTTATTTTCCTTTGATATGATGTGAATTTTCTTTTCTTTATGAAAACAGTATGTGAATCTTACAAAGCCCAAGTGTGTGTTTTGAAGCTGGAAAGTGGAGTTCCAGAGCTTCCTTTGCAATCAGAGTACAGCATGAGTGGCAGACAACCCTGTGCCTTTCCCTGGTAGAATAATCCTCCGGTAACCTTCTAGTTTGTGAAGGGCTGTGTTCAGATTGACAGCTCCAGTGATTAAACCATCTGCTGGCAGGACGTCATTGAACTGGGCCCCAGTGAGTTTGGGATTTATATCCCAGTCTTTCTCCTGACTTCCACTGACCTGCAGGACAACGAACTTAATCTTTACTTCTGCAAAAGCATGGTTTTTAATCAAATTGCGAGTTAGGAGGCAGCCAAAGCCTTAATCTTTCTGTTGCTTGGTCTGATTACTCAGATCATGAGCTCTTTAGAGGATGGCAATCTGTGCAGTGCACAGTGAATAGCAGATGGCAAACCTGATCCTAGGAATGCTAGTGGCAATTTAACTGTTTTTTCGTTTTATGTAGAGATTGCCAGCTAAATGCTCTAGTTGTGCATTCACTGTGTCTTTGTCCCTTGGTTACAACTACAACACCTGCACACAGAACAATACTTTGTCCCAGCCCCATGGTGACAGGCTATAGGTAATCAAGTATGTAAAGAGAGTCAAGCGCACAGCATGACCAGTGTTTATATAAAACTATGAATTATTTTATGCTAATTAGGATTAATTGGTCATCTGACCAATGCTAATAATGGATGGTGGTTTTTCTTCTCAATGTGACCATCTGTTCAGTAGTAACAGATTCAGGTCACAAACACGATGAAAAGACAGTGTCTCCTTGTGGCAGTTCCTGGAGAGAGCCTTCACTTCCTAAGATATTACAAAATCATTCCAGTTGAAAGTGGCTTTGGGAAGTGACTTTAACCCCTTTCCCAGATCAGGGTCTAAAATCAGCACTGTCTGGGTTGATGAGGATTTTCTCTGGTTGGATCTTGAAAATCTCTAAAAACAGATTCAGCTGGGTAACCTGCTCTATTCATTAGTGCTTAATGATTGCCACACTAGAATTTCTAGTCATGAATACAGGAAGCTGGCAGTAGGCATGTTAGAAGTATTTGCTTTAAAAGTATCAACTCTAATAGAAGATACTAGAATTTGAACAGCATTTCAGCCATTCTTGTTAACTACTCTGTTCTTTTTTATGTAGGCTGGAGGAGCTGAACTTGTCCTGGTGTGTATTCACAGCCACTCATGTCAAAGCAGCAGTCCATCATGTTACTTCAAAAGTCACCCAGTTAAATTTAAGTGGATACAGAGAGAATCTACAAATAGCAGGTAAACAACAGTGTGACAAATCCCATAGCGTATCCCACTGTGGGATAAAGCAGCAGGCTTTATATTTTCTTCTGGTTGGCATTCACTCTTTGTTAGTACATGATTCTTCTATACAGTGACTTTTGTGCTCTGTATAGCTTGAAGTTCTTGCTGTCAGAGACTCTTACTCATATTTCTGGCTCAGTCACGAAGCATGAGATGATTTTTCTTCTGAATTTAAAAACAGTCAAGGGAAAGCTCATTTCTTCTTCAGCTGAAAGGAATGCATTTCTGAAGTGAGTCCTGGAAGCAGGACTCTGTGTGCTGTGCATTAGCTCCAGAAACAGTATCTGGAAGGCTTTCTTAAGGCTTCTGCTGTTGTGGCTGCTGAAGGCATCTTCTAAAAGAGAACAGTTGTAGTAAAATGCTTGAGTTTCAGACTGACATCCAGGTACCAGTTAATTTGGAAAGCAAATAATCTCAGCAATCAACACTTAACCATTTACTTGCTAATAGTTCTAGGAAGAAAAGTTGGGCTAATTTGGAGGGTAATAGAAAATGCAGATGAATCTAGATTTGGGGGAGTGTACATAAAAATGAACAAGAGCATAGCTAAAGGGTAAAAGTCCTTTTGTGGTAAAGAGAATTTAATTTTCGCAATGGGTGAATATGACAATAGGGCATTGGATGATATGCAGGGGGTGACCTCTCTTATTTCTGTTTAAACATCACACAGACCCCTTCATGCATTCCCTTTGTGGGGAGATAAGCAAATCTTCTTATCTCAGCCCCAAACCCATAAACAAATATGCTACATAATCTCTTCCGCATAAGGAATTTGAACCTTGGGACCTCTAATTGGGCCATTAGAGACCATGTGCTGACCTCTTCTGTTTGTCAAACACTTTCTCTGAGTAACTTTACTCTGTTTCAGTGCAATTTGTCAGGTCTAAGACTTGAATAGTACATTAATCATCATAATTAAGATACTGTTTTCTTTAGCTTCTGCACGAGACTTCTGAAGTACCAAAATTGTCTTGCATGTTGTTGAGCACCTTGCAATGGCTTTTAGGTGATATCTGAACCACAGGTGACTCAGTGCTATGTGCAGACAGTGAAAAGAAAGCCTCAAGAATTCAGTTTAAATCAGGAAAACTGTAACTTTTTGTCACGAGGAAAGAACTTTCTCTGGGTAAAAATGGAGATGCCTAAAAGATTGGGTGCTCTGAAAGGGTACTTGATGTATAGAAAATTTTCATTACTTTTTCACTACATGTAAGTATTTCAGAGAGCTCACCATAACTATGTCTCAGTAGATTTCACAGAAATATCATTTGAATTACTCTCTTGCTAAGTTGATGGTTGGTGCAACTGACTTCTAGGGACAGTCTGCTGAACTAAATTTATCTGTTTTGCTGAGGTTTAAAACACGTCTGGATGAGCTATCTTGAAGCATGTGTCTTTTAGTTTAAAAGTTGTGCTTTAGTTCTGGGGTTCCAGTAGAGAAGATATAAATGAGCATGTGTGGAAACGAGTAGGCTGTATGACGCACATTCATCTTGTTACTGAAAGAGGGACTGACTCGGTATGACCTTTTTTCAGATGTGAAAACACTGGTGGAAAGATGTCCTTTGCTTGTCCATTTAGATCTCAGGTAAGAAGACCTGTGTAGCCAATCCTTAAATCCTTATGGTTCAGGGGATTAGCTCTAAGTGAGGCAAGGTTGTAGCACTGCACATCCAGAAACTACTACTCAGGCTAAACCTAGAAAAGATTTGCTATCTGGCATGACCTGATCTGGAGCAGGTAAGTAACTTGAAGATGCCTGTTACCCCAGCATAAATGTCAGATACCTACAGGATTTGTTAGCTAACAAGATGGTAGTTAACAGGTAGAATGGAAGGACGTATTTAGAAGCCTACGGTTTATTAGCCTAGCATCCTAGAGAGGGTTTAAGTCATTTCTCTGATAGAAATTGCATTCTTGGCCATGTAACACTAAAAAAAAGTGTATTTTGGTTTTGACTTAGTTACAGTACTTTGAAATCTCTGTGTGAAGAGAAACTTCTGCTTCACTCGCCCTTCAGTGAAAATCAAAATTCCTCCCCCACCACAACACAGACACGCTAGAGATGGGTTGCTTCCATATTCAGCAAAACCGTACTTCAGTGGTAGAGAAAGTAGATGTTGAATAAATTTCTCTGGCTGAATTTTGGAAATACCAAATTCACTGCTGCTTTATACTTACACCTTTATTGAATGTGTTCTCTGTACAGTGACAGCATGATGTTAAAGCCTGAGTGCTTCCAGTATTTTAAACAACTTGTGTTCCTACAACATTTGTGCCTTAGCCGATGTTACCAGATATCACCTGCTGCCTTAGTGTAAGTAACCTCCAAATAACTTTGGTTTGCTGTTCATACAGAGGGTAAGTTAAATTTGCTTTATTCTAGGTTTAGAATTGCAAATACTGTTTCTAAGAACTTGCTGGTATGAGGAATTGGGAATAAAACTAAGAGTGCTGATTTGCTAGAGTGTGTATGTTTTGAGAATCCAGACTAGGGCCAAAGTTGTGATAATCTTTCAGTGGTGTCAGTCTGTACTCATGGAACTGGCTGCTCCATGCATGTTAGTGGCATTTTACCAGTGATACTCATTGCTAGAACTGGAGGTTGCAGTCCTGCTAGTGACCAGGATTAATGTCAGTACCAGACTTCTGAATGTGCAGCAAGGTTTGGAAAAGCTGGCAGAGTTGACAGTACTGGCTGGACTAGTAAGCTGTGTATGTTTGCTTTTGTGTGCACCTTTATCAATTATTGATTGTGACTGAAATATGGCTTAGAGTGATTTGTTCATGAGGTCATTCTGCCTTTTATTAGTGTAGAAGCTTTCAATCCTAATACTTTCAGGAAGGATGTCAACCCAAAGGAAATGGTCAACAACAAGAAAAAAGGTTGTGAGAGGAACAGGACTATTGAAAATGAGGACCTGAAGAACCCTTTCTGTAGCAGCATGTGCCTCAGCCTTTTGATTTTGTCCAGTACTTGTTGTAAGATACTCAGTTCAGATGATGACGGTGAAAATGTAAAGCAATCAAGCAACTGGCTCTGGCTACTCACTAAAATATTGCTACAAATTGGAGACCAATTGATAGAACTCGGGGGCTTGTGTCCTCTGAGCCACATCCTGGAACTTCATCTGGGCAATTTCTTCCACTTGTTCTAGATCTTTAAGTCCTGGGATATGAAAGGGGAGAAATCAGTTCGTTTTAACTCTGAGAGAGATATCATCAAAAAAGTAATTTATTCAGCCACTTTCCTGCAGTCTCAGTACAGTACTAGTTTGAATTAAATATGTGCTTAAGTAGTTACTGTCTTCCAAAGAATGAGTAGAAATGAAGTTATCTAGCTTGGGCACAGGCTGAAAAAACACCCCAAAATATTTTCAGTTTCATTATTAATTTCATATTTTTCTCTTTCTAGTGAGCTTGGTGAAATTCGAACGCTGAAGACTCTTCAGGTATTTGGAATAGTGACTGATAGCTCCCTGCAGCTCCTCGAGGAAGCACTGCCCGACATGAAGATCAATGGTTCACACTTTACCAGCATTGCAAGGCCAACTGTTGGCAATAAAAAGTGCCATGAGATTTGGGGCATCAAATGCAGATTGACATTGAGAAATCCGAGTTTCCTGTGATCATGTACAATGCACCATATACCATGGACACACTGTGTATTGAAGCTCCTTAGGGAACAAATGCTGGAGCACTTTTTTTCATAGTACTGTTACTGTCTAACTTGGTCTTACACCTTAATGTTGTTCCATAATATTTTATAGTAGTTTTTTATACTTAAAGCCTTTAGAAATGTATTGATCTGTGAGTAATAACAGAATATTTCTTACAGTCTTTTTTTTTTACAGGGGATCTTTGAAAATAAATATTATGAAAAAAAATCACTGTAATTACTTAATGCCAGCCTCTAGCAACTGTCTGCAACTTCTGGAACAGCTTACAGAGATGATATCTTTGTAAGGTTTATTAAGGAATTTGCAGAACTCAAAATGAGTACTTAGCTATTAAATCTATTCAACTACACAACCAAATGAAAGGTACAGTAGGAATTAATCAAACTTGAAAACAGTAAATTGGGGATATCTACACAGAAGCAGCTAAGAGCTCAATACCCTTACAAGTTAAGCAGCATAAAGGAGCTACAATGAAGTTTCTATTTAGGAGGCCACAAAGAAAACTTCTGTCTTTCATAGCCTTCATTTTTAGCCAAATACAGCCTGAAAATCCTATTCAGAACTGGCATCTGTAAAAATAGATGCTGGTTATCCACTGTTTCATGTCATGGTGCTAGGTTTTCTGGTTACGTATTACAGAACCTTAATGTACTTAATGTAGCTTCTGTGCACCTGATCGTGGATACAACTTTATATAAAGAATAAGATCTTTCAACTGCAACTGAAAGACTGGTAGAAGTCTTGCAGGAGGAGGGCTCAAAAGGTTCTAGATAGGACCAAAAACCAGAACCTGGGCCTGCAGTGTAAGAATGCTAGAAGAATGCTTTGGTGCTATCAAGAGACATAAATTACTCTTTTATAATAGTTTGTTGTAGCACTTCACTTATAGTATTTGTATCATTAACCACTATTGTCTACTGTTGATTTTTTTTTAAAAGTCATAAGAAAAGCTGAATAACTGTCTAAAAAGGAAAAAACCAAACAAATAAAGGATAGGGACAGGTAATGACTTTAAATGAAACTTTCACCTGCATCTGTTATCAGGGTCCTCATGCATATGACTGAAGTGTTCCAGCAGGTGTTTCAGCTGATAATTTCTAGGGCAAAACTTGGACCCTGTGTGGGGCATAAATATGCTGCTGTTTTTCCCATGAATGCAGTAAGCAAGCAGCTGAATTTATTCATGGATGTTTTAAGAGTAGCCAATGTATTACTATAAGGCTTTGCATAGGTATAGCTTTTCCCATTGCAGTCTTGAGAAAAAGCATTCAGGAATGAATACTTGGTAGTACAGAACAGATTAATTACTGTGGGAAGATCGTATGAGTACTAGAATTTGATATTTAACTTGACTTTTCTACAGTATAGTAAATAAAGCATTATCTTGTTAATCTAAGTTGGTTTGGTTTTTATTAAAGCTTACCAGTATAACAGGAGTTAATAATGGGTTTGTATCCCTTAAAAAGGAGTTAATGGGCAACATACCTTGGCTGGTGGTGTGACAGAGAGGTTGGAGGATACTTGATATTCTACTGCCTCAGTTTGCTGCTTTAGAATCATGCTTTAAAATGCTTAAGAGGAAAAAAAAATCTTTGCATTGCAGCACTATAAATTCTTCTCCCTATGCACAACATAACTCCATGCAACTTCTCTTGCATTTATTAAAGATCTAAGAAATGGCTAGATTGTACAGAATGATTGATGGATGGGAGAATGCTTTCCCTGATTTGCCACCAACTTTGTGTCATGGTCTAAAGAGAAGTTTCTCCAAGCAGTGTCAGCAAGGGTGGTTTAGAGGATAGGGTGTTATCATGAATACTTTGTAAAACCTTGTGCATAATTGTAACAGTAGGAGGCCTTTAGTTAGAAGGAGTAATTTTACATACCAGGTTCAATGTTGGAAGTGGATAAACATCACTGTTGCCTGTCTATATACTGGTTATGATGGCAGCTGTAGTAGACACAATGAAAGCCTCCCGGATAAGGTGCACAACTGACTTTTTCCTAATGGAAACAAGTTATTTTGCAGCCCTAAGCAATCCATAACAAAAACTGCTACATTGGTAAGTCTCTGTACTACATGTAAATGAATGAAGGCTTATAAACCATTAAAACAACCTGAAATAGTAAGTGATGAGAAACTGAGCATATGAAACACTTTTGAAGGTTGAAATAAGGAACAGGACAGCTTAATTTATCAATTAACCTTTTAATTTTTATTATATAATGTATAAACACCACTTGGAAGAAAAAAAAAGTAGAAGCAAAGAATGACAGGTCTAGTTTAGCAGAACACAGTGTGGACTGGCACTAAATGAAAAGACCATGGACTTGACTCAGCAGGTTGAAGGGGTGCAAAGATCACTGCCAGTCCATGCAGATTAAATCAGTGTTAAACCAATACTCAGTCCTGTCATGAAATACTGTCTACCAAGTAAGTTGTCTGTACTGCAATCCTTTTTAATAAAGGATCCTTAAAAAGGGTCCTACAGTTCTTTAATAAAAAAAGGTATCTGCTTACTATTAATTATAGATTTCTGAATCATTCTAGTCAAGCATTCACCAGTAAATGCTACAACAGAAGTGCAATTAAATACAGACAAAACCAGTAGAGGCCACTCATGAGCAGGTCAGGCTTCCATTTTGCTAAGTTAGGAGTTTGACTGAAAATTTACTAAATCCTAAACCAGATCATACTTTGGGTCTGTAGGGCCTGAAAAAATTGTCTTTTAGTCTTGACATTCATAATAAGGAATGACAGGCATGTTCAAGAGGTATGCTTACTGATCAGACTAATCAGTCTCCATTAAAACATTACAGCAGACAAGTGTCTAAATAAGCAGGGATATCTGCCACAGATTTGCTCTCTAGGTGTTCAATACCTAAATCTCATCTAAGCATGGTAGAGTCCTAGGAAGTAATAAATCAGTGTTAATGGCATTGGTGGGTTTGGGGGTTTTTTGAATCCTAACAGCATATTGACTAGCATACTTGACAAAGAGGCACATCATAAACAATCCTTAACTGGTTACAGAGGGATTGAGAATAAGTAGAATACTTAGTAGAATACTAGTCTGTGTGCACATGACTTCTAGAAAGATTAGTCTTTTGTGTCTTTAGATAAACTGTGCACATTATTTTAGACAGTAAGAGTTTTATTCTGATAGTTCCTGAACTTACCAGGTTTTGAAAGCTAATTTGGCTACTTTCATTTTCTCTTCTGGGTCTGCAATCATGATAACCAGTGTAAATAACTGCAGCACACTTAGAAGGCGAAATGTACACAGTGATAGCTTATTCAGAAATCTTCATCAATTTCACATTTGCCTAGAACTGAATGGTCTGGTCAAATCAATATCCCCTAAATTATATTTTAAGTTCTATTCACTCTAAAGTCTAGAAGGAAAAAATCCTTTGTCCATTTCCTCCACCAATAAAGATCAGTTTACATATTGCAAGTGGCAATAAATAGACTGATTGGCCACAAGGGAGAACATTTCCATTAAACCTGAGAACATCTGTTACAGAAGTCTCTTCATTCAAAAGTTGTTTCAAGAAAACTCACTTTTGGAAACCAATCTGTAGTAGACAAACATACTGTTTTCAAGTCATGTAGCAGAAAATTTTCTGCTGTAGGAATATTTGTTTTGTCAAATTCTGCCCCTCACCTATGCAAATAGCACAGGCTTCAAAAGGCAGTCACAGTTCACAGTTTCTCTAAAACATTTAAAAGGTCATTTGCTCTTCTTTAATCAGAGCTTTTTTTTTTTTCTATTATTAACTTGCTTACCTGACATAAGCAGAGACATGAAATTAATTTATTGCCATTTACATATCAGTAAATTGGAAAATGATTGGAAATTTAAATTTTCTGGAGAAGGTAAAAACATGCTGGGAGAATTGGAAGACAGAGGTATTACCTTGTGCTCCAATTCTTAGTACCAAGCACATCTCATTCTTCTTTAATTATAAGAAATTCAGAACCTAAAATTCTAAACCATTCAACTTAATAAGGCCAAATATATTTCTTAATGATAGCCACTTACATACACTAATGTCAGTGATGATCTGCTTGCCAGTTAATCTATTCAGTGAAGCAACATATCTTATTCCAACATGATTTCTGTAATTTGTATATTCCTGATGAAGGACACAATAAAACCTTCGGGTTTCAAGTCCCTATCTAGCCAAACAGAATAAGTGAAAGCTACTTCATTCAAAATGTATTAAACCAGACTTTTACTCTTGAAATAAGTCTACAAAGTAGAAAAAATACTGGAAGAACAAAAAAAAAAAAAAGAAAAAAAAGTTGCCACAAGTTGTATGAAACTACAAAGTTGTACAATTTTTGAAAAGCATACAAAAGATTTGTATTTTCATTTCTTTTACATCAACATCATGGTTTACCAAAATGTATATACTCTTCAATCAAATTGATAGATTGACAGTCAACTTTTCTACAAAAGTGTATGTATGAAGGTATTTAGCTTCATCAGTCCCAGACTGTTACTAAAAAACTGTACATCTGAATATTTAATGCTACTGACTTAATACTTGAACCCATTTACCTGTGTTTAAAAAGCTTTCATGTTTGCCTTACGAGTTAAAATGTAAATTTTCACTGAAGTTAGAGGTAACGCTTCAGACATATTTTACACTAGACGCAAAAAGAGCTTAAATATCAGGCTAATGTTTCCCCAACACAAAGGAATGAAAAGCATTTCAAGCTTCCTCAAATGCTCTTGCATCCGAAAAGGCCAACTTCCAATATAATGCAGCATTGTGATATCCCCATGGTTTCCCTCTATGGATCCATAAATGTTTCAGCAAATAACATCAGGGTCCTTCATTCTTCCAGCAGAACAGTGCACAGTGAATCCTCTGTGTCAATCAATATCGAAGCTATTGCCCCATCATTGAACTCAAAAGATGTTCCTCCATCTACAACCATACAAGCATCCCAACAACGGGAACGGACACAGACTCTGCAAAACACCCAAGAAGTAAGTTATCAAAAAAATAGCTTAAAAAATTCAAGTATTTCACACAAGTACTTCACAATAAAACTTGATCTGGGGCATTCTTTTGCTCGGGCCAGTAAATGCCTAACCACCATTTCGTGTGGTACTAAGCACTAGAGCCCTCCAGATACCAGCATTTTGCATGGACTTAGCAAAGGGTCCAGAGAGGACTGAAGGGCTTGTTCAATGGAGCCTATTCCTCCCAGAGTCTGAGAACAGCCTACAACATAACAGTTGAAAGCTGAAGCTTAGGTGCAGTTTTCAAAGAAAGTTACCGATGGATCCCATTTAACCATGATTTACTTAATCTTCACAGAAAATTTTAAATTAATTTAAGATTCTAATACACGGTCCTCATGTTAAGTGAATATATATATAGTTTCAAGTAGCAGTGCTTAAGATTCAAATAATTTGGACATTAATGCAGTCTATTTTGTTACATTAATCATTCCGAGAAGGGAAAGTAATTACAAACACAAAGCTGAAGGCCAGGATGCTTGCCAGGAAACTTCAAGAACTGCAGCATATTACTGTCAATA
Organism: Pardalotus punctatus; assembly: GCA_013400915.1. Lineage (NCBI taxonomy): Eukaryota > Metazoa > Chordata > Aves > Passeriformes > Pardalotidae > Pardalotus > Pardalotus punctatus. The sequence goes on along the minus strand of VZTX01030816.1, from coordinate 30,812 downwards.
TTAAAGTCTGACTATGCTATATTTAAGCTAATAAATTAAAGTCTACGGTTATGAAATTCAAGGCACCTCTTTTACAGCTGGACAAAACTGAATAAAGAATTTGGGTCAGAGCTCCTTTAGACGTTTGCTTTGATATAAAAGGTTGAATTTACATTTAATGAACACTGTAATACTGTATTGTTTTCAATAGTTTCTATGTAATTTTGTTTATATGTTCAATTATTGTGACCATATAACTAGCTGCTGCATATATTAATTTTAATTGTGACCAGCTCGACAAAAAATCATAGAATTATTTAGACTGGGAAAGACAGGCAAGATCATTGAGTCCAACTTAAACAAGCATTGCCAAGCCCACCACTAAATTTTGTACCTAAGTGCCATGCCTACATGTCTTTCAAATACCTCCAAGGATGATGATTCCACTACTTCCATGGGCAGCCTGTTGCACTGCTTGACAACCCTCTCCATGATGAAAACTTTCCTAATATTCAATCTAAACCTCCACTGGCACAAGGGCTGTAAGTTAAAATGATGAATTACCAAATAATTCGGTTTGGAAATGCATTTAGTCCAACCTTCTGCTCAAAGGAGAGCAACCTAACCTGTGAAGTAAGGCCAAGGCCTTGCCCAGGCAAATTTTGAGTATCTCCAAGCATTGATCACACAATTTATAGAAACAACCTAGATGACTGCCTGGCTATTCTCACTGTGAAAATTTGTTCTCTTTTTTTTTTTTTTTTTAAAAATCAGAATCTTACATCCTATAAAATCATGGCTGTTGCCTTATACTCTGCTCTGAAAAGAGTTTAACTGAAGTCTCAAGTCTCCTCTGTAATCATCCTTTGGTAACTAAAGACAGCAACTGGATTCCTGCTTAAGCTTGTCCTCCAGGCTAAACGAAAGCACTGTTTGAGTCTTTCCTTTATAAACCACATGTTCTGGCCGCTGTATCCTCCCCATGGCCCTTTCCTGAATTCACTCCAGTTTGTCAATGTCTGTGTCTCATACTGAGGGAAATGGCACATATCCAAAACTGGGCACAGTGTGATTCTTTTATTCTGTAAGATTTTGCAGGAATCAAACATTAAAAAGCCATAACACAACTAGGAAACATTTTCTTCCTGCTGTTATGAGAACAATACTCAANAATCATAGAATTATTTAGACTGGGAAAGACAGGCAAGATCATTGAGTCCAACTTAAACAGCATTGCCAAGCCCACCACTAAATTTTGTACCTAAGTGCCATGCCTACATGTCTTTCAAATACCTCCAAGGATGATGATTCCACTACTTCCATGGGCAGCCTGTTTCACTGCTTGACAACCCTCTCCATGATGAAAACTTTCCTAATATTCAATCTAAACCTCCACTGGCACAAGGGCTGTAAGTTAAAATGATGAATTACCAAATAATTCGGTTTGGAAATGCATTTAGTCCAACCTTCTGCTCAAAGGAGAGCAACCTAACCTGTGAAGTAAGGCCAAGGCCTTGCCCAGGCAAATTTTGAGTATCTCCAAGCATTGATCACACAATTTATAGAAACAACCTAGATGACTGCCTGGCTATTCTCACTGTGAAAATTTGTTCTCTTTTTTTTTTTTTTTTTAAAAATCAGAATCTTACATCCTATAAAATCATGGCTGTTGCCTTATACTCTGCTCTGAAAAGAGTTTAACTGAAGTCTCAAGTCTCCTCTGTAATCATCCTTTGGTAACTAAAGACAGCAACTGGATTCCTGCTTAAGCTTGTCCTCCAGGCTAAACGAAAGCACTGTTTGAGTCTTTCCTTTATAAACCACATGTTCTGGCCGCTGTATCCTCCCCATGGCCCTTTCCTGAATTCACTCCAGTTTGTCAATGTCTGTGTCTCATACTGAGGGAAATGGCACATATCCAAAACTGGGCACAGTGTGATTCTTTTATTCTGTAAGATTTTGCAGGAATCAAACATTAAAAAGCCATAACACAACTAGGAAACATTTTCTTCCTGCTGTTATGAGAACAATACTCAAGTCACTCAAAGCACAAACTGGATGTTGAAACTCTTCAAGGGAAAGTCCTGGATTGCTCATACTTTGACAGATACAGAGAATGAAGTAACTCTTCACTATTGCAGCCAGCACTTACTTCGAAGAGAAGCCACGCTGACGGCTACTTGAGAAAACTCTGTTTACAATAGGCTCTCGAACACTGAAAAACATCTTTGGTTCCTCTGGACTGTACAGCAGAGACTCATTGTAATCATTTGTTACTGTAAATAGAGAAATCAGCCATTAGTTTTCCCAGAGAAAATTAGTTACTCTCAGAAACACACATTCCTCCAGGGAAGTGGCTTCTCTATAAAGAGGGAACATCAAGTCTTGACAGACATTTAATAGCCTTCACAAGCAAAAAAAATTACTTTTACAGAAGATGCTTTCAGTTCTACTGCATGATGAACACTCAATAACTCTCTTTAGGTGATTAAATATTAACTGTTTCAAATCTTAGGAGAACTGAAATTCTTCTGAAGAGGATATACAGAGGTCTAAATAAGTGCTTTCATATCAAGTAATACATTATTTGCCAAATGTGCCTAATTTTATGTCTGTAAGAAAGACTATTACTGCTAGAGTGCTAAAATACTGAAAGCTGAGTGGTACAGAATACAAACAAAATGAACTGGCAAAAGATACTTTAAAAGAAATCTTGCCTTTTTCACTAACCTCTTTGTACTAGTTCCGTGTTCAATGGCATATTCAAACTTCCGTGCTCTTTTGCTGTTGAGCCAAGAGAAGGAGCCTGGATTAGACAGATGTATCTTTATATAAACTAGGCTAGCAATGCCACATTGTTCACTCACCGATCTTAAGGATCTCTTCAATAGCCTGATGTGCAACCTTGTTAATATTATAGGACCTAGACAGAGAAGTAGAAGTCTTGTTTGCTAAGCAGTACAACTTAGGAGAAAAACTGAGCAAAAATAAAACAAAAAGATCTTGCACACTGATGAAAAACTATATTCAACATTTGGGGAAAAAAAGAATGCTGTTAAGTGTGAGCTGAGTATTTTATTTTTTAAAAAGGTTTATTTAAAAAAATAGTCTTAACTCTTCGTTTGGCATCTACCTATGGCTTTGTAAACCTTAACAATCCATTAAGTGAAGTCTTAAGCAAAGAAGAGCATCACACATGGGATATAGTTCTCCTTATCAATAATTGTCCTTCCTTAAAAACGCCAATAACTGCTGAATAAAGTCTGCATTAAAAAACTGAAGCATGACAGTTCTACAGATTGTGTTCCTACCCTGTCTATCCAACGTTTGCTGATTAATTCCTTCTGTTAGTTCTCATTTATGAACTAAACACTGCTTTACAAATGTTATGCCTCTTTATTTATACCCTCAGGAGTGGTCTTGAATCTCATGAGAAGTGGTGTATGTAGAAACAGACGGTCAGATCAGACGTTCCTGCATTTGGCACATTTGGATGAACAAGTCAACACAGCCTCAGTCTGAACTAAGTCAAAACTCCAAAAAGGCTCCCTCCTCTGCCCAGGCTCAAAAGGGAGTAGGTGCTAACCCGGGCCACTGCGCAGCAGTACTGCGAACATCTCAGATGCCCAGGTCTCAGCTTAAAATCCTCAGTCCAGCACTTTTGCAATGGCAGTGCAACCCCTCAGACTGCAGTACACACCTGTCAGCACAGAGCTGCTGAGCGTGGCTGACCAAGGATCTCTCACTTACACTTACTGCCTTCCTGCAAGCCTGAGCAGATGCTATCGAGATATCCTTTTACACAAGTTTTGGCAGCTACAGAAAGCACCTGGACATTTAAATGTCTCTCAGTCCCAGAAAGCCTGAAATTCCAGGAGAGTCTCTAGATGACAAGCTAAGAAAGATCACTCCACTGAGGCCTGGCCTCAGTTTAGAGAAGTCCAGCAACACAACTGATTACAGCAATGGAGAGGGGCAATCCTGGAGTTTGCTCCCTGGTTCTCGGCTTACTCAGCACAGAGCGCATAAGCAAATTAAATGCGTAAGAGCAGCACTGAATTAAGACTGTATTTTCCCAAGGTACTGAACACTAAGAAAGTTTCCCTGGCAGTCTGCCAATTTCATCCTTGGCAGGCTCCAGGACTACACTATGCTGTCTGAATACAAAATTCTGAATTACAATGACAAGCAAAACCCAGTAACTGTGGTTACAACATGAATACTCATTTTTGAATTTCATGAAAAGCTTCTGTTTTAGTTCATCTTAGCCTGCCACGTAAATCCAGGGCCTATTGTACAACTTTACACTATGAATACAAACACATCTCTCACATCTGAAAACTGAATTGATTAGACTTATATGCAGTACTGCAGCTTGTTTAAACTGCAGTTTAAATAATTTATCCCTCTGATTAAGTCAGCACAGTGCTGTGTAGATACGGCCATTTTTGTTTAAGGGGAGTATTTTGGCAAAGAGATTGTCCCCTGTCAATTAAATACGAAAGAAACAAGAGGCTTGAAAGGAGAATGGACAGTAGATGTGCCAGAGAACACTTACTGCTTCCAAGTACATGTTTTCCCATTCTTCTTAGAGCTTAGATTTTTATAAGTTCACTGAGCTACATCATCTAAGTATTTAAATTTTAGCCAACAAGAGTAGTTCATACATCATCCCAGTATGCTCCCTGCAAGTCAGAGCAGAATCTCTTTCCCTCACCACTCCCAACCATTCATCTTCACGTGTGGCATGCCACATCCTTCACTGAAATTACACCTAAGGCAAGCTTCTGTCTCAGTGCCACAGCTCCTCGCCCTTTCAAGGCTTCTCTCCATACCCGCAAGTAACAAGTGCTCTGCTCTTCTCATACACCTGGAACAGCTGTGAGCCTTTATGACAGTGAGAATATTTGACTGACTTACCCATAGCGTACCAGAGCCTCAGTAAGAACAGAATGCATAAGCAAAATAGGTTCATCTAGCTTATCTGAAATTGTATTTTATATCAAAGCAGCAACATGTACTCACCATGCTTTTGATCCTGTTCCAGTACACACATTAAGCCCTGAACTCTTCTGTTTTTCCCAAGGACCATCATCAACTGATATTTCATAATAGGAGGCCCTATGAAGCGAGAATTTAAAACTGGGTTTGCAGGACTTAAAGTTCTCCCTGAATAAGACAGAACACACAGCCTTATCAGGCACATAACAATTTAGAAGGGCTATTTTCAAATCTGGATCACAATTTCACAGGCTTTGTACAGTGTTTCCAATTGGACAGCTACTTCTGATTCACTATTTTACAGCAGTTTTTATAACGGACTGAAATAATTTGCAGCATGAACTTTTAGGCACTTTTTCTGCAGTCACTTCTCATATTAATTTAGGCACTAATTCACCCCTGTGGTTCATCTGCAGGGCTTCTTGGATTTAGTAATAAAACTATAAGTAATGACCTTCCTTGCATAACTGTTTCACAAAACTTGTGGTTATGCTATGATTGGGTCTCATTAAATTATGTCAAGGAACACTAAACATTTCAACATCAGTAAGTAACAGCATGATTGGACCTGAATTCTTGATCACTTCAGTAATTAAAAATCCAGTGGTTCTTCATTAACAGCTTTAAACAATCAGCAGGCCTACATTTCTCTCCAGGGCAAAATATTCCTAAAATTCAAATGTACTAGGTCTCGGTGTTCAATCATCTCCTGCATGTTATTGTTCATCTATCAGGGGATTCCTAATGTTAGGCCTAGAAACCAGAGTTTCTCTCTACAAGCTTCAGAACATCCAAGAGTACACTTACGAACTAATTTTGTTGATATTCAAGTTGTCTAATTTGAACAGTGAGATATAGCCTTCAGATTAATAGATATCCTCTCAGAAATACCACATGCACTGTTTTATGCGTGACTGAGTTTCACCTTTCTTAGTAAATAGAACTTACTGAGCTATTATTTCAGTCTGGATCCACAGCTATTGGCTGTTTGGTGTCAAACAGTTTATAATCTTAGTAACTAAGGGCACGTTGTGTAACCACTCTTGAGGAGATGGGGAGATTAGAGAACCAGAAATAAATTAATATTACAGGTGCACAGCTTGATTCAGTTTAACACAATTTTTGCAAGTTGCGTATGACAGGTTTTTTGGAGTTTTTTTTCCTTCAATTTACTTGTTTTCTTCACTGACATGCAAAAGATGACCTTAGAAGAAGTTCCTAGAGTCATTTTGCCTAAATAAACAGCAGATCTGTGTATTTGAAACTGACAGAAGATTCATCTCTATGGCATTGACCTTCAAGTGTAAGGTCCTGTTAACACAATACTTATTTCTAGAGGTTTCATTCTACAGGCATTGTGTTCCTCAGTGGTTCTCAACTACACTGGAACCAAGAGCATTCATGACACTCAGAGTAGGAAAACAGCTTTGTGTTCCTCTGTTACTGCCCATAAAAGAAATTTTTTAGAATCTTGATAAAATTAGGTTTGATTTAGAAGAAAGCAGGACTTGCATCTCTTTGAGATTAATTCCTTCTGCCAGTCTGAGGCTGAAGTCCAAACAAAAAATAAAGCACTCATGGAACATTTATACTGTTTCCACCAGCAGTGTCCCAGGCACTGTACAAACACAAGTTGTTAAACTATGAAGTGGCTTTTCGTTGTTGTTGTTGTTGGGGTTTTAAGACAAACAGTACAGGGAAAAGGGATATAAAATTCAAGTAAAAGTCTGGTCAAATCCTGACTAAGGATCAAGTCTTTTACCGCAGCCCCAGACATATTCCCTGTATCCTTCTTAGTGTTTGGCTGCCAAAAATGCATAGATCTTCAGGATAGAAAGGACAGTCAAATGTATCCTGGATTAGGCAGTACCACAATTTGATAAAACCCATTTCTTAAAAGAAAAAAATAAGTATTTTCCATCAATAAGGTTTTTGCCAAAGGCAGGCTGATACCTTTACCTCTAACGACAGAAAAAGGAGTCATGCTAAAAGCTATTTCTGCTTGGTCATGCTAAAAATTTATGAAAAGACATTTAAGAAGATATGCAGGAAAGGAGCCAGTTCAAGGACAGATATTTAAATCATCAGTACAAGGGAAGGAAAATTGCCAGGAAAAATGAAAGAATGACCAGACAGGAGGCAGAAAACCAGAAATTAATATTACTGCACTTACATCTCCGAAAATACACTTTGTAATCAGCAATAATACAATCACTGTTAAATATTTATAGACTAGAACTGAAATTTGAAGTAAAATCCCATCACTGATTGTCCACTGCAAAGTCATAAAAAGAAATTAAGTCAATTGTGCCTTGCTATAACAACAAACAATTACACATACCTGGATGAAAGAGATTCCCCAATGAAGACTTCATTGAGTGCTCTCACTGGTAAAAGATGTGGACCAGAAATATCAGACCCTACAGATACCAAACATAACAGTTCTGAATCACGGATTTAAAACACAAATTTTAAAAAACCATTCACAATTCATTGGAGGACAGATTCTGCTCCCTGGGTTTGTATTCTAGACCTAATGCTCCATTTTCTTCAGGTTCATTTTTAGAATGAGTCTGAAGAATTACCTACAAGAAGATTCTCACTTCTAATGTCTTACTTGCTTGGTGGTAGTCCGAGACCAGCTTTTCCAGCTCTGAATTAACTTAACTTGAAAGTTAGCACAAGCTACAAGTGCATGTGTACACACACACACACACACACACACATTTGAGTAGTTAAAGTAACTCTAAGAGACAGCATTTGAAAAGAGATCAGGTATTTTGAGAGCAGATATTTCAAATACTACAACTTCTACAAGTCTTTATCTTCAATTCCAAGTTATCATAGCGAAGTAACTATATTCTTGTCAGATTTTAACCTACTTTGATCCTGGAATCTTTCATTTATGTGAGCCCTGCTGTGTTGCTCTTGGCTTAGCTGCTGTTCATGTAAATCCACAGGGGTTGTGTTAATTCCAGTTCCTTCAAGATACAGTCGGATTCTTTGCCTCCACTGCCACCTAAGAGAGGAGAAAAAAGTTGGTATCAGCAGCTGAAATATTCATTACAAAATTAGATAGGATCTGAGAGTCTTACTCTCAAAGCAGAACACTTTAAGAGTAGAAGTTAAATACATTCAAAATAATATTTCAATCATATTTATAGCTTCCACTATAACTTCTAAATTTAGAAAGTTAATCATACGAAATTGTAAACTCTTTACATTTACCAGTTTACTACCTTATGTTTTTTGAATGTGCAAAATAAGAGGACACTTGCCAAAAGTAGTCTACAAAAAATTGTATGTAACAATTCTCATTTGTAGGCATGTGACTCTAACTTGTGAATGAATGACTGATGCAAGGCTTTGGAGAATAAACAACTCTCAAGAACTTATATAGCAACACATGCTGTGTTTTTAAACATCTTTTGTTTGTATTTGTACATGTCCAGAAAAGCAGCTCTATGCATCCCTTTATTTATAAGGCCCCAAGCATCCTTTCACTTTAACAATCTCTCCTGGGCTAGGAAATTAGGGTGCTTAAGAGGAATTCAGTTGAAGCAAGAGAAGGATATAGAAGTCATGATACAACATTCAGATTTTTTTACTTTTTCCTAGAGATAGCAATTCCTTTTTCCTCTCACAACTTAAAAGATTTCATAAAACAAAATCACAATAGTTTTGACTAAGAAAACAAGGGAGTGTTATGAGTACAACTTTTCCCCGCTCATACTGCTGATATCCAGGTGACAGTGACCAGTTTTTCTTGAAATTACATGAGACTTATGCTAGCTATGACTACATTACTAGTTTTTCCTCATGGTCATCTTTAGAGAGCCTCATTTACACATCATATCTCCCCTTAAATTCCTAGTATGCTTTTAGGTAGTCAGGCAGACAGCATGCACTGACTATCACTATACTAACCTCCTTGCAGTGCTCATGGCTAGAACATGTCACATCCCCTGCAAAATTAGAAAATGGGACTGTTCCCCTAATACACCGCTATTCTGAGAACCTGCTACACCACTGACCACCAAGGAAAGAAATGTGGGTGATCCGTTACAGGTTCTCCTTTATAAATCAATAATGTTGGTTGCCTCATGGACCACAAGGTCCATGTTAACACAGATTGTTGCACTGACTGATACCTCAAGAATAAGGAGTAAAAAACAATTGCCCTTTTTCCAGTTTCTGGCACCTCACAATCCATATACAACTTCAAGACACCAGAAGCCCTTCCAGAGAAGGATTCAGTTACCCAACTATTTCAGAGTTTGCTTAGGGCCAAATAAATCTAAGAACTGTCAAACGGAACACTTGCTCATGTCCTTGCTTAAGAATATGAGTTCCTATTATTTCAGAAAAATAATTAGAGAAATCTTTTCTGTTTCACTCTGCTGAGGCTTCATCTCCATAATGACCAACAACAGGAGTGCCAGCAGCAGAAACATAACTTTGTTTCCAACAAAACATCAAAATTGCCTAATGTCAAGGGAGGTTATCAGCATCAGCACTACAAGTTCTACTTAAGCAACTTAGAATGATGGAGACTAAAAAGCTTCTGTTTTCTATATCTCAGAAAACGTGAGCTGGAAGTACTTCTTCCTTTAGCAATATATTTTGAAACTCCTTCAGTTATTTATCCTGGCAACTGTATTAACCTCATTTCAGAACTTTTCTACTGCAAAAATACAGTTACACTTCAAGCTACAAATTTAATATGCTAGAAGTATAAACAAAATTCAATTCCTATACATTTTCACGAGTGACTGATTTCTGTTTGATGCTTTGGCATCATAAAAATACTCCGGAAAGTCATTATACCACAGAACAATATCTCTTCTTAAGTAGTTATTAAAAACTCTTCCCTAGTCTGTCCTTTAAAATTCAGCTTGTTTCTTTTTAATTCAACTGAGACTATTCTTTTTTTGAAACATCTAGTACTGAAAACACCAAGATATATTCAGCACAAAGATAAGTTTTGCCTTACACTAATCTGTTAACAAAATTTAAGCCACTTTATCTCAATCACCAAAACTCCAGATGCAACACACTGACCATTTCCTATTTCTACGTGTTTCATTCGCTTCTACTCTTATGGCCATCACTGTACTACATGTTTTTGAACCCTAAAGCATGTAAACCAGTACATCCCTTAGAAGAATGCAGTTCCTCATTTATGAATTTGCTCACTCAAAAGCAAAAATCAGTTACTGCAGGTCGTACCAGAACACTTCTTGCTGGAACTGGCAGTCAATTTTATCATACATATCCCCATCTCCCTCTTGACCACAAACTCATTTTTCAACATTGTAAATATCCACACAGAATTCACAATTTGAGCCACTAAGATTTTACTAAGCTTCACCTGCTCCTTAGGAATTGCACATGATTAGGTGTTTTCCAATCCTTCTATGTTTTTGAAAACCAAAGATCAGTGAATCCTACCTGAACTCACCACGATAAAGCTTCTGTAGTGCTTCAGGAAATGAATGTGTGTATCTCACAGGCAAGCACAAGTGACCCTCTGATCTGAAGGCAGAAAATGACAATGAAAATGACAGTATTACTTCTCAGATTTAGTACCTTTGAAAAACAAAACAAAACAAATCTCCCTTTGTGTTACATCTAGCAAAGCCACACTTTGACTTCTACAAACCTCTACTACTCTTGCACAGTAGCACATCAGCAACAATACACTGCTTTCAGCTCCTGGAATCTGTGTGTCCGAGACAGGATACTTCTCCCACATTTCCCCTAAAAACTGTCTGTTCAACTAGTAATCCTGTAGGAATGTGCAAACACTAATATAGCTCCTGTCACCATTCTAGGTGAGCAATTTAAGCTTAATAAACCTGGCAGGTGAGAAAAAAAACCTCCTCCATTTACACACGAATTAGTGATATGAACTGCTAAGCAACATGCCTAAGAACCTCATGTACAACCTAGAAGACTAAATACTGCCCCCTTCCACGAGTAATATGTGACAACTTGAAGGCACTTGTTATTTGAACCCTGCTAGTCAGGCTTGATAATGCAGAATAGCTACTCACAACATTTGAAAAGATGGAAGAGGAGTAATGAATGAAAGGAATTAAACCTTCTGACCACCATTTTATGTACTAAGAAAAAATTAACTGCTAATATCAAAAGCAGAAATCTAAATCTGGACTGCTCAGCAGACAGAGCCTTGGTGAATTCTGAGTCTCCCTTGCCATCCATTTAAAAGTTATACCAACCAGGCAGTACTAACACACTGCATCCACTGAGCTGTAAGATTGATGTGGGCAGGTGGGTGCAGCTTGTGCAGAGTTTATAACAGGACAACTAAGTGTCAACAATTGGCTCAACAGACTGAGTTTTCTGAGGTATCACATGGTTTACATGAAGAAACCACAGCAAAGTTCCTCATCTGAGGCTCTACTGGATCCACCTTCTTCGGAAAGAAATTAAGTTTCTGTATGTTCAGGCACCACACTTTACGGTTTTTATGAAGTCCTTCTTCCTGTCTAGGTTCTATACTGCCATCCCTCAAACTTCTGGTTAGTAATAAAAATTAACTAGCTGTAAATGTTGTCATACTGGTGTGTGAGAACAGTTGCAGCAGTGAAACACAGTTGTGATTATCCAATACTACTTAATATCCTCTTAGATGAGACAGGATAACTCACTGTGAAAACTCTTCTGAAAAAACAACAGGTTCCCTTGGTATCTACAACCCACTAAAACAGACATTTATGCTGCCAAATGCTACAGGCATGCCTCATGTACCATGGAAACAGATGCACAGTGTGCCTAATATTAAATGAAGTAATGCTTTTCCAAATATGTTTTTACCTTTCCGGATCAGTATTTACTCCAATGACTGGTTTAAATTTATCAAAGACCTTACTGGCTGCCAACAACATTGTACCATCACCTATGGAAAAACCAGATCAAAAGTCAGTTTCATTTCACATTCTAGTACCCCAAACAGAATGTACTCCAGCATTACCATTATGTGCTTTTATATCAACAACCAATCAGGCAAGCTGGACAAAAATACAATGGTACAAAACTATTGACACCTTTCAAATAAGGGTAGTGACAGCTGAATTTGAGATGGCAAATATGACTGGTAAAAGTACAACTTATCTGACAGCTATACATGCCCAGGCAATTGAACGTTGCAGAAGCAAGCTATAAAAGAGCTTTATGGAAATTTCTGTATGTTTATCAGCAGGTAAGATAAATTCTTTAACTGAAGTAAATTTAGAAAGTATTGCTAAACAAAGCCACAGAAGACAGGAAACAAAACCAAATGTTACTGTGAATCACATAAAAACCATGACTATAGCTTCACCTCAGTTGTCCTCCTAAAAGGCAACTTAAAGATCTTATTTGGCCCCAAATAGGCACACTTTGAGAAGTCTTAGGTAAGTAGAAATCTTGGAAGTAGAAATCTTTAAATGTACTGGTTTCTCCAGATATTGGTATTTTTTCCTGTCTCTTAAACAGAAAGACAACCATAACCTCATTCAGTTTTTGCATGAAGATATAAGCTCTGAAAAGCACAAAGACATAAGCTCTGAAAGCCTCAGATGATATATCACTTCCCAGCTGCTTGCCTCAACCATGAAAAATTTTGCCACAGACAAAGTGGCACTTAAGAGTTCTCTGAAATCTACAAGAGTGCATTAGGATGCTTCAGGAATATACACATAAACTTTTCCACCCATTCTGCATGGATCAGTACCCAAGGGCAAACTGGACTAGTGGGAAGAGAGAAAGCTGTGGTCAAGTCTAATTGCCACAGATGAGAGAGAATATTATGTCAGAGCCCAGCAACACAATGCTGTACTTGCAGCATATCCCAAAAAATAACACTGAATGAACTGCTGCAATCCAGTATTAAAAATAAACAATCAGGTTAGTTGCTCTGTTGGTTCATCTGAAAAACACTTATCAGTGGCACAAGATGCTCAGAAGTTGCAGACTTTTACCTGTACCATCCAACTTGATACGCCAGTCACTGGATTAAGTGTGAAAGCAAGAAAGACAGTTTGAGCGAGGGGACCATGAGGTAGTACGTTAGTCTACACCTCACATCCCAAAAAACAGAGGGTAGCTTTTAGGGCTACATAAAATCACATAACATCAAGCATTTTATCCTCTTTAGCTGAAAACTATAGTAAATTCTACAGTTTATACTGTTTTACACATGACAATTAAACTTTTCTAGTGGCTATGCACTGGGACTCACTTCCTAGGGCTACAATTTTAGACACTAGAGGTAGACAAGATGGTCACAACAACTGAATTTTGTCAGATTTTCTGACAATTAGATTAGCAATTTGTTTTCGGACTGTGCATACTTCCAGGTGCTTCACGCACTGCAAAATATTTTCAGGAAACATATCTATGAAAACATGCTGAAAAAAATACTTCCACTCCATAAAGTCGTACCTCCTGCTGATATAACAGCATCTGCCCACCGAACTGTCTCTTCATTATATTCTCGACGCTTAACAAGACGAACGTCTATCTGCTCGTTCCTGTAAAGTTCAGAAAAAGTCTGAATTTTGTCCTATATTGTTTCTTGTCACAGCCTTATGAAAAGTTACCATGCAATTAAGGAGTAATTACAGTCATATTTGGCTTGTAAAAACATGACACATAAATCCTGTGCAACTTTCTCATTTCTCTTCAATATGATAAATAGAGCACGTTTGTCAACTGCACTGAGCCAGTTCTCATGATGGTTCTTTCAGGAATGACTGTTCATCTGCATCCCTCTCTTTTCAGTATTCCCATTTTACTAGTGCCTGTAACACAAGGCTTCCTTTTGTTTCACACAATCCATGGATATTTGCACTGTGTCTGAAATCCTCAACATCCACACATTCTTACCGTAAGCTGTCCACAACATGCTCCACATTTTTTGTATGAATGCGATGCCGTTCCAACAGACCAGCGTAGTTAGATCCCTTCAAGGCAAGCTGTAAGACACAGATGGTTTTTGTAGAAGTTAATCATGACAATAAGTGCTCTTGAGCAATGCAAATAGAAGTTACAAAAAAACATATTTCATCTCAGCAGAGATATGTTTTTATAAGATTCCATCAATTACATCTCCATATACATAGCAGTCAGCTTATATTGACTGGTTCATTAAATGACTCACATGGCCACAGCAGTGAAGAATCACAGACTACACAAATATGCAAACAAGCATACTACACTGACTTCCATGCAATTTCAGTCACTTTTCTCTTCCTGAATCTGCCAACTGATTTAAGCTCTACATGAATCCATACAGCTACACTAACTATACTTCTGCCATGTGCTAAAAGTACCCAGACAGTTAGCTAAACATTGGGCTGTAGCAAAGACAGACAACAGAAAAAGCAACAGGAATGATAATTAAGAAAACAGAGTCTGAAATACCTACAGCACTGCCCTTCAAATTGTATTTGAGCTAAAATGGAAGACTGCCAAGTGCTGACAAAGGTGACATTTTCTCTGAATAGGAAAAAGCTTACAGACAATCTACTTATTACCTTTAACACTGTTCCCTCGATTATATGCCACATTTTTCAAACAAGTTGATAACAATAACAAGACAAACTTGCAGGTGCATTCTAGTGTCACCCTTCCTGGAAAATGGAGAATTCGAATACTTAATCTCGACACACTCTCCAGACCGTGGAAACATTCTGCAGTTTATACAGATACACTCTTATGAGGAGGCAGGTGAGACTGCTGACTGCAGATTAGTTTTGCAACATGTTTTTGTGTGAGTTATTCCATTACCATTTGCTGTTTACCTTATTTAGTTAGGGGGCCCCTCATCTGGGGCTGATACTGCCAAATATGTGTTTGCATGGAGATAAAGAAAGTGAAAGAAAGAGGGTTCAAAACATGTTAAGCAAAAGGAGTAAACGCTCATATTGAAAGTGATCCTACTTTGAGCAGCAGGCTCCTGATGCTCCTTCTAGCCTGAATTAATCTACAATTATACTGTCACTGTTTCCTTTTCCCTGAACAGTTAAAACCAATTCATCAGTAGAGAAACAGAACTTCTCCTAGAGTTTGTGTACAGAAATTCATTTGTGCCAGAAGCGCTGAACAGGCACTTCCAGCAATTTATTCAAGTGCCTTTATTCAAAGTTTTATACCATTCCAAGAGAAAGCAGTGCCAGACAGCCTAGTCTAATCCCATTTTCATAGACTCACACACTACACAATTCCAGAGAGAAGAGAGGACTGTCAGGATATGACAACTGAAGACAACCACAATCCAACTCCCAGGAAATGCAATCTTTATTTATCTGACACTCATTCATGTCAAGAAATCCAACCATGAGCTAAGCACATAAGACAGACTCAGCACTGAAGAAATTACAGTAAGGAATGTAATTGGCTGCTCTGGAACTGCATTGCTGTTCCACTCTGTGTTTACAACTGGCGATTAACTTGCAGGAACAAAATCTTCAGGTGGTCTTATAGCTGGGATCAGGAAACTACTTCCAACAGAGACTCACAGGCTGCCTGGATGCACCAACAACCCCAAAGGCAGACAGTGGGAGTAGATGCCTGCCAACTATGCATGATCACACATAGATATGACTACGTGGACGATCAGGAAACAAATATTGCAGGTTATTTTTACAAAGCTTGCTGGCATCGGTTTACTGGGGTACTGGGCATTATGTCCCATTAACTGCCTCACACACTTAAACCCTTTGTTTCTACTCCTGAGCTACAATGCCTGCACACCCCGTACCCCTCTGGGGCACGCAGAGTCCATGGTGGTGTACTGGAGCTTCAGCTGTGCCCCAGTGGGCTCTGAGGAGGGAAAGAGTACACAGGGCAATGGCTAGTTAGCACTGCCCATTGCTGGGTCTTCTGTCAGTCACTCAGGATCCATTTGGAGGGGAAAGAAAAAGGTAGAAAGGAAAAAAGGAGGTATTTGCACCTCACAGACATCCGCTGCTGAGCACCACAGGTCTAATTTGCTAGAAGAATTTCCAACTGCACTTTTGAAGCAAAAATTGGTCTTGCTTTACCATAAGAACAAAAATCCACAATCAAACAATTTCCAAAAATCACCAACTGTTAATAAAATTAGGGTTCCTCTAGAAATATCTGCTGCAAATGAAACAAGCACCTGACAAGCAGACTGCTGATGCAGCACAGTTTTTTCAGGCGGCTGTTAGTTCCACACAAAACAGAAACCACAAACTCCATTTTGCAATTTTATGCACCTCATTTATTTGACTAATTTGTCAGAATGCTATCCTTCAATTTGGTGAAAGAGAGCTTTTATCTCAGAACAGTAACAATGTAAGAATCTGTGCGATCATTTGCAGGTTTTTGAGCCATCACCAGCAGTGGTGAGCCTACAGCTAACATTTCACTGGCATCACCAGGAAAGAGAGGTATGGGTAGTGCCATTGCTATAGAACAGTCTGTTGTGTAACTTTCATTTGCTATAGCTAAGTTAAATTATTTCATCAACAGCTTCAGAAAACAAGAGGCTGCCCAGCAAATAAGTTGTTAGTATTCTGACAACTGAAGGAACCACCTCAGCAGCACTGTAGAAGAGGCATTGAATGTGTAGATCTCCTCTTTGAATTTAGCTCTAGAACAAGCAAGCAACTATTACCAAGCAACAAGAAAAATGAAAAGTTGGGGCCTTGAGTTTAAATGGCTGTGCCGTATCTATGGAGTTAACGAACTGTCCTGATCTGCAAAAGGCTCCAGAGATTAGAACATTACAACAGATGAGGCTTCATCTACACCCTCCTCTCTCTAGTTCACAGGTGAATAACAAGTTCATTCATCTAAGAACTTACAAAGGGAAAGTCTGACTGAGCCTAACCAAGGTCAAGTATATCCAACAGGAATGCGAATCATCAGCTACTCTTCACTCAACTACTCTAAAGAACCACAGAAGTGCCTACAGCCCTTGTTATCACCACCTGCTTTTTACTTTCAAAGAGCTGAAGACAAAGATCAGGTAGTCCAGTTGCTGTGTGCATGATCACCTCCCTAAGAGCCTTGGAGGAACTTGGGATGTGCAGACAACACAAGGAGAGCCTGGCTCTCGAGACTCATCATGAGACAGGCCCCCAAAACCATGCCAGGCTTGAGTTTTATCAGCTGATTCCTCAAAAAGGCACACAGGTGTTAGATTCTGCACAAAGAAAACTTTCAAATTCTTCTTCCTTTGGGGGAAGTTCTGATCTACCATTAGAGCTTGTAAATTGGACCTTAATACCATGCAAAATAAAATGCATGAAAATACGTAAGACAGTTATTCTGGTGAAAAGTGCACTAGCATATGAAAACAAAGACAAATTGGACAAAAATACATTAAGGCACAACTTCAGCAGTAGTCTTAAACTTTACAGCAGAAATGCAATGAAAAGCAGGCTTCCAGAAGAGCTTGCAGTGGAAAACACACTCAGGAGCAGAACATTTCCTGTGAACTGAGCTATTTTTCCTTAAAAGACTGAAGGTAAAAAGGTGTAAATCAAATATCTGAGAATAGCTCTTCTTGAATATTCTGGCCTTATCCTTCTTTAAGGAAAGGATAATTTTTCACGAAGTTCCTTTAACAGTCACTTAGGCAAGGGACTTTTGCTTGGCTGCCTTCCTTCTGTAGTCTCAGTTTGCACCTCTGGCAAGTCCCACCTAAACTGTGGGTCTGCTGTCCTTTATCAGCTGTCCTAATCTTGGCCCTGCAGGAACAATGCTACACAACAAGGACATGGCTTCTAGACAAAAATACAGAAGCAACAAGAAATCAAACAACATCAGAATACACATAGTTGTCTACATATGTGGATTATGACCCTTGATTTAGACAATGGGGAAAAAAAGCCATAGCTGAATCCTACTGGCATTGCTAATCTAAGCATTAAGAATAAAAGAGTATGTTCTCTCAATACAGTAATATGGATATTGTCTGGAGTGAATTTGTCAACAGAGCACCTTCTGCATCTCATCTCATCCCAGCAGAATCACATAACTATTTGGGTTGGAAGGGATCCTAAATATCATATAACTCCAACCACCCTGTTCTGGGCAGGGACGTCTTCCACTAGACCAGGCTGCTCAGAGCCCCATCCAACCTGGGCTTGGACACTTTCAGGGATTGTGATTTCACAAATTATCTGGGCAACCTCTACCAGAACCTCACCACCTTCACAGCAGAGAATATCTTCCTAATAGCTACACTACATTTCCCCTCTTTCAGCTTAAAGCCATTCCCTTCATCCTACCAATATACTCACTGACAAAAGGTCCCTCTTCAGCTTTATGATGGAGCCCCTTCAGGTACAAGAAGGTGCTATAAGATGTCCCCAGAGCCTTCTCTTCTGCAGGCTGAACAGCTCCAGCTGCCTTGACAGGAGAGGTGCTCCAGTCCCATGATTATTTTTGTGGCCCTCCCCTGGGCTTGTCCAGGAAGATTAAATTGAACTTTTCAGAAGTACTTTGGCTTGCATGAATATAGATATATACACACACATGTAGATACATATATATATATAAAAAATATACATATGTACATATATATAAACACACACACACACATATATATATTCTCATTACTAGGTTTATCCTGAAGTTACAGCACTAACCTGCACTGCCACTGCACCATGGTGGAGTTAACGCCTCGGTGTACCAATCACTTGTTTTACGACTGTTGTTCATTCAGGAGTTAAACTACATGTCTGACTAGAAAGAATTAAGAAAAAAAAAAAAAAAAAAGAAAAAACCCCAAACAACAGCAAAAAGCATAGATTTAAAAATAATTAGTCTCTCAAATTTCCACAATGAACTTGCCCACATGTGCACCCCAGCTGAAAAACAAGAACAGATCACTGCTTTGCAATCTTCATAATTTCTACAGAAAGAACCAAACAATACAAATGGATTTAGAGAGCAACAGCTGAATACAAAAAATTTGAATTTTAACCTAAAGACAAAAATACTATGAGCACTACATCTATAACAATCTGTTTCTAACCAGAGTACAGCACTTCAAAAGTCCTGTATTTTCAAAAATTGTCTCTTGAGATTTAACCGCATGTCCCAAGTATAGCTGAAGTTAGCGTTCAATTTTGTTCTGTTATAAACCAAAAAAGATTTTGACAGGCTTATAGAAAAACTATTTTTCTTAATACATTGTTTTGAACTAGAAATAGCTTGGAATATAGGACATGCTTCAAGCCATACACTTGTCTTAGTTTTCCTGACAAAACTTGACTCTGACTTAAAACTTCCTCAATTACCAAAGTCAAAGACTGTCAATCTACATGCAAGTAATTTTCCTATGTTCTGGTGTTAACTACTAGTTAAGGTAAAGCTTGATTTGTCACTCTAAAAACAAATGCAGTTTTCCTGACAGGTCATGCACAGACTAACTTTTTAATTTCTTAGGAGCTCAGATGACATAAGCTTTCCTATTTCATAATGTAAAAATAATCCATATGCAAATACATGGGATTAAAGCGTGGTTCAGCTTCTGAATCTTAGATAACAAAATGCCAAAGACAAAAAAGATAAACACAAACTGAACAGGTAGCTGTAGCAGAACTTACCTAATAGAAATTTGTACCTTGGAGACACATTTCAAGTGTCCCACAGAAAATGGCTTGCTAGACCAGGCACAGCAAGCTTGAACCACAGCTCTGAATGTCTCCTGTTTTTACAAGCCATCAGCTGGAACTGACAGGAGAGCTGAATTTCGTGGTTGTGCACAACAGATACCCAGGCTGGGACACGACACCAACTTTCACAGTAGAAGGCATCTACCCTCGATTTATAGCAGATTCAACTGCTATATACACACCAATGACAACAGGCCTGCAAACAACACCAAGATGTGTGGTGCAGTTGACACACTGGAGGGTGGAGGTGACATCCACAGGGACCATGAGAGGCTTGAGCGGTGGGTCTGTATAAACTTCATAAATTTCAACGAGGCCAAATGCAAGGTGCTGCATCTGCGCTGTGGCAAGCGCCAGTATCAACACTGGCTGTTGGATGAAGGGATTGAGAGCAGCCATGGAGAAGGACTTGAAGGCACTGGCAGATGAGCAGCTGGACATGGCTCAGCAAGGTGTGCTCCCAGCCCAGAAGGACAGCCCAGGCTGCATCCAGAGCCCTGTGGGCAGCAGGGGAGCGAGGGGATTCTGCCCCTCTGGTGAGACCCACCTGGAGCACTGCATCCAGCTCTGGGATCCCAGCACAGGAAGGACAGGGACTTGTTGGAGTGAGTCCAGAAAAGGGCCACAAAGCTGACTGGAGGGTTGGAGCACCTTTCCTGTGAAGACAGGCTGAGAGAGATCTTTAAGATCCCTGCTTTCGGAGAAGTTGCTTGATTTCTTAAAAGGGGAAGTGTGGTCTCCTAACTGCTTTTGTACTAGAAATAACAGATGCATCAACTGATCTCATATGGTTTAGCTACAGATAAAGACTCAAGACAGCAGGGCCACCACATTAGAAGAAAGTGCTAGTCAAATTAAAGTATTTATTGAAAAATTCCAGGTTTATTGACTAATACTGTTTGATTAGCCTCTGGCTTAACATAGCACGTTGACCCTGACTGGATGCCAGGTGCCCTATCTAGCCACTCTATCACACCCTGTCACAACCAGATATGGGAGAGAAAATATCAGGAAAGGCTCCTAAGTTGAGATAAAGACAGGGATAGAGATCACTCACCACTTACCACCACAGACTAAACAGACTCAGCTTGAGGAAGTGAACTGAATTTATCATGAATCATAAACAAGGCAGGATAATGAGAAGTAAAACAAATCTTAAGAACACCTTCCCTCCATCACTCTGCTCACCCCAGCTCTCCCTCCACCCGCTCAGCCGCACAGGACCATGCGCATGGGGGTTACAGTCAGTTCATCACAGGTTGCTTCTGACACTGCTCAAGGAAAGGAGTTCTTCTCCTGCTCCAGCCTGGGGACTCTCCCACTGGAGGTAATTTTTCAAAAATTTCTCCAGCATGAGTCTTTCCCATGGGCTGCAGTTCTCAACAAACTGCTTCANCTCCTAAGTTGAGATAAAGACAGGGATAGAGATCACTCACCACTTACCACCACAGACTAAACAGACTCAGCTTGAGGAAGTGAACTGAATTTATCATGAATCATAAACAAGGCAGGATAATGAGAAGTAAAACAAATCTTAAGAACACCTTCCCTCCATCACTCTGCTCACCCCAGCTCTCCCTCCACCCCCTCAGCAGCACAGGAACATGGGCATGGGGGTTACAGTCAGTTCATCACAGGTTGCTTCTGACACTGCTCAAGGAAAGGAGTTCTTCTCCTGCTCCAGCCTGGGGACTCTCCCACTGGAGGTAATTTTTCAAAAATTTCTCCAGCATGAGTCTTTCCCATGGGCTGCAGTTCTCAACAAACTGCTTCAGCACAGGGTAATGATCTTCAAGAACAGGCTGCTCCAGGGTGGGCTCCTCTTTCCATGGGCCACAGGTCCTGCCAGGAGCGCAGCCTTCCCACAGGGTCACAGGCTCCTTCAGGCACAGGCAAGACTTCCACCAGTTCACTGCATCACCCCTCATACTGTAGAAGTCCAGTGGGCTGCTTTAGTTTGGAAAACTTTTTCCCCACATTTTCCTCACGTTTTTCTTCAGCAATTTAGACCCCTCACTTTTATTACATAGTCACATTAGGTCTTCAAATGCTGCTACAGACCAATGTATCTGCTGTAGACTAATGACTGTGAAGTATAGATATTGCAGCATTTTGTATACCATTACTTCTGCAGTAGCTGACATCACTGGCAACATTATGTTCTTGAAGTTTTACAGAAATTCTGCTTTAGGGCAAGAGTTTGATGCATACATCAACAAAAGCAAAAATGGCATAAGTTGTTTTCTAATTCTTCATCCACCACATTAAAGTATTATTGTCATTTTAACCACATCTGAAGAATATACATAGTGGTTTGCAATTCAAAAGCTAATGCAGAGCGAATTGTTGTGTTAACTACAAACAATGGTAACTGCTTTCTGCACTAACAGGTTTCTAGAAAACCTGTGCAATCCAGGCAATTCAATCATTCAGTTCTCATTAATTCAGAACAACACCAACATGATGTCATAAATCACAACTAATGAAGCACTTAAAACCAGTATTAAAGTCACTTCCAAAAAGCAGACTTTTTCAGCTGTATACAGTATCAGATGTTTGGTGATATAGTCCCTGAAGTTTAATTCAGGTATATTAAAATACCCTGCTTTTATATCTATTTGCTACATATGACTGAGTACACTTGAATGGCGCACTAGAAAAACAAATGTTACAGAAAAAAAAATTACTCAACCCATTTAATTGTTTCCACCGTTTTCCAGACTCCTCTTAGAACATCAACATAGAAAGATCTTTTTAAGAAAGCAGATGCAACTGAAGTTATTTAACACTGATGCAAGTATATCAAATTTCAAAGGTAAAGATAACCAAATGCACACTATGGTTATGTAACTTGAAAAGCATTTACACCCACCTCAGTTTCCACTGGACTAGCTCAAAAATTTTATTTCTGAAAAAAAGTGTATTTAGATTGACATAATCCTTGTGGAATATAACCTGTGCCTTAAATTCTGTATCCTTCAATTCACTAAATTGAGTTGGTATTTCTCCCTCTTTTCAGGGTAAGGTACAGAAAACTAAAGTCCTAACAGCTTTAAAACACTTTATGTGCTTCCTAAAAGAACATCTACTGAAAAAGTTCACATTACAAGGTAGGAAGAGATGGGTATTCTGAATTGAACAGAACAATGAAAAACTTCACAGTATCACTGCATTCATTAAATAAGTTTCTATTTAAAGACACTACCTTCAAATATACCTATGTACATCTGGATCCACAAGAGGACAAAACATTAAATGCCCTAATACTGCTTTTCAGAAAAGCAACTTTTTTTAAATTGTCTGCTAAATTAGCAGATTTAATTTTAAAATTAGAATTCAGTTGAACTTTGAAGTTTGCATATTACTTTTTCCTTCTGTTACCTTCCTTGCATTTGCAAAAATCCCGGTGTTCGGAAAATATTTGAGGAGCATTTTCTAAATAAATGTTCAAGAGGATCACAGGCACCTGCACTGAAGTGCAGTCCTCTAAACCAGAAATTTAGGAACCAAGTACATGGCTTTCCCAAAAGCCTATCCTCAGATGGTGGTACGAAAGTTACAAGCCTGTAACATTAGTATGTAGGAAAGGCAATTCAAAAGTGATACTAAAAGGGTATCTTTCACCATTTAATGTAAAAAACAGCAAAGAATTTTTCTGTAATTAAAATCAAAAATGGATGACCTACCAAGTTATGGCTAAAACAGTACATTTCCCACAAGAGGGAATTTTCTAAGAGACAAGAAACTTTAGTGCACAGTCTAGCAAAAAGTGGTGCTGTACATATCTAAATTAGGAACGAGGGGGTGGGAGGGTAGTGTTCTGCTACACACATCCTCCCCACACCCCATCCACAGCTGTCTGGGGTTGTTTTGGTGCACAACACAGGAGGCCCCAGATGAAGCTTGCCTACCTGCTGGGCAGCACTCCTTCCTTCCTTCCTGACCTGACCAGCCCAGCTCAGCGCTGCCCCATGCATCACCTGCACGAGTGCACACAGGCCTCTTTCAGGGGAGGCAATATCCTGACAACAGATTACCTCTTCCCTAACCAGACTGGTAAAAATACCAGATTTCAATAAAGCTATATGAACTTCACATTACTGAGATTACTACCCCTAGCAATTCGTTGCAGTGGCCCAAAAGAGCCAAAACTTGTTCCAAACCTCCAACTGCACTCTCCCTCCCTGCTCCAAATAAAGACACATACATCAGCCACAGCAGAACATCAGCTCTAGTCCACACTGAACAACTTCCAATTGAGATGAAGACAAACTAACCTTTCATGTGACAAGACATTTCCAGAGATAACTAGAACTGTGTATGCAATGTGTTTGGACAGGTAAATTGTTCATCTTCCCTAAAGACCTTACAGCTGTGAGAAGTCAGCAGCTTATCACATCTGCACTATTAAACAAAACAAAAACCAGAAGTCAGGAAATAAGCTTTATCTATTACTGGGGTATTATATTCTCTTAGTTTANGCTCCAGCCTGGGGACTCTCCCACTGGAGGTAATTTTTCAAAAATTTCTCCAGCATGAGTCTTTCCCATGGGCTGCAGTTCTCAACAAACTGCTTCAGCACAGGGTAATGATCTTCAAGAACAGGCTGCTCCAGGGTGGGCTCCTCTTTCCATGGGCC
>VZTX01030813.1:322070-334062 GCA_013400915.1 Pardalotus punctatus | reverse complement strand
GAGCAGGCTGGGAGCAGGCAGGGCTGCTGGAGCACAGTCCCCGCTCAGGGGGTGCTGGGCTGCGGCTCCAGGGCTCCACACCAGACTTCACCCCCCGGCAGCTCCTGGGGCACCCAGCCCCTGCTGCAGCTGCATCCAGGAGAGCCAGGCGCTGCCTCCCGGGGTTTCCATGGATAAACATCCCGCCAGTCCCTGCCTCCCGGGGTTTCCATGGATAAACATCCCGCCAGTCCCTGTTTCCCCTCAGCGCCCGGCTCCGCACCCGGCACAGCCCCACAGGCCAGGCCCTGCCCGTGCTCCCCATCCTCAGCCCCACAGGCCACGGCTCTGATGGATCGGGGTGCCTGTCCCGGCAGCACTGGACGATTCCCAGGGAAATGCACGGAAAGCCCTTTCTTGTTCCCAGTATTTCAGCGGTGCCATGCTGGACTCGGAGAAGCCATTGACCCAGGTAGGAGGCGGGCATCGAAGGCCTCGCAAGATCAGCCTCTTTTCACTACAAAATGTTTTTGAAGTGCTCATGACATCTCCAAGTTCTCATTTGCAGAGGTATTTTCAGCACCTCTGCATGGCTGCACTCAGGAGCCCTCCCTGGCCCGGGATAGCCCAGACAGATCTTTGTCACCAGCTGGAAAAGCCAACAATGTGTTGGTCCAGAGATTTTTATTGATACAAATCCTCTTCCGAGGTAATTTGTCTGGGTCAAACTTTGCTATGTCAATTTGTAAACTTAATTAACTGTGGTCTCAATAAAAGCCAAGATTACAAACATAATGATTAATTAGATCCTTTTAAGTAATGCAATGGTTGAATTAGCTAAATAAAAATAGTGGAGAAACTGGCAAGATAACACTCCACTGATGGATGGAGGTTTGTCCCACAAAAGCAAATGCAAGAAGCATTATGAATTAGCACAATAGAAATAACTACACCATTAATCATTAGAAGCATGTAAGTTATACACAGCTCCTTCACATACAAAGGCATAGCAATTGCAATATCTTACCCCAGAACAAAGGGAAGCTTTATCCTATCCATGTGATGTCAGAATGTAAGAATTAAACTTTTAATCTCAGATAAGGAATCGGGTCCTACTAGCCTATATTTCTGAGATTAGACATTACATAGATGAAGATAATTCACTTTTTCCTCCCCCTCACATTTATGTGGGAGTAGCAGACTTTTAATTAACCAGCATTGCGTGTCAATACCAATTTATACTGTAATTTTTAAGCTGTTCTGATATCAAGCTATTTTTATCTGAATCCTGAATTATTATTTACTTATGCATTTTTATAGTATGTTAATATATGAACACACACACAAAACAGCAATTCCAAACATTCTGTTCACCATCAGGAGCTCTGGGAATCACAAAAAGCCAGGCCATTACAGCAGAAATCCTAACAGGCCCTTCCTTTCAAGAGTTCAGTGCACCAATTCAGCTTTCTGTGAAACTCATATCTGACACCAATTTCTCCCACATTCTTTTTTAAAGTTTTTTAAAAATTTACTTTACCGTCTTCTTGGAAAGCATTTTAAAAGCATTGAATATTATTATGTCATTATTGGAAGAGTTTCTACTCCTTGGTCAGAATTTTACAGGTGCATTAGGACTCCAGTTTACAAAAGTCAGGAAGAATCTTCTAAATGTTAAACACTTTGGAGTATTTAATCAAACCATTGTATAGCTTAAAACCACACTACAGTGGTAAATTGGGAGAACAGTTCTTCAGGTCTGCAAGTAATTGGTGGTAACCAAATGGAGTTAGAACTACTCTATTTCTGCAAAGAGCCATCATTGTTCATTTGTCCTCTTTTCCTTTCTACCCTCTCTTTTCTCAACTTGGTTACTTTGGACGAAGAGCCTTTTTGATATGGGTACAATTAAACTAAGTGTTGACTCCTAGCAAAATAAAACTTCAGCCTAGTTTAAGTTTACTTCACAGCAAACATAATACAAATCAGAAGATAAAAAAGGACCGATTACTTTCTACAGGCACGTAAGGCAAGAAATCCCCTTCATTATTTCCTTATTCTCTACCACTGTTCCTTAGACTAATGGTTTAGAGGCTGCATATTTCTCATGAGTTGATCTACAGTGCTGTTTTTGTTGAAGGAAGATGTAGCACTTGGTTTTGTTCTACCTCAACCACAGCATCATGTGAGTCACAGGGGGATGAATCTGGTTCTAGATGTTGGGGCTACTCATTGTTCCAAGCGTTGTTCTTTTTTACTTACCAGTACTGATATTTACTGGCATTATTGTTATAGCATAACCATAAGTTTAGAAGTCAAATAAGTTTAGAAATCTAATTATGCATTTAACTCTGGAATGGCTGCGATAACAGCTAATAAATGGTGAGATGGAATTTTACAGGTGGAGCCTAAAATTATGGTCAAAAATGTGTGAAATAAACTGACCAAAAAGAAAAAACCAAAAAATCCCCAAGAACCTCACAAATATTGAAATATTTAAAATTGCAGAGCTTTTTAGGAACAAAAAGAAAGTAAAACTATGTGTGCTACCTATTTTCTTTTATTCTCATGACAAAAACAGAACTGCAACTGAGGAGCTGACTAACTCGATCATTTGCAATGAGTCACAATTAAATGGAGGCTGCCAGACTCAATTAACGTATCAGTTTAGTACAGATATCATTCTGTCAAACTGAAGAACTGGTTCTTTCAGGTCTCAGGAGTTTATTCCTTCTTGCTCGTGGAAAAAGCACACTGCATTCCAGTATTTCCAACTCCTACTGCCACTGTCTAACAAACCAAAAACCTAAAAACTGCAGTCTATTAGGCCTACACACATTAGAAAATATGTTGGCTGATAATTGGCATAATAAAACATGGGCACCTGTCTAAAGTTATCTCAATGCACTTTAAGGTCTAAGTGGCAGGGGATTTGTCTTTTCTGATGTGGTGAGTTTGTTTTTAAAGTAACCGTGGTAAACAAATTAAGATTTATGTAAACTATCAGACAGGCTCTGACAGATGAGCATCTAAGTGGATTTTATTAAATTTAATAGGCACTGAACTAGCAGCTGAATGCCTTTGGAGGCAACCATAGGGTTTTTCCTCCTCCACCTAGGTTTGAACTCGCAGTGAGACAAGGGGCAGCCAGGGCAGGAGCCCTGGAACCTCCTTCCCTGAAGGAGCTGAGCTCCAGCACAGCCCTGGGGAAGGGCTCCAACCCATGACTGTGCCAGCACGAGCCCATGGCAGCTGGAGGAGGCCACAGAGTGGTTGTTACAGGCTTTCCTTCAGTCAGGCACAGCACAGGACTGATTTCCAATCAGCAATTTCCAGAGCAGTCATCCAGGCAGAAGCTCTGTTCTTTGCCAAAGGAAAGCTCCTCCAGAATGTTGAAATCCACCTGTTATTTTCAGCTACAAAATACACTGCTCCATTTTCATGCATCACTTTAAAACCTACAGCAGCCTAAGCACACTTATTCTCATTAAATGGGGGAGGAAAAATCCCTCCCTTTCCGAACCTTTTTATTACAACAAACATTATACAGAAGCTCAAGAATACCCCATCTAAAGAAAGGAGGAACTGCCAAACAATCAAGTCCTAGCACATTGAGAAGACAAATTTGTACTCATAACTCATCCCATCAAGCATTTGAGTCCACGCTCAGTCTGTTGTGTGTCAAGGACAAGAGAAAAATAAAGAAGGAAGCATTAACTTCTCTCCCAAGAAGGGGTGTGACAGGACTCTAAAGAAGCAGCAAAGCCAGATGCTGCCAATATTATTTATTAACTTCCTTTAAAGGGTAGTTGAATCCCCTTTAAGGCAGACAAATACCTGTAACAAATTGATAATTTAGCCACTTAGCAGTACAATTTCAGTAAACCTGGCACAATCCCCACTCCTGAAGTGCAATGTCTTGTGCTAAAAACTTCAAACAAAAACTCCCTCACCAAAATGATTACAGGATTTTGGTCTTTTTATTTTTTCTCTTTAAATTTTGTTTTGGTTTTTTGTTTCTCTTTGACTGGAGAAGAAATAAGGGCTGTACCTAACAGAATTATTGTGTTTACCCCCTTTGGCAAAGAAGACACCAACATCCCAGTGCCACTTCCCCTGTGGCTTTGCACTGCTGTTCCTCCAGGCCATACCCAGCTTTCTGCTTGCCTTGGACACACGTTCTGTAACCCTCTAAATAAGTATTGTGTGTCCCATAGTGGTCAGAGTCCAAAGCTCCCAGCCAATGGACCATCTTTTGGTGGCTCTTGGAGCATGTGCCTTCTGCCAACATTTGAACCCCATCCATTTAAAATCAGATCTGGCTTAGCACAGAGGTCTCCCTGTTTGGGAACAGATATGAATTGCAAAGGTTTAATGCATTTGTATTCAGTACTGAAAGAAAATCTGGGGGAAAAACCCACCGAAACTCACAAATAAAAATATTTTAAGAACTCTTTGAAATCACTCTAACAGTGCTAGTTTATATTTATTAAACATTAGGTACTTTCAGTACATGGTCCTCAAATGTATTAGCCCTAGGGAAACTTAATTTCTAGAATACTTCTCATTTCCCATTAAAAAATGGATAAGTAATTCAGAATATTCTGATATTGCCCTGTCACAGCTGGGAAAAGATTTTTACATTAACTATTTAAATTTTCTGGCACTGTCTGCAGCATTTTCTGCTTTGCTACAACAACAGAATTAAACAACAAAGGAAAAACTACTCTTTCCAGCAGAATTTCATTCCAGACCACATTTTAAGACTCAAATGTTATGCACTCATGAAAAGATAACAGAAATCTTTAATAACCCCATGGAAATATGCCCTGCAGGAATGAAACTCAGAAGACATGAATAGGTCATCTAAGGGAATTTCTTCATGTTTGAAACTAGAGAAATGTTGACAGATGCAAGTATAGTGACAATGCACATTATCCAGTGATGGATTCACAAAAATACTTAGGCAGGCCCTGGAACCAGGGCCAGAGGCTGGGACTAAGCAGCCCCAGGATTGGCCTTCTGATTTTCTAACACTTACTTTAGCAAGTTAAACTTGCAATCTTAGCTGAGTGGCCTCAAATGTACCCTCATCTCACTGGCCTTGCACCTGGGGCTAGCAGATCCTTTTTAGAAGCTTTAGTTTCTAAGTCCTTCCTAAACTGCATAGAATTTGCAAAAAAAAAAGTAGGTGCTAAGTTGTTCAGATAATATGGGAACACTCCTAAAAAATACCTGTGCATGTTTAATGTCATTTTTCTGTTCCCTCCCCTGAGAGCACAACACAGAGCGTTTCACTACTTTTCCCTTTTATTTTGAAAAAGAAAAAAGAAACAACACAAAAACACTTAGAAAATGAGAAAACAAAGCTTCTTTTTCCCTGGTAAAATAATGTCTCAGCATTTGTTACCAGTAGAAGATCCACCTAAGACCCTGCACACACAATATGTGACCGTACAAGTGCGCACACACAAAAAAGCACTGTAGGAATGCCTGGAAATGTGAAAGGACCCGCTGTGTCCACTCATGAGCCATGATTCAGTGCTACATTTTTACATAACGACTGTACCCAAAATCAATGAGCTTCCCAGTGTTTTGTATGGTCTCCTATAATCTTTCACACAACCAGTAGTCAACACCAGCAGCAGCCAAAACCACTGCATGTGCTCTACATGCTGACGCCTTTTTCAGCCTCACAGAAATGCAGCTAATAGCTCCACCTGATCACACCCACTAACTTACAAACACTAAGTCATTTAAGGAAGATACACAGCTGGAAATAAAGAAATATAAGGACGGTGCACTTTTTCAGATTGAGAGTTCATTTAACTCAGTCTGTGGCCTTCAGCAGTGGCCACAAACAGACCTCGATGCACTTGCAGCTTCAAGCGCTTCCTTCACAGCGTCTGGCATTTATTTTAATAAAGCCATGACATTTTAGACAGTTTATAAGATTTCAGTTTTCTGGGCCTGACCACAGAATAGGGGATGCTTTATAAAACACCGCTGTGAGCAGTTGGCAGCACATCCATCAGTGTCACTCAGGCCTCGGCGAGTGTCCAGAGTCCCTGCACGAAGAGCTCCCGTGCAGCTCAGGTGTGGAGCAGGGCTGCTCTGCTCCTCCCGCAGGCCTCAGCAAGTGCTGCTGCCAAAGAAACCCACTGCACTTAATTTAATTTGCAAGAAAAAAAGACTCTTTATGAGAAGTTTCTCTTCCTAGAATAAAGGAAATTTATTATATGGATGGAGCCCAAATCCAGTAGGACCTTGATATCCAGATCTTCCATCACTGTCCAAAGCACCATGGAGTAATCATTAGCAATTCCAGTTTGCAGTGTTTTTATACAAAAAAAAAAAAAAAAATTATTTCTGTCAGGACAGCAAACAAACAAGACATCAGCCTGGAAACCTACTCAAAAAAAAGTTTAAACTTTAAACAATACCTGGTCTATTGCTGAGTCTTCTGTTGGGAAACCCTGACAGATATAAGTAATTCTTGGCCCATAGTGAATTCCAAATTAAGTTTATAGTGTGAAATTATTTTTCCTGGCAGTTATTGGTAACAGAGATTCCAACAGCTTGCTAGTTAATATGTAATTTTAGTAGCATTCCTATTTAAACAGTAGCACTACTAATTCTGAATGCACATAGCAACAAATATCAGTAAAATGACTGACTACTGCAAGCAAATGAATAGTATACCATTAAGGACAGGTCCAGTGCTTTGAAAGTGTTCTCATAGCATAAAACACAAAAGTTTCAGCTAAAAAGAGAAGGCAGGTTTTGAAGTGCAGACCCCTATTGCACGTGAGGTCCAAAAGGGAAGCAAACGAACAGATACAACTCCTTGAATCACGAGAGTTCATCAGTGAATATTTGCACATATCATCAAAAGGCATTTACAACAACTCACCTTTCTTTTTCACTAGTTTTTCGGCTTTGTCCTGCCACATTTGCCAAACAATGACATTCAGACAAAAGCCTGTCTGTACCGTAATTGCTTACATTCACATTTGGCTGGGTGCCATAAAACTCATGTTATTATGTTAATCAGATATTCAGCTGGCAGTTAGAATGAAGTCAGCATTTTACCATCATATATTTCAGTTTTGTCATGAAATTAGTACCATTTTTTTCAGTGACAAACTGGAAATACTTCAAACTAATTTCTTCTAAAGCATATAGAATGGCATATAACCAAGCACATATTAGTCAGTTCACAGCAGGCTCAATGCCAGGCCTTACTGACAGGTATGGAATGGGCAATTGTCTCTTTCAGACAGGTTTCTAGAAGTTAGAAACAAAAACCTACACATGCAGGGGGTCCTTGGAGTTGTCAGGCATGTCAAAACTTTGAGACTTTTAGAGGTATAAATACCAAATGAACTGTTATGTAGAGGTTTCCTTCCCTTCACCCATTGACTTAAAAGAATTCTTTAACATTTCTGGAAGAAGGAAATTCAAATCTGAGTGCAACATCAGGTGCTGTTCACACATAGTAGTAATAAAATGCATCTGCCTTGATGACTTTCTCTTCCTCCTTCCTCCCAATATCTCAATAGGCAAATATGAATAAAATCAAGTTGGAAGAAAAAAAAAAAGAAATAATAAGAAGACACTGAATAACCTAGTAAAGTGATTTAGCAATTTAGCACAGCCAATCTGTCTGTATTGTTATGAGCAAGTAACCAGAAAAAGTCAGTTTTCCCCTAATCTTCACTGACTCCTAAGGCTTTTCTACATGGTCACACCAAAAAGAAATGACACTTAAATACATTTGTATGATAATATCAATTCCCACACAATTCACACCACCTTTTGATCATGATTATTTTGAGCAGTATAGACGACATGGCATACATTAAATTTTTCAGACCCTCAACATCATACTGTGTAATTGTTTGTTCACCCAATTGCCATGCAAAATCACGTGAGATGGAAATTGCACTGATAAAAATATCTTAAATCTGATTTAATAAAAAGACACTCTTCCACTAGAGTAAGACTGGGACATTAATAAATAATTCCAGTGATAACACTACTGACATAAAATGCTGTGGGCTTCTTCTGGCACGTGGCAAGCTGTTAAATTACAGTGAACCATCTACAGACACTACAGCCTCCACTATTCTAACAAGCTAGAACTTCTCCATATTTTTATGCTGTTGGTCTTCACCTTATCTTTAGAATATGATTCATTGTATGGTTTTGTGTACAGGTGAAGCACCACAGCCTAGTGACCAGAACTTAAATGATGGTCTCATTTTTGCTCTTTGATGCATTTGAAAGGTGACTTTTAGAAAATTCTTCGCAGTCATTTGCAGCAATGGGGACTCTCATACTACCTCTGCTATAAATGACTTTGATTTGAGATGGACTGGCTAAGAAATGTTCAAAGATTGCCATTGTGAGTGACACGTGGCATCAGCAATGGACAGATTTTGTAGTGCCAGGACAAAGTGTGACCTTCTGGCTGGAGGCAAACTGGGAATAGAGAGTCTCTGTTATCCCATGCTGTAACTATCCTCGCCGGGTCTGCACAGAAAAACCTAAGAAAGAATAAGGTGCTCTTCCAATTTATAAATGTACAGTTATTCTACTCTGCCCACACACGTTCTCATATTATGAGAGCACAGCGAAAATGCCCTGAAGAAAAGATTTTGGCTTCTGAGTGTTCACTTTCCGGCATGCAGACCTTCCAGGGCCTTGGGAGGTTCATGCTGCAAACACCTGCTCTGCAGACACCACTGTCCCCGGCAGGCCAGTGAGACCCTGCCTGCACAGGCTCATCCCCATTCACCGCTGGGACAGACAGCTCCTCTCCCTCCCTGTCACCGTCTCAGCCAGAGTCACTGGGGGCACCCCCTTCTCGCAGTGCCAAATCCCCACGAGGCAAACCCGGCCATCTCAGTGCACTCAGCCCCCCCAGTTCTGTTTCATACCTCAACAGAAAGCACTCGCACAAACAATCACAGCTCCACTTTCCCCTGCACCGGTGTCAGAGCATCAGGGGAGGGCGAGCAGCCAGCACATGGCCCAGCTCGGAGCCCTGCTCTGGGGCAGGGGCAGGGCATCAGCAGGAGATGCCTTCATTTGCTGTGGCACGCACTTGGCACTGCTGGAGAGTGACAAACAACTGGATAAAAACTGCCAGCAAGAAATCCCATCGGAACACACCCAGCAATGCTGATGCACAGCTCTCAAAGAGCAGGAGCACAGCACATCCCACAGCAAGGGGGACGCCCATCCTGTCCCCTCCCAGCACCACAGGCACACAATTCCCTGGCTCTGCAGCCTGGCACGAGCTGCTGAAGTTCTCCAGAGGCAGAACGGATGCACTGCTGTTAAAAGACAAATTAGGGAACAGACATATTCAAGATTCTTCCTTTAATTTTGCCTCTGAAAATCCATCATAAACTAGCAAAGGATTAAGATTTGGTGATTAGCACCTGAATGATAACAAGTCATTATTTTTGAGCCAAACAAGGATAGAGTATAGTGGGTAATTTATAGTGGGTAATTAAGGTAATGAATACTTGAGAGTCTATCAAATAAATAGTCCCTAAAAGTATAATTTTAATAGGGCCATGATTATTGACAGCACTAAAGAGGACTGAAACAGAAACAACATACCTAGACACATATTTAAAAAGGACATGAATCTCATCACTTAAACTGTCATCTAAGTTCATCCTTGATTAAGGCCTGTTCTTCTAAGTGTGTCTACATGGGTAAATCTGCCATTAAATTAATTGGTAAAATTATAGCCATATCACCACCTGTGTATCACCACACTTTAAATGCTTTTTTGTTTGGCCTACCTTGCACCAAGTGATATCACTGGAGGAAGAACGGGCTTCTCTGTTGTTCCACCCATGGACAGGTCAGCGGGTGGAGTGTTCCCATCATTAGAGTTAGCCTAATTTTCTATCCTCATTGGAGCTTAAAGGTAGCATTCCACCTTTCAATACACAGAGAGTAAAAGAGTGCAAACGTGAACTAATGTTGCCAATACCAGGGCTCAGCAGGATTACAGAAGAGGTAAAGGCTGTTAAAAAGTGTGTCCTGACACAGAGCAGTTGTGCGTTGTAGCTCACACTGATTCAAGCCAGTTGTGTTTGCTGTTTCCCCCATATCAGCAGCAGTCACTTGCTCAGCTCCAGCACCCAGCACAGGCAGTGACCCATCCCTCTGAATCCCTCTGGGTGCCTTGGGCTCCAAAACGAAGCTGCAGGAATGGGGAGCTCTTCTGCTCAGCACCCAGCACAGGCAGTGACCCATCCCTCTGAATCCCTCTGGGTGCCTTGGGCTCCACAATGAAGCTGCAGGAATGGGGAGCTCTTCTGCTCAGCCCTAACACCCAGCACAGGCAGTGACCCATCCCTCTGAATCCCTCTGGGTGCCTTGGGCTCCACAATGAAGCTGCAGGAATGGGGAGCTCTTCCGCCCAGCTCAGCAAGCCCAAACATTATTGCTTTTTATAGTGCTCTTCAGCCAAGTTATGATTATTTCTTAGCACATCTTGAAAAGAGGGTCACTCTTTCTCCACACAGAATGAAGGGAAAACACAGCTGCTGGGAATTAAAGAGCCAACTGCATGACCAGGGCCCCTCCTTGCACCTGAGCCAAGGACAGGCAGGTCCCCAAATCACTATGGCCACATTACCAAGCTCAGAAAGATAAAAATAATCAGTAATGTGGGCTTTGCAAAGCTGCAGGATGTCCCCCGTGGTAAGACTGTATTTGGAAGTTTGAAGGTGATAACAGCTGAAGGTGGCAAGTTGTTCCAACCAGTCTATTCCTCCTGCTAAATTATAAAGTTGAAAAGGACAGGCTACATTGAAATCTCCCTAATGAAAAGCTAAATGCTTGTAATATGACCTGCTTCACCAGGAGCGTCTTTATGTCCTGATTACTGAGAAAGCATTAATTGCATTCATTTTCACGGGCAAGATGAAACTTTAATGTGTAATGAAGTGTGTAACAAATATTAGAAGAAAACTCTGAGTACAGAATATCCCCTTGCACATGTGAATGCTATGACATCCTGAAGAACTGGCTCCTTTGGAGAGGCTGCCCCCGGCTAGAAACAGCCTGGGGGAAAGAGGCTGAAGTTGTTTGGAAGCCAATCTTCAGGTTAATTGCAGTTTTATGGAGTCTGGTTTCACTCCTTCACTTATTTTCGTGCCTCAGTTTATGTAACTGCTCAGTCTGATGTCCAGCTTGGAGCTGGGTTGTGACTAATGGTTTGGAAGGTTTCATACATGGAATTCCATCTCTGCTTCAATAAAAATCGTGAGTTTGATGGGAAAATACGTACTAAGACTCTAAGACAATATAATCTCGGGTTTTTATTGAAACTGTTGATTGATCAGAAAATTGGTGCTCCTCACAAAATTTTTCCCTGCATTTGCACACTCCTGTAGTTTTAAAGATCTGATTTAAAATTTTGCATGCCTGTTTGAAAGCATAATGAAGTCTATAATTATCTATTTTCTTCCAGGCAGTTCTCAAGTGTTGATGGATCCTCACTATTACTTTCCTTAGAAATACAGGAGAAAATCCTTCTGCTAGCTTAGAAAAATACCTTATTCTTTCCTCACATAAGCACAAGCTATAATTCTCAAAGCAATTTATTTCTGTAGAAAAAATCATATGCTAGGAAAATAATTTAATAAGCTAAACAATTAATCACTACCACAACCCTACCGATATTCTTTTCCAGCTGCTAATTAATATATTGCTGAACATATTTCAATTTGTCTCTGGAAAAAGTCCTGCAAGCTCCACTATTTGCAGTCAGCAGAAGTCCTGTCCTTCAAATGTCCATCTCGACACAACCAGTGGAAATGTGATTTCTTGTCTCTTCATCTTCTTGCTGAGCACTACACAGGGCAGCATTGTGAGTTTGATTCCCAGAACTTTCTGGTCAGGTACAGAAATCCCCAGGTCAAATCAAAGATAAACCTGTCAAACATAAGTTATCCTAATTTAAAAAAAAAAAAAAAAAAAA
>VZTX01030813.1:206011-322027 GCA_013400915.1 Pardalotus punctatus | reverse complement strand
AAAAAAAGAAAAAAAAAAGGATGATATTTTATTTTCTTCTCTAAGAAAAAGTATAAAGTAGCTTAAAATATAAAAATATTCCTATAATTTGATGTTATGCTGTACATAAAGTGACTGTAATTTTGACAAAATAAGATAAAATGAACTCTACATAAAAGCTCTGCTTAGGTGAAATATCTGTAATCCAATAGGATCAAGAAGAAATCAGCAGTTTGCATTTTGGAAAGAAAGGATTCATGAGGATTCATATGACACTCATATCTCAACGACTTTATCATGAATTGTCCGGCATTAAATTTTAGCTGTTTTTCCAGCAAAGTGTGGAAAGCATTCCCTAGTTAAACAGCAGATTTTTTTTCTTTCTTTGTTGAATAACAAATAAATTAGGAGGAAGCTTTTGTTTTCCATCAGCTTGACAATTATATCACTGTTTTGCTGGAAATAAGAGCAGTTGGCATTTTCTTCATGCCAATATATGCGTGTGTGAGTTGAATTGTCTCTGAACTACAAGCAATAACAAGATCATCCTTGTGCCAGAAAGCAATTAATGATTGCTCTGCAGCCAGGTTATTCCCAGGGGTGGGAGCCCTACCCTGGAACCGTGTGGCAGCTGCAGCTTCTGTGCAAGGGAAAAACATCTCTGGGGAGCTACTTAGTGCCTTTGAGGAGAAGAGACCTGCCCTCTTGGAAATAAACCACCTAATTTTATTTAAAAGAGCCATCCTTCTAGCCATATGGGGAAAAAAAAAATCCCATCAAAATAAAGGGTGCAATCAGAAGACTGTAAATGGATTATTTGATTTTCCTAATGTTCTAAAGGATTGGAGGGCTAAGACACTTAACTTAACACTCAGTTAACAAGTACTACAAAGTACTTTTTTGTCATCTTTCTCTGTCTATTAGAGACTCCGAAACTTTCTGTGAATCCGGATTTACAAAATCAGCACTGAACTAACTTTTCCTTGAAGAGCAAAACCCATTGAGGTACCAGAGAAAACCACTGCAAACACCCAAATGTGCAACCATCATCTCCCACCTCTTCAGCAATGTCACTCAGTTACATAAACATGCCATGCACACTGAATTTCACATCACCAGTGCCACTTGAAGCGTGCCATAACATCTCCCAGCCAAATATATCCACGGCTCCAATATGCATATACATACAACTCCAGTACACAGCTAATGAGATGCAATTATTCACAGCTGATAAGACTCTTGTTCTAAAACCCTCTACATGAAAGCAAGAAAAATTTGAGTTGCAGAGAGACTTTTCCCTTTCATCAGTGCTGTCAATTATAATTCCAACATTATGTAAGAAACAGGAGAAATTGGCCCTGATCTGGCTAAAGGTTAATAAATGCAGCAGTTCAGGGAACTAGAGCAGAAGAATACTAATGGCTCCTGCACCTGGAACGCAGCTTCCCTCTTCATCCTAATTAACTTCTCCCCCATCAGAGCATTTATGATGCATTTGTGCCCAATGCATTTATGAAATAATGCAGGTCTTTGGCTTCAATCAGTCAAGTATAAGTCAAATAGAGGAAATGGGGTGTTAACAAAAGGCAGACCCTGTTATCGCTACTTCTTTGGCATAAAATAATATTGACAGCTCTGTGCTTTTCCATCCCCATTAAAAAAAAAAACAAAAAAAAAAAAATACCACTAAGAGTATTTTTCTCTTGACTAACTCATAAATATATTTGCTAATTTTCCTATGTTAATATTTTCAGGTTTTTCTGTAAGTATTCCAACTTCTTCTCATGCACCAACAGGTAACAAAGGATCTGCAGCAATGCTGCATTTCTTGTGAAAACGCATTTTCAACAAAACACACAAAAAACCTGAACTCAATCAAAATTCTGTGGCAAGACATTTCCTGGCACTGCAGCGGTCAGGAAAACACACTGTACATTAAATATCTGATGGGAAAGGCAAGGGAGAGAGCTGGGGAGCGATGAACTGCTCATCTCTCACAGTGCATCAGCCAGTGCAACAAATTACGTGCAAGACATGCACAGGATGAAGCAGAGCTCCCTTTGCCTGTCAGTGTCCTGCCTGGGATCACCGGTGTCACAGAGCTGACTGCGACACTTCATCAGCCACCTGCTTTTTGCCAGGTCAGGACCTCATCAGAGAGTGGCAAAGTAAACTCATCAGAGAAGCTCAGACATTGCTCTCATGAAATCTGCCACGTCATTTCTTCATTCTTGTTTTGGGTCTTTAGCTCTACAAATATTGACTCCCCACAGCAAATCCAGGTCTTCTGGCTGGGAGAAACAGTTTCTGCCACCAGCTGGATATCCAGTGATTCTAGTGATCTGAGGAACATATTCCAGGGTAGGAACACGGCTGGTATAACTGAAAGTGGTTAAGGTTAAAAACGACAGATAAAACGAGGTGTCAGAGGGAAGGTCAGTGGAAAGAACCTGTAAAATGCTTGTCTCCCAGCCCATCCCAAAGTGTGTGAGATGGTGCCCTTCAAACCTGGCAACTCTGGGAGGCAGGAGCCCTTCCCCCTGCTTGTGGGGCTGCCCCACAGCAGGCAGTGACCCCACCAAGGCAGGGCCGAGGCTGAGGCATCCCCCTGCAGCCTTCCAAACCCCACTGAAATGCCTGTACTAGGGGCAGGACTCTTATCATCTTGGTCTACTTCCTTTTTCCAGGGCAGGGAATCTGTTCATGCAGCAGTGGCAGGGGGATTTTTTTTGTAGACAAAAGAGAGCATTGACTGCTGCCAGAAGGAAATCACCCAGAGCAGAAGGAAATCATACAAACCTACAGCTGCATTCCCCGGCTGCTCTCGGACCAAAGTCCTTCTCCTCAGGACTGAGGAGCTGCCTCCTCCTGTGAAGATGCTTCTGCCAGCACAGGATCCTGATTCCAG
This sequence comes from Pardalotus punctatus, assembly GCA_013400915.1. Taxonomy (NCBI): domain Eukaryota; kingdom Metazoa; phylum Chordata; class Aves; order Passeriformes; family Pardalotidae; genus Pardalotus; species Pardalotus punctatus. Next base: position 319,140 of record VZTX01030813.1, on the reverse strand, counting down.
AGGCAGAGGCACACAAAAAGCAGAATTCAGTGAATCCCAGGCATATTTACTCTCTCTAAGGCCATGGCAGGAGGTCTGAAAGTGGGGCAGTAAATAGGATCCTGGCTAAGGGAAATGCAGCCTGTTCCTGGATCTGGCCATGGATCTCCTGAGCAAACAAATATTTACCTCTCTGGTAGTTGTTTATATTTATCTGCAGCATGGAACCAAACAGCTGTGGGTAGGGGCTACTCAGGACGAACTTCTGACTGTTATGAGGACATACTAAATATTCTTGCCCTGCAAATGGTTGTGTTAAACCTCTGGAAAGGTTTACATGGTTAATGTGTGAGATATAAAGCTTCAAGTCTAAATACCTGGTGTTCCTGGGACATTTGGCCAAAGGGTTGCAAGCCTGTGGAACCAAACTTTGCCAGTGTCTGAGATCACGGCCCGAACCAATGGCACAGCATCTGCAGCACACAGAGGTGTTTCAAACACACACTAAAAATATTTCCCTTTGCTTCTTGATTGAAAAAAACCCAAACACCTCCTGCCTATATTTACCTGATGATGTCAGCTCATGAACTGCCCCAGCCAGCAGCTGTCTCTGTACCTGAGGTCCTCAGTTGTCATTCCTTTGTAGCTACTTCCAGGCACGTGGTGAGATAAAATCACACACAAAAGTTTACTCCTTGCTGTGAAATTAGTCACTGCTATCCTCAGCACAGATTCTTCCCTGCATCATAGTGTTTAACACAAAGGAAAGACTAATTAAATTTTTTGGAACTGTGGCTCAGGTATCTCACTAGGGACTTGTTTGCTTCTTTTTATTTAATCTTTCATTAGTTTTCATTAAGCTACATTACAGGTTCTAGGCACTTTCCCCTTCTTGCACTTAGCATATCAACTTAGATTCTTCAAGGATTGCAAACAATGCAAGGTAATTAGGCCAAGAAATACTTGATCCCTCCAGGAGTAACTTTTCCCACAGCATACCTCCTGCCAAAGGAAACCAGAAGCCCTGTGAGCTCTGAGGAGGAGGGCCAGGCTGTGAAATTCCACTTGGAGGCCCATATTCAGTCTGCAGAGTCAGTACAACATGCATCCCTCTGAGTGAGAAATCCCACCTCTGCCATTGTGGGAAGTGGTGAAAATTACACATACCACGGCTTGCATGTTTTAGAAGCCACTAACTCTGCAGACACTTTTTCATGCAGCTGGATGCAATCACCAGCATTTGGGCTCTGTATGATACCACAGTGTCTTTTCAGACTGACAAAAAATGGGCAGGGGGTGCTTTATGGCTGTGCCTCCCCCAGGGCCACCTGAGGGTGACAACAATCACCCTGAGCAAAAACCTCCCTTGCCTGACCCTCTGCTTGGGCTGCTCTGGCACATACCCCTGTCCTGCTGACCAGTGACCTCAGCAACTCCAACTGACAGGGATAAGAAATAGCTGAGGAAAAGGTCAATGTAAAGAAATACTTCATTTTTTAGCCTGAGTATGGCCTATCTAGCTCATGCCAGAGTGCTTCTGTACATGGGCAGGCCAAACAGAAAATCTCTTCAGTCCAAACAGGGTAGAAATAAACTGTTCAGTCATGAGTATGACAGACCCACTGAATTGTTCTTGCAGACTTGATTGAATGTCTTGGTGTCCTTCAGGCTTTTGCCACAGCCTGAGGTCTGACAGCAGATGCATTTTCCACCCAACGGCCCAGAGGAGAGGCCACAGCCCCAGACACGGCCCTTTGCACAAGCAGCTCTCCACCTTGCACGTGCAGGGAAACAAAGGGCAGGGAAAAGCCTGGTTAAAAGAAATAAATAGCTTCATTTAGTTTTTTTTCTTGGTGAAGCCCCTTACTCTCGTACCCAGTTCTCTCATGGCCCTCACAAGTATTTGTGGCAGAAGAGCAGGAGCTGAACTTGCCTGGATCAGGAAGGAGCCTCTCATCCTGCTGCTGCTCTCCATCAGAGTCACCACCCCAGGCTCCCAGCACTCATTGTCTACCCCACTTTCTCTAATTCTGTCCTCCCAGTTCTGTCCTCTCCATCTTCTGGTTTGGACTCGATAACCTAGTACAGGAGCATATGACTCCCTCCCTTTTAGGACAGCTCATCCACCCTTTTCCCTGCACTCCCCAGGCAGGCCCCATGAGCTCCTCCCATGGCCACCTGGACAACTCCAGAGATTGTCTCGAGTCCCAGCACTGTCTGGAAGGTTTCAGCTGAGAAGGCCTGGCCAGAGGGCAAGTGTTGGAAAGAAGGATCCTAATGAGTGCTTTGGTTTAGCAGGAATTTCTATCAACCTGCATCTTGGTGGATGGGTTTATGTTATCTAACATAACTGAGCAGATGGTTTCCGGGATGAGAAATCCATCAAATCTACCTGGTGATATGTAGGGAGCACAGATGAATGAGAGTGAGAAATATTATTTAGAAAAGCAAAAAAGGAGTCTGTAATACCAGGAAACAACAGAGGAATGCATTTCCAGGATGCGGTCTTAATGCAGAGTTGTTATGAAAAATGATTAAAAACTGGTAAAAAAAGACAGGTCACACAAAACTGATGTTATCAGGTTCAATTTCATTTCAGTCCTTCAAGGTACTGAATCAGAGTTATTATAACAGCCAGTCAATAGTCTCAGTAGTTTTTCCTTCCTGAATGTTTATTATCAAGCTTTTCAGATTAAGGCAAGAACAGTGAGCAGCTGATGTTAAAGTACAAGGTTATGAGCACATTTGTCATAGGTTATAAAAACTGCATTTGCCAAGCTTCAAGTTGCCACATTGCAAGGGAAAGAAATTAGAGAGTGGAAATCCATTTGCAGCTGCACTTTATTCCAAAAGAAGTCATGTGGGAAAATACAAGGATTTTAAAGTGTCTAGTACATGGTACGCTCAACAGATAAGACATCCACACTGGGGAAAACTGATTTTCAAAGTTTTTCCAGCTGACACAGAAGTCAGAGGAGTCAGCAGCATCCTTGGTACCTGCCTGTGCAATACACGCACTTCTGCTTCTTATTACACTGCACACACCAGCTGAACATAAAATCTGACAAGGCCTTTCAAACCCACCACTTACTACCTACCCTGGCACTGTCTGAACTGAAAGTTCTTGTTCCCTGTGCAACCTGTCCTATTTTTTTTCTTTTTTTTTTTTCTTTTGTTAACAAGATCTGAATTTAGTGTTAGAGGAAAGAATGTAGTTCATTGTTCACAGCTCAACTGATGTATTTCTGCACTGGCACCTGCGTAGACAGTTTCTCTCATAGGTAAGAAAGGACACAACATCAAGGATGGGTGAACAGAAACCAATTCTTCTGAGGCCTGACTGCAAGTAGGACAACCTGCTGCCACCAGGGCAGTCACAGGTGAGGGCTGTGTCCCCTTCACGGGGCTGAAATTCTGTGTCAGGTCATCTGTGCACAAACCCCAGGGGGGTCCTGACCCTCCACACCCGCTGTTTTTTTCCAGGTCTTCATTTCATTTCATTAGTTCTTGTTGGAGGTTTAACACAAGAGAAAAATGGATTTGAAAATGGGTGCAAACGTATAGGGCCGTGACCTACCTGAAGACAAAGCTGTCAGAGTCCAGTACATTCACACAGCCCCTCTAAACGCGTGCTGCTCTCTCTGTCTGTCAGGACACACCACAGCACTTATTTCCAGGAAGAGGGAAGGTATCACAGGAGAAAAGGTACTGGGAAAAATGGAAAAAAAATGAAAAAAGAAAAGAATGAAAGAAAAAGTAAGTGTAATTTATTATAAATCGCGTTCCTTTAAAAAATCCCAAAAGACCGCACTCAGTTTTACTAAGGGCTAATGTTCTTGCTGACTATGAAGTTTGATACATATATTTTTCTTCCCCTCTGTACCTCTGAGGATATCAGGGTGCCATGTGTTGAACAACCTACTCAGGCCTCGTTGTGTTTTACTGGAAATTATCTTCCACAGAACTGGAAAGGCTGAAGAGAGTTTCCAAAATTAGTTTGGCTACACTATGCCAGCTTCATTAATGTAATAAAACTTCAAAGTAGAGAATTTATTCCATCTGTCGCAATTAAAATGTAAATAAATACAAGAAGTAAAATAAGTCAACCAAATATTTGGGGGCATTATATCACTTTTGGGAAGCGTAACACTTACACCAGCACATCAGGGAATGGAAAACTGGCTTGCTCACCCTCAGGAGATCCATTTGAATCAGATGGCGTCACTGCTGAATTCAGTGGCACTCAGCAGGACAGCACTGCACCTCCCCGTGCTCAGAGCCTAAATCCAAATTACTGTCCTGAACATTCTGCAGCATCGCTCATTCAAAATAAAACATTCTTATTCAGCAGTAGGAAGCATTTATCAGCCTAAGGAGGGATCCTTCTGCTGGTTGTATGGGCTGATATGGACTGCTTTCCTTATTTAATGGAGAAACTGGAGTGGGGCCCTGCTACACCTGGTGCAGCTGCCGTGTGGCTGTCCCACCCCATCCCCAGCACTGCCATGCTCTGTGCCTCTTCTGCTCTGGGAAACAACCCAGATACCAAATACAGCTCCTTACTCACAGTTCCAGTAATCCTGAAGCAGAGTTTCTGCTGGGTTGGTTTTTTTCCTTTGAAACAGCATTTGATACTTTATTTTCTGCCAGTGGATGACACTTGTGCCAATGTACTGAGTTACCCAGTGACTCTGTTCCTCCTGTTCCTCCCTCTCATCTGCCGGTTTAACCAGGAGCTCCACAGAAAGATGTGGTGGGGTTTGGGCACAGACTGTGCAGGGAAAGCAGTTAAAAGACATCATAATATTAAAATAGGACTGTCACCATCTTATATCCACAAAGAGATCTTTAGTTTGATTGGTGGACCATTAAAATGTAGGCCCTTAATGGAGATGCAACTCTGGCACGCAGATCATTTTTGGAATATGAATCAACTCTTCTGATTAAATCTCCAAAGCCATTATTACATGGCTTTTCTTTTTATAACCTATAGCATTAAAAAAATATTTTGATCCCTCTTTTAATAGGTCAAATTCTTTCATTAAGTCCTCTTTTTCAGTCATTTTTCTCATGCTGAAGTTCTTGAGGGAAAACAAAGCTGCTTTCTCCAGAAGGCTTTTTCTTTGTGCCCCTTGTAAGGAAGACAGAACAATAACATTGAGGACAGCTGCTCTGCACTGTACACAACCAACCAGCCAGCAAAAACAGGGAAAAAATGAAGCCAAAAAAGGAAACACTTTCATATTCATGATCCCCTGAGGGCACTTCAATGAGTTCACAGGGGTCATATGAACAGCAAATGTCACAAGTGTGTCCACTGAAAATATCATGCGGAAAAGCCTTTAAAAACTTGATCTAACAACATAGCTTATATAAGGTTAAAAGAAAAATAAGTTTCTGTGTAAGCTCAGGACAAAGCATCCCACAAAGGTCAAAAACCCCAGCATTTTCCTTGTGTTGTTATTAATTTCACGTTCGCAGCTTTGCAAGCAGTGCTTTGTGTGCTCACACTGCAAATGTGTCTCCATAGCATGGAGAGCAACATGGTGTTGGTTCTGTCAAGAATTTACAGTTTGCCTTGCAGGTAATTGTGAAATAAGACCATTTTAGAGGCTTACCTTCCTTATTATATTTCATCCTAAATGCTGGTGGCTCCAGTGACATTCTCTGCTTGTTTACACCTCCCTGTACTTCTGCTGACAAAGGGACAGATACTGTGAAGTTATGCCAATAGAGTTCGGGGTAGGAGAAAAATTAGTAATCTAGTATTTTTAACTATTTTATTGCTGCAAAGCCAATGGGTCTCTGCCAAGACTTTAATGTCTGCTCCATATGAGACAATGGCAAGAGACACCAACTCCAGCAAAGGCCTTACAAACTGAAGAGAGGCTGGAGGGAAACTGAGGCTTGCAAGATCCCATGACATGGTAATGCCAGGCCAGCATTAGAAACCAGCCTGGGATTCCCAGCCCAGCAATCTGTTTTGATCCCAATGAAGAATGAAGCAGGACTCTCCCAGGATCCTATTCCAAGCAGGCCCAAGGTTTCCTGCCTTCCCCAGGACGCACCAGTCCCACAGCACCAGCAGAGCTATCAGCGCCTGTTCGACACACACGGGCACGGCTTCTCTGGCCTTACCAACCATTGAGCCATCCATCCCCCTGAAAATAAATCACAGTATTGCTGCTAAAATCAGCAGACAGGGTCTGTGCTCAGAGCACCGCAGTCACATTGGAGAGGACTTGAGGAGCTGTTTGTATAAATATGCACAGCCAGGCACAAGTGTGCACACTCAAACACAGAGCACTGAAACAACGGCAGCCCTGACTTCGAAACAGCCACATTCCCATTCTGCTCAAGCCCTGCAGTGCCTGGGGAAGACTCAGAATCCAGGACTAACCTTTCCCTGGGTTATACCAGCACAATGGAGCCAGTGGGAGCACTTTGCAATTAGGAGGATGGTAATTGGTCTTGGTGCACATCAGCACAGCTGTTCATGCGTGGGCGGCCGAGCCACAGCCACCGCTGGCACATGGGGGGAATTGACTGCAGCTCTCTGGAGCTCATTTGTAGTTAATTCATCATGGGCTGCCTATGTGTAAATAACTGCATCTCAACTTTCCATCTAAAATCATGGGCTTTTGTTGGTACAGCACTGAGGCTTGACAGTCCCAGGATTATAAAATTATTACAGTTGGAAAAGGCCTCCGAGATGGAGTCCAGCTGTCAAACCAACGTGAAGCTGGAGCCCACAGCCTGCAGGATCACGCTGCAGATAACCTCACATCCTACTTTCCCTCCCAGCCTCAGGAAGAAGAAAGATTTCCAAAGAAAAATACAGAACCAGCTGGGGAATACACTGATGTGAGCAATGAGCTGGCAACTCTGGTTCTTATACACTCGAATCTACCCACCCACTGCTCTGAGAAATATGTAAAATACCATGATTAAATAGGGCTATTTTCACCATTGCCTCAATTTCTCTCTGTAAAACTGGTTCTGCTACCTGCATCCAGCTCCCCAAAGAAATAAATTTGTGATTAATTCAGATTGCAGTGTGAAAGAATTGAAGACACGTGCCATTTTCTCAAGATATCAATATTTAATATCTTTCTTGATCACCTAAACTGCAGGTTTCTCATTCTCTGACTTCAAAGCATTCTGTGGTCTAACCCAGTACATCACATTACATAATCGACCTTTTTAAAATGCTAAACATTATTTCAGAAAGTCCTCAGCACACAGGATGCAATCCCACAACATGCAGGCGTTCAGGCCACAGAAGAATGTAAATCTGTCCAGCATCTCTTGAACCACACAACTCGTAGCCCTAGCCCTGGTCTGTGGAAGTCCTGTCATTTCTTTGCTATCCGAAGCTCAACAAATTTAAAGGACGTCTAAAATGTCCTGTCAGACTCAAATATTTAGGAAAAAAGTATGTTAGTGTTCAGAAATGTCAGGAAAATAAACACATGCAAGGAGAAATAGTTCAACCTATCCAAATATTTTGAGTGCAAAACCAACATCTGAAAAAGAAGGTTATGGATGCCATTATGCTCTGAATACTGAAATCACCTCATTGCAGAGTGGCAGTTGAGAAATAAACAAAATGTTAGTTTTTATAAAGACAGGAATAGAAAAGAACATGGAGATTACAATGCTTGTAACACATGGGAATGTGCTGACCACGCAGGCCTGGCTCAAGGTGCAGCTCACACTTCCATGATCTAACAGGGACAGAAACAAAGAAAACTGCTAGGAGTAGATGGAGGGAATGGGGAACAAAAAGGAAGGTGATAAGATCACAGCTGTTTAGCTCAGAGAATTACAAATATAATTAAGGTCACATTGACTGCTCCCATTTGCTGAGACAATAGTGCATCCATGGAAAAAGAACAGCAGTGGGTTTAAAGGTGAGGAAAAGAGGACCTGAATATCATTTCAGCATTTCAGCTTAGGGTAAAAATCTAAATGGATTAATGATTTGAGATTTGATGTTTCATTAAAAATAAAATATTTTCTTGGCTGGTTAAGAGCTACTGCTAGAAGTTCTTGCTGGTGAGAGGCACATTCAGAGATTTGCAGCATTTTTTTCCAGGATACTTAGAGTTGTTCAGCCCTACTTGAAAGTTTCTCCCATAGCAAAAACCCTCAGCATCATCCCCACCCCTATTTTTAAACATAAGCTCTTCACACGCATTTACGTACAAAATAAAAAGGGTAACAGGAATTAACATGCACTGCAGCTTTCAAAGCCCATTTTGGGAAACACTCACTGTGGCCAAATCAATGCAACAGCAGTTTTGTTCTTAGAGGAAAATCAGTTATTCTAGTCATCCTCACTCCTACTACTTTTATCTTCTCCAAGGTATACAAATGCTTCTTCTTTTATAACTGCAGAAAAGGGACTTAGAGGCATTTCAGCTACCAGAAGAATTATGCAATTTGCCACATTGCTCTTTCTGGGAAAGAGAAGGGTAAAATCAGCATCGTGCTATTGTGATACCACTGCAGAAGCTTTTTCTTCATTTGGCAAACCTCTCAACTGATAGAATTTCACTGTCTCTGGAACTGGGAGTAAAACCTGGCCAAGGTCTCTGCTCTTCCTTGAGCACAGAGAAATGCCTGTTACAATTCCTACTTAATTTGCTTTTCCCCATGCACGATGGAAGGAGACAGCAGCTCATATCCAAGCCTCTGAAATGCCAAACAGCTTCGGTCCCCAAAGTAATTAGTGGAACTACACAATTCTATAATGGAAGGGCCTGAGACTTTCAAACCTGGTTAATATTGTATTTTGTGTCTCTGGAGTTTTGTGTTCAGATTTTCTGCTTTTTGTATCATTCATAGCTCTTTACAGACAGTGTAAACACTATGCAGTCTTTGACTATGAAAGGGTTCAATGATCTCATGAGGTGGGTCATCTCTAACTAGCAGGCTGAGCTCTACTCTAAAAACACTTGTCCTTTTGCAGTGCAAAGAGTTTTTTAAGGATTATTGCTATTAAATTACACATGGAGCCACATGGAGACCCCTGGAAAATGTTTCTGACTTCACAGTAACCTTGTCTAAACAGTGTTAATCATGATTATATTCTGTATTTCTATCCCCTGTTGCCTACTGCAAAGCTGAGAACCCTCAGTGCATTAAAATCACTACTGCCATAGTTCAGGAAGGGTCATTGCTTACATTATAAACACACATTTTAAAAAATATTTGAGCATATTGATTTGAACAGAATGCAGTCAATATCTCCAATTATCATCCTGTATAAGATAACTAGTGGCAAATAAATAAATAGTCAATAAACTACACACACACAGCCTCACCCTCCCTCCCACCTGAAAGCTTTTATGGGAACATCTAGAGAGAAAATACAGAAATCAATGCAGAGACCCTTCTTTGGCTTGTGAAAGTTCCCTTCTTCGGTGGAAAGCAGGACCACAGTGCTGCACCTGGGGAGGTGCCTGCTGAAGTTGGAGAAGCACAGCGTGACAGAGATCACACCACAGATCAATAATGGAACTCGTGGAAGCCAGGGCTTGGTTTTGTACTGCAGCAAATCTGCAAGGGGAAGCTGATGCTGTTTGTAAACTGCTGGGAGGAGCAGAGAAACAAACAGCTAGAGTGATCAGCAGGAAAACTGACCCCAACGAGCAGGATGGATGGTGTTTCTGTATACAGAGATGAGCAGACTTCAGCAGTTGGCCTTACAACAGGTGGTTTTGAGTCCAAATTACAGGGAGAAACTTGTGTTGGTACCGGGTGCATTGCTCAGTTTGCTGGGAACGCTGCTGGCAGTGCCATGCACAGTATGTCACACTTAAAAAGCTTCCATTTCCCAGTCACCACTTAAACTTTCTTTTTTTTTAGCAAGCAAAGTCTTAGAAGAGTGGTAGTTGCCATAGACACATCAGCAAAGCTCAAAGAACGATCTGGGGGAATATGAAAATCTTTGAACCATATCCCAAAGGGAATCAAAGCTGAGGCTGAGATGACTCAGAGACAGAGAGAATCAGCTCTGCTGGCAGGTAGAGCTGGGAGAAGCAGCCCTGGTGCCAACACCAGCCTGCATACAAACACCATTATCACGTAAAAACAGGGATTGGAGTTTAGATAAAGATTCAGCAGCCTGGGAGCACCTCATGTTGTTTCATGAAATGGAGATGTTTAGATACAAATAGGGCGGGGTCCCTTTAAAAGAGCCTTCTAGCAGAAGATCATAAGCCCAGCAGGTTTTTCCTCATTAAAAACCTCATTAAGGAGAGGAGTCCAATTTTACATCTCTCATCTATGCAGTCATGTTCATCTTGGGAACAAATAGATGGGACTGTTCTGCTGTGAGACATCTGTGAGCAGCCTTTCACCCCCATCATTATATTCACATTCAACACAAAGCCCCTTTATCAAAACAGTATTTTGGATTCGTTTAACAACTTTCACCCAACTGCATCCAAAACATTAATCTAATTGCCACGGGTTGGTTTATGCCCATTCCATTTTGTGCACTCAGAGCTTTTAATTAGCAGATGAGGCATCATGGAAAAATGGGGTCCTACAGAACCACTTCAGAGCACAGAGTGAACCTCACTTCTCCAGCTCCTATGGCCAGGGATATGGTCAAACCTTGGAAATAATTTTAAATGCTCCACTAAAACCTCCATTTTGATTGACATTTTGATTAACCAGAACATTAGACAAGCTTCAAAAGCCATAGAAGCTGTGAGACATCACTGCTGTTTCCTCACCCCCTGGTCTGCCCTCCCCCATCCTCACCTGGCCGAGCTCCGGGCGCGCTGCCACACCAGGAGCAGTCCGTGGCTCAGCCCTCCAGCTCTTCTCAGGGATGCCATCATTCCTGGCAGGACATCTCCTCCTCAGGCTGGATGCTGCCTCCCCAGCGGCCCCCGGAGCTGCTGCCTTTCTGCAGCCAAGGTCAGCTCCTCACGCCGGCCCGCGGTGCCTCGTGTGTCCGACGCACCTGGGAGCGCGGGAGGACGCGCCACGGGACAGGGACATCCTTCACTGAGCTCCCACGGTCCCTCTGCCCACGGAGCACCCTGCAAAGCATCACCCTCACCGCAAAGGAATTCTGCATCAGTTAATTGTCTTCATCCTCTTTGTGAATTAAATTACCAAGCACACGCTGTGAGCTTTAGCTTCAGGCATCTTCACCTTTAGATAATTTCTAAGGGCAAAGGGTGTCTCGGAACATGTGGCTGTTAACACCTTTCAAATCACATCAATGGCTAAGGAAAAACAAATGTAAACCTCCTTCATGGGTGATGCTTCATCTTGCCCCATTTAACGAGGAAGACAGACAGGAATGATACCATTGTTCCTTTTCATATTAATTGGCAGAAATTATCTTTATTAGAAAAATGAATTTTTCATATATTTACAATTTTTACATCATGTTATACTTGGCACATGTGTTCTTCCAAATAGCTATATACATTTCAGTACACACAGACATTCAAGTCCCCCATTCCCTTAATGTTTTTCTACATATTTAACAAAAAAAAAAAAAAAATGAACACAATACAATTTGTAAGACAACCATAATAATTATATATTTCTCTATCATAAAAAGTTTGAAGCAAACATTTTTTTTATTTTTTTTAAGATATGTTTCAAAATATTTATACAGTATTAGCACTCAGTCATGCACTGGGTTAGAATATGGTCAGGGTGAACTGCAGTGAGACACGATGTGAACACAGGAGAGAAATGTGTGAGCCCAGCTCCTCCACGCTGCACCGGGGGCTCCGGGGCGGCTGCAGCCCCCCAGGGTGTCAGAGGCAGGGGCAGAGGGTGCAGGGGGAGCTGGGGGAGCTGGGGGAGCTGGGGGTCCACCCGGCTGCGCCACACGGCAGCTGGAACCGCGTGGGTTCAAACTCATTGCACTTTGCTAAACCTAGCTAATGAAACAGGCAGTAATTGGAACGTCAAAACTAGATTTTAAATACTCTCTTTTCCCCCAAACCCTTTCTTTTGAAGAAACCATGAGACTGAATTTGATAATGAAATTCGGGATTCTCTTAAAAATTAATTATTTTATGGCTGATTCCATTTCACCAATATTCTTTTATTTCTGCTTTTACATCCTGATTTATTTCCCCAGGTATTAAGACCTCTTCAAGGATCTACTATTCTTTGCTAGTAATTGGAAACTTGTGACTTACCCTTTTGGTTTGAAGTATGACACTTTGAGAGCGTTACAGAAAACTGCACTAGTAAATAACAGAAGTGATAGGTTTTTTAGTTTATTCTGTATGGAATTCAATGGTTCCAAGAATTCTCATAAAATTTTATTTTTGGCATGCAAATTTCTCCTACTGCAATGCTCCAGGTAATCAGTACAAATTATTATACCTGGAGTTCTTTTCCTCTATCAAAAAAAGAATATTTTTCCAACTGTACTAGTTAGTAACTAATTTTCTTTGTGAGTAAAATCCTAAGTTAATATTGTAAATTCTCATTTTCTCAGTTGCATTTAATTTTTCACAGTTCAACTGCAAGTAACTTCTAATCAAACTCAAAACAACACATTACTTGAAACTGTTAATAAATGATTGCAGAATCTTTATCACAACACTCACTGGATTTGTGTCTTGCCCCTCAATCTCCCCAAAAACTTTATACATACACATATTTATATATAGTTTATATATATACACATGTATATGTACAAAGACTGATCAGGACAACACATTAAATTGACATTATTCAAGTAAACAGGTAAAAAATGCTTTTTAAAGTGTAATTTGAGATTTCAAAATATTTCTGGTGGGTTTTGTTTAGCAGCACAGAAATATTAGTATTTCATCTATGCCCACAAGTATCCTTAAACAGGATGAAAGGAAGCACAAAATGCCCTTCAGGTTTAGTGTAAATTTGAACCTGATGAATTAAAATTAACTCACAGGTGAAGTGCTTCTGAGAGCCTGAAATGTATGGATGCAAATTTTTGCATTAAAATGGAGTAATGAGCTAGGGATCAGGCAGGAGTCTGCCTGACACATTAATGAATTCTGTTTGTACCTCCTGTTTCTGCAGGGAAGGCACGAGATCCACTGCGCATGTGGGTGGGAGGTGTGAAGACACAGAGAGCAGGCTGTTCTTCACCAGTGCAAAACGGACGTTCTGAAACGAGGGAGACGATTTCAAAATATTGTACCCGGTATCAGGTATGAACTACAAGCATCTCTTACTGAAACTGCACCGGATTCCTTCCTAGCTTCACACAATTTCACATGAGGCAATTTCCAAACCTTTACAACATGAGGTTTGCTTGGGGCTTTTTAAAATCTGAGCGTGAACTGCACTAAGGATCTGCTCTCCCATCACTCCCTCACACATCCCTATTTAAGTCAAAGCTGTTTTGCCTAAGTTTGGAATCCAAACCTAGACCAGGTAATAATGAGATAAGCAAAAATTTTCTTCTTGCAGATGAAGAACTTGAAACCAAGTTCTGCTCCAAAACACCACTTGCAATGAACAGTAGACAAAATCTGACCCTATAGAATGAATTGTTTCTTTGTTAAGATGGAAAAATTCATAATTATCCAACTTTCCCTTTCAAAAAAATTTAGGAATTATTTCCAAATGATTCTGGTTGGTTTGTTGTTTTTTTTTTTTGTTATTATAAGTTTTAGTTAGAGCAGTATAAAATTTAGAAAAGAAGCCAAATACCACCATCATCCCTTGGTGGAAATGTCCACCAGTACCCGCAAGCACAAAAGCCTGTGCATGGAGAGAAGTGATCGTGCCTTACCCACCGCTGCTAAATCCTGCCTGGAGTGCAAAACCCCTTTGGGAAACTGCCCAGTCTGCACGGGAGAACACAAGAGCGGCCACTGGTGCACTCACCAGCAGCTCTTCACTGGGAATTTTGCTCTGGAGCTGTCCTTCCCCAGCTGCCTGAGGAAACGTGGGTGAGGACCCGATGTGGATCACACGAGCTGACACTGAGTTTCGGGTCAGTCACCAGGCCAGCAGAGCCTCTCAGGCCAAGATTTTTCAAACCAGTATGAAAAGCCATCCTTTTCCTACGGTTTGGTTATTACAGCAAGCAGCAATTGCAGCGCTTTTGGACAGGAACTCAGACATGTTTTCACATGTCCTAGCACAGAGCAATCCCAACCCAAACAGGTCCTTCTGCAACAGGTACCAAACACTACAATAAATGCTGCTAGAGGATTTCGAGATGTGGGTGGTTTGGAAAGGAGAGAAGAAAACCACTTAAAATAAAGCAGTGCTGAAATGTGTCCCAAGCTTTGGGAGATTACTCACGCATGACTGGCTTGGAAGGTTTATGCACGCACGCCTGTGTATACTGTATATATATTTAGGTTAACGAGTTTAAACTATTAATAAACAGCATCTTATGGTATTTGGTAATTAAAATATCAGGCTTGTGTCATTCAAAATAGTGCAACCTACATAGCAATATACAGGAAAATTACACACATTGTTCCCATTACCGTTAATATGCTTGTGCATATTAAGATGACAGGATACCCTTTTCCATAGGATTAACCATTTGCATATTTAATTGTATTCTTTGGCCCATTTTCCTGTGAAACCTCGTATGAAAACATAAAGACTTTGGCTTTAAAAGAAAAAGAAAACTCCCGCTTTTTCAGTTACTTTCAGAAACTTAAGTAGAATTCAAATTAGTTAAAAATTATCATCTCCTCCAGAAACTGCAGACCCCTGTCACAGACCCCCCCACTGGTGTGGCTAACTGTGAACCTCCAATTTCTTTTTATTTTTCACTTTTGAAGACCATTTACACTTCTATTGTTGCACAGCACATCCTTCAAAAGTGCTCTCGACTCCTCTAATCGTGTCCCAGCTGGGAACAAGGCAGGTCCCCTTCCCCTGGAGCGCGGAAAGGCAGAGCAGCCTCGTCAGGGCCTTCGACTGCATCACTACGAGTCCAAGTTCAGGGCTTGCAATGTGAGACAGAAGCCAAAATACATTCCCAAAAGGTTTTTGCCATTAAACACCATTATTAAACGGGCTCAGGAAAAAAAATTATCAGACAAAAGAATGCTGTAGTAATGATGTAACACAAATCTCTTCAAAGCGGTTATTCTTATGTACTGCAATGCACAAAACAAATTTTAAAATGTAATCTCATAACGCATTTGCTGAGAAAAACATATCATTTCTTCTAATAGTACCAGAAGTGCAAAACAAGACATTCTCCATTAAAATTTCATGTCACTGTAAATATTATCATTTTCCCACATTAAAGCTTAGTACCATTTCTGAGAAGTAAGGAAACTTTCGTCAATTCCCAAGCAAAATATCATCTCCCTTGGAACTTTACAGTGCGCTGAATAAGTATCACAATATTTATTGGTATTTATTTTCACAGTTTTCTAACGTGCACAGAAATATAATTTTTGAAATATAGTAGTGAAAACAAATACTAATACAAAAGGGAAAGGACAAAACATCTAGGAGTATTACTGCTTATCACCACTACTTTTTAAGAGTTGGAGAGTCGAAACCATCTCTCTTTTAAATATGTAATACTATATTTAGTGTGGTTATCTATTAATAAAGGTATTGCATGACAATGTTACAGCATGGCTATATTCTCTACTAATTTAGCCTTGTTTTCAATACAGGTAAAGAATTAAGCAAAAGGAGTAAAAATTGTCATTTAAGCGCAAAACAACAAAAACCTGGTAAATAGTGAGGTAACTTATTTTTACTTATAGTATTTCTGGTTCTTAAATTATAGATATGACAAAATCATCACAAAATCAGCAGTGGATTCTTACAGCGGCTAGAATGGCAGAAATTAAAAAAAAAACAAAACAAAAACAGTTTCAACCATGGCAGATACATTCTGCAGTATGTAACAAAAAAGCTCATGATCCCACGAGGAGAACCTAGTGCATTTTCACTGCATTGCAGGGTGATGCACACCTGTATTCCTGGCTTCCAAAGCAGCAGGACTTTGGAAGAGCACAGATTTTTAGAGCGCATACTCTGTACACAGGTCGAGAGAAGCAGGGAGGAAAAAAAAGTTAACGCCAGAGTGAGGGAAATAAATGAAGAGCTTATTTACAGAGAGTGCAGAAACCCTCCCCAGCAGAGCAGGGAGAAGCAGGGCAGGATTGCAGCTCCCCTTGGGTCGGGCACAGACACCAGGGAGCACAAGCAGCCACCTCCCCTGGGACAGACACGGCGGCGACACGGGAATGGGGTGAGCATGGGAGCAGCTCCACAGGGACTGGACAGAATTGTACATATGTACAGCATGGGCACATGAGACAGACACTCCGCATGACCACACGCGTGTACGAGACGGGACGGTCGTGAGGCTGCTCCCGTTTAACCACAGCTTCACGGGGACTCCAGCCAGAGCACACTGAGCCTTTCCTCTGTCACACCACCTTCCTGTCTGCACCCACGGCTACATCACAAAGAAATGCACAGCTGTGATTAAACTGAGCTCCCTCATAGGGACAGCAAATGCTGACATGTTGCTAACACATTTAAGTAAGACAGAACAGGTGAGTTTGGGCAGGGAAATGGCTCGTATCGTAAGTCACACTTTGAAAGGCCTTTATGTTCTTTCAGAAGTTCCTTCAGCACTGCTACGTTTGGAAGGCTCAGCTCTCAATAAAAAGGAAGTTTGTATTAAAAATTTTAAAAAAAAAACAACATTGGTAAGAAAATTATTTAAGTCTATCTCTGGAAAACTGTTTTTATGTTGCAAACCAGACTGCCCTACATAGGAAAGGTATCGGCTTGAAAAGGACTTTTGAGCTAAGATAGAACCAGAGCTGGGAAAGTTTAACAGGGAATGTATGACACTCATCTTGAAAGAAACACACAATGTGATGATTAACACTTGACACCATTTAGCCAAGAAACAGAATAGTTATTCTTTTATATTAACTAGGACAGGGTTTTGTCTTCACTAGGTTTTATATATCAAACATCTTAAATGCAAGGTAAAACAACAAAAAAATTCACCTCTTGAATTCTTCCTAAATCCAGGTAGATTCTCAGACCCTTAGATTCATGACACAATTTCTACTCTGTTGACAAACCCAGCAAAGGAGAGAACAGTACCAAAATCTTCCCCATCTCTACAGTGCATTTGCTACACTGCATAAATATGAAAGAACCAAGTTATTCCACAAGGAATAGATTCTGACACTTTTCTCCCATGCTGGGTAGTCATGGAGTATAAATCAAATGATGATCCCAAATATGCAGGGGGTACTGCAAACCCCACAAAAACCCTATTTGCATGAGCACAGGAACCTGTAACACCTCCAAGGCTGAACCTGGCACTCACTCGCAGATTTACCTGGCAGATTTTTGAGGCTGGGGATAAACAGACCATTGCTTTTCTAAGCCCACCTGAGATATCTGAGTTAGAAACCTAGACTTTCTAAAAAGTCAACAGAGAGAGGTAACATCTTTCTGGACACACCCCTGCATAGCTCTCAAACCTTCAGTCCTCTGAACTTCCATCCAGAGGGAGCTGCTTTCTCTCACTTTCTCTCACTTTCTCTCGCTTTCTCTCTCTCTCTCTCCAGTGGTAACAGAACGAGCTTAAGCCTTCCAGCACAGAAACCCAAACTACACACACAGCTCCAGCCTTTGCTTCCTTTAAAATTGCATAAAAAGATTTGCTTTCATCAGGAAAAATAAACCACACCTGATTTCCCTTGTGAGCCTTATTTCACCTCTTAAGTGTTCCTGAAAGACCATAAAGAGACATGTATTTATGAGATGCTGCCAAAACACGGTGAGCTGGCGGTGATTTCATTTCTGTTTGTCCACAGCACTCTTTCTCCTAACCAAGCTTCTTGGATAGCAGAGTAATGAATTCTGAGCAAAAGCTGCAAAAACATTAAATTAAAATTTCCAGAAATGCAAAATCTCTTAATTTTCCTTAATTTTATCTTATATATTAAAATATCTTATTTCCATGCTTTTAAATTAGTGGGTGGCTACACTGTTCTAAGAAACACAAGCAGAACACAAAATCTATTTGAGAGAAAAAAAGGAAAATTTACTGTGGTGAAAAGGGAAAAGACAAAAACATGAAGAAACTCTACAATATCTTTAAAAGAGAAAAAAAGCAAGAGGCAGGTATGTCTACGTAGCTGTTTTTACCTCCATGTACCTACTGCATTCCTCAGCAATTCAATATCCTGCCTCCACAAAAGGTGTCGTCCAGGAGCAGTGTAACACTACAGGACATGCTACCAAGAATGGCCCATATCATTTACAGCCTGATTCAGTTCCAGCTGGAGTCACGGGAAATCTCGGTGATAGGAATGACCAACAAACTGCTAGAGCTGTAATCAGGAAAATGTAACAAGTCACCAGCACCATCCAGAAAGGTACAGAAAGGATGGCCACTTATGCAGGAAGATTCTTTTCTCCTCTTCAAGTATAGCAGCAGCTAGAGTGAGAGAGAGGGAAATACAGAAAGTCTTGATCTCAGTTTAATTGAAAGTCAGTGCAAATATATCAACAAAGCTCAGGCAAAATTTCGAATTCCACGCGCTCTACGGCTGAGCCTCACAAGCTGTGGCTTGTGGCTCTGTTGAAGATTTTTCTTCAACTTCTCAGCAGCTTCTTCTTTACACGAGCACATCTGCAACCGCACTGGTACTGCCTACAGCCCTGCCTCAGCTCTCCTTCCCCCTTTGCTGACTCGCATTTATGCCAAGATCAAAACAACAAACGCATGCAGACTCTTACTCCCTCGACTTTCAGTATCTGCTGGGGTTTTTTCCTCCTTTAAGGCAGCATCTTACATTTCCATGTGAACAACTGCTGTGCAACATTATCAAGTCTTCCCTCTGTCTCTTTATTTTGGTTCAGGGCAGGTGGTTGTATTGCATATTGCAGCTAATAATAATAAATCTCTACAGTCACCAGAAACCTGCTCAAATCAGAAAAAGCAAACACTGCACTATATTTCATTACAGCTAATTTGCTTGTACATTTCACAGAAAGATAAATCCACCTGGGTTGAGGATGTTTACAACTGAATCTCAAGAGAGAAAATGTAAATGGGAATTTTTCTTTCCCACAACTTCACATACAGTACTTGTATAAATACTGAATTACGTGTGTCTGGTTAGATAGAGGTGATGATACAAAAGACTTGGAGCGATCAACAAATACTTTGAGAGCTTTATGATGATGTGAAAGACAAGAGCCACCACTGAGTTTTATGATTTACTTGGTAAAATGCTCAGCAACTTTGGCATGACATCAGCAAATATATCTGCTTAAACACACCAGACAGTTCAGAACACTTCAGATTTTAGTTAATACACTATGATTTGGATTGGATATTAGAATTTGCCTGAAATACATGCTTTCGGTGCATTTGCCTTCCCCTAGACTTAAGAGCAAAGCATACTTGTGTCTTTGGGGAAAGGTCTGGGGTCATGACGAGGTGCTCATCCCAAGGACATCCTAATCCTGCTTAGCTCACACAACTATTCCTATGAAATCTGAGACTCTCTAAGGGCAGGTAAGGAACTTCTGTTTATAAAAACTCCCTCCAGTGAAAAACCAGAAAGCATCCCATGTGGACCAGGGCCAATAATTATGACCAAATGTTGAATAAGGAATACCCAAAACATATTTTTACATGAAAATTATAAAGATACCCATAGATATGCTTTCTGATCACACTTATAATAAAGTATACTGAGATTTTTGGAAGCTGGAAAGAGAAACGGAAGCCCAAATCTCATTACATTTCATTCCTTAAAAAATATCATCATTTGCAAATACATTTGCAAATACCAAGAACTTGTTCTGGACTTCGATAGTCAAAGTCAGCTGAAATCAGTTTAATTTAAAAAAATAAAAAAAAAAGCTGTAAACAAAATTCAAGAAGCCTTATTTTTTACTATCCCTACACATCATTTATATTATCTCTCATTTGCAACTCTGCTCTGCAGTATGCTGTTCTAAATTAAACACCTTGCATACTGCACCTCTGGCATGCAGATACTCCAATTACAGCTGACAGGCACGATTCTGCTGAAAAGAGTTTCAGTTTAGAGAAAAGTTAGGGTAATATTCACATTTTCCAATTCACAGTGGTAATGGTTTCCCTGCTCACTGTCCTTCAGTGAAATGGAGGGAATAATGCCTGAATAATCTCAATTTCCTCTACACAAAAATCCTAAAGCAATTCTCAGAGGAGCAGGAAAAAGGAGAGCACCACCTCTGGAATACTTTCAGTAGTTAAATGTATTAGCATATACATTTACTTCTTTAGTTGAAATTAAATTTACAGCTGTATAGTCCTGAAAGGCTTCCTCTCATCCCTTTCATGCTCCCTTATCATTAAAATCTAGTGGGCTTTTTTCTTCCAGTGAGGGTAAGGAGGGGTGTGAAGCACACATTTTATTTGTGAAATAATCTGATTGACATTTATAGAAGGAAAAGTCATACAACAATGCAACCCTGTATGTGAATACCTTTGTATATCAGTAAGTGATAATAAAGATACTGTTTCTTAGTTACATGTGCATATATTCAGTTTATAGAACAGACTTGATTGGAGAGGTTAGAAAAATGGTCTGATGTTCAACAAATATGCACAATATTGTGGAAGGAAGAAGTCCTTCCCAAGGTGTTAATCCTTCTCTGTGTATGCAAATAAATGGTACCGCACTCCTCACTGATCACACTGAACTTATGGCTGTCGGTGTTTGATACTGTATTAACAGCTTTAATACTATTAATTTACAATTAATTAGTTGTCACTAATACGCTATGAACAAAGAACTACAGTGGGTTGGGATTTGGTTTGGGAAGTGAAAGAATAAAAGAAATACTATACAGCCCTGAGTAATCACCAGTAAGGGGCAAATGCAAACTTACGTACACATTAGGCCTCAAGGTTACTAATAAAGTCCACAGCTCCATAGTAAGTGCCATATAGTGATATCTAAAAATATATACTCTGGATTAGGCAGCTGTGAAATTTCTGACAAGATTACTGCAAACTTTTCAATGAACTTACTTTGTAATGGTAAGTGCATGTGCAATATAAGAAAAGCATTTGTACATGAACATTAACCAATATCCGTGGGGCTTCCTTTTGGTACACAGCAGTTCACATGTTTGGGGTTACTGCCTTCCCATCTACGGTCTGCCAGTCTAGAAGGAACATACTAATTTTGTGCTAACACACTGTATTTTATTTATTAAGGTCCTGGGGTTTGGGGGTTTTTAAAAATTATTATTTGGCTTTGAAAATTATTATGAAGCTAAAATATATTTTTGGAAGTCTTAGCTTTCTGTTCTCTTTTAGAGTCTTACTTTTGAATCTGTGCAAATGCATCCCTATTTCTTGTTGTCTGTGTCATACTACATGCATACCATATTGCTTATCCAGTACTAGAAAATCATTAAACATTTCTAAGGACAAAAGTACATTGAATGATACTTAGCAACATAAATTAGAATAACCGAAATAGTAAAATAATTAGGTACAAAACAGCATAGTTGCCAACATATATTGGGGCTATTTCAGTACAACTGGCCATTTATATATAAAGCATACATAAATGGCTATTTTTTATCCTTTTCAACAAGACATATTTTAAAAGGATAGTTAAGAGCATACCAGTTTACCTATTCATGTACAAAAGTACATTGGGAAAGGGAGAGGTTTACGTATCATTTACCAGAGCAGGATACTGTTAAAGGATAAATTCTCCCTCTAAGATGGTGGCAACTATTCTTTCCCTATAGATAAAGTGTTCATGGAAAATTTAAACATCTGATTCAATGCTAGGCCTTTTCTTATACACACGTGTATTGCTACAGGAATTTAAAACCCTTGGAGTTGAGTACAAGCTATTCCTATTTGCAACGTAAGGCAAAACATGCTCTGAAATGTACATGTCATTATGGATCCGACCATCCCTGGAAGAGTATGATGCTGTAGACTGTATGGATGACCTTAAATAATTATCATTTCTTCCTCTTGTTGGCAATGAATGTTTATAAAGATCAGCTGGACTTCGCCTAAGAGATAAATGCTGGTCATCACGATAGGTGTGCAGGAAGGGGTTATCATCCGAGTGAACAGCATACAGGGACTTGCTCCGCTTACTGTCCTCCAGAGCATGAGTTAAAAGTGAGGCCTTGTTGCTCAACAGTTTGCTTGAGGGAACACTAAACATGCTTGCATATGGACTACTTTGAAGAAATTTCTCTCTTTCTTTCAAGCTTATACTACGAGAAGGTCTTCCAATATCAATTTCCCTGGACTTATCAGCGATATTATCAAAAGAGTGCTGCCTGCTAATCCTTAGTTTATTCTTTTTATGATATTGCAGAGCACTACTTTGTGACCAAGTACGCTCATATATCTCTTCAGGAAGTGATAAGTTCGTTGTATCCTGCAGCATCTGATCTTCCTCAATATCATAGAGGTTCCCCATCCGCAAGCATGCATCACATTTATAGGGAGATCTGGTCGAGTAGTGTCCCGCATAAGTGGGCATATTGGAAAGACAGCTCCTGCAGTGGGTGGAATTCTGCCTGTACCTATCGTTCATGTCACCTAGGGAAGTATTTTTCTCTTTGAGAGTGTAGTGCTTTCCATAAAGTTTGTACTGGTCATTGTTTGGAAGACTGTCTTCGTTATGCGATGGAGTCCTGTTCGCGTGTTCGGCTTTCCTGTAGTTGTCGTTGTGATCTTGGTAAACATCAGGAAACTCTACAGTTTCTGGAAGGACAATGTTTTCAATGTACTGAGGTGTGTCCAAGCGGAATCCTGGCTCCTTGTCAGCATCAATCGTGTAGATTTTATCCCGTGGAGAGCCCTGTTTGGTTTTCAGATATGTCAGTTCCACTTCACTACAGTCTTTTGGGTATTTTGATGCTACTGTCCTTTTTTTAAAATTGTCCTTGGTTTTGTGGTGCTTGTTGTTGTTTTCAGATTCCATGTGGCAAGTAGCTCTGCTTGATGTCTCTGATACATCTGAATGGACAATCTCTTCAGGGAGGTATCTTTGGCTTTTCAATGAAAGCTGCCTGTTTTCCTCTGACCCGTTTTCTCTCTGGGAACCTTGGCCCTGACGTACAGATTCTTGACGTAACGATTCGACAGATTTCCTCCAAAGCTGCCTGGGTCTGGAGTTCACTTTCGCTTCTGTTGTTACTGCTACCTCTACTGTATTTGGATTGGAGTCATTCAGTGTGAGAGGATGCTGCCCTTGGAAAACGTAATTGTTCAGATTGTCCTTGTGTCGATTGCCAGGAAGTGTCTGCAGTTCACTTATGTTGTCACCAAAAAAGTTGTCCTTTGTCTGAAAGGATCTGTTATCAGCAAATATCAAGTTTCCCTTATCCATGACCATGTCCATAATCAAAGAACCCCTCTGAATAAAATCTGTTCTTTTGGGGGAGTCAATTCTTGAAGGATTGATGTTGGTCATGTTTTTTGCTGTTCGCAGCAGTTTTAGCATGTTGGTTTGTGAATTGGTCAAAGAAAAGTCAGGAGACTTCTTTTTCTCTTCAATGTGTACTCCATGAATGCAACTGTAAATACCCTGTAGTATGAGTAATATAAAACAAATTAAATCACTAGGTGTAAATTTTAAAAACTTCCATTTTACTTTTAATTAGCAATAAAGAACAATGAAACATTTCTTATCTAATTACTGGAAAGATTAAAAGTACATCTCTGTCCTTTTATCACCTCCTTGCATTGAAATGGAGGAGTATTTTCTACTCTATGTTAGAACTACAAAGGAGAAAAATTGCCAGTATTTCACAAACCAGTGGTCTCTCTTGGCCTCCCCATCTTGTTCCAGAATACAAGATTAGGAGGTGCCCCAAAGGGTTCTCTAATCTTGTCACAAAATGAAACTAACCTTCAGTCATGGATACTCTCTTATTTTAAACCAGTGATTAAGTTTCCCCTATAAACAAGCCTGTAGTGGGACTATTTTATTGGAGGTTAAGGTACTCTTCACTTGCACTGAAATAAAAAGGCTTTTAGTCATCATATTTAGCTTTTCTGATCCATATCCCAGTACGTATGAAAAAAAAAAACCCAGCTCTTTCTAAAGCTGAAATTGAGTTAATTTTGTGCAAAAGGCTGAAGCCCATTTTCTCACTCCAACCTCTTGGGTCACTCCTGTGAGCCCAATTGACATTTCCAACCCTGTGAACTAGCATTTCTCAGACATTTACCTTTGACGTAAGTACTTTTATTCCCCTGTATTTCTTAGGAAAATTTCACATAAGAAAAGGCCAAAAATATAAAGTTCAAATATAAAATGTGGAGGTTAAGGTGTATATGGTATCTAGACAACCCCCAACACAGTAGTGCAAACTATTTTTAATGCAGTTCCAAAATGGTCCAAGCTACTCAACAGGGCAATTGCAGCACATTTTAAGGCAATTAGCCATTTCACTATCATTTTCAATTCTCCTCAGATACATTAAAAAATCCTGAAAAATCAATCACCTAATGAAAGTTCTATCTGTTTTAAAAATACATAAAGAAAAAAAAACCAACCAATTTGTCAAAAATAGAAGAATAAGCACACATTTCCCTTTTTTTTTAACAAGAATCAGTTTCTTGGATATGTAAATCCCCTTTGGGTCTGGTAAAGCTATCATTAAAACCTGCCTTACTGTCTAACCAGACATAAATGATACCTGGTTGACCTTTTCTCATTCAGTTTGTTCAAGTTTGCTATCAAGAAAAGCTTATAAAAATATTCCACTGTATTTTTGTAACTTAAAATTCTCTTGCTTAAGAAATGAACAAAGCTGAGAGCTAATGTCTCTTATCAATGTGGAAAATAACCCATTTCCTCAATCTGAGCTCCATCATTTCTTCATCAAAAGTGCCCCTTAGTGTATTTGTTTTCAGCATTTGATTACTGATTATACTGGCATATGGTAATTCCCACCCTAAATAATGCAATGGATAAAGACTTCCCATGGAGTGCAAGTACATCCTAAGCCCAGTGACTACTCCAGAGCATCACACTGATGCTCTACCATGTATTTCAAATATCCAGGTAGGAATAAAAGGAAGGATAATGTTTTCTGGAGGCAGTGTTTATTCTGTCTGTCGCCTAAAGGGGGAAAATGAAAGCAGTACTGACCCTGCTGATGGAGAACAGCAATCCCGGCCTATCTGAGCAGACGCCAGTGAAGCAAAATCTAAGTTTCCAGTAAAATAAGTGCTCCCAGACAAAGGTTATTAAGCTGAGTGCCATGGCCGCTGCAAGCATATAAAACACTCCTGCCATGTTGTCGATGTCCAGCTGGCTGCTCATGACTTCATTCTTCTCGTTGTGACAAATACCAGTCAGCCACAGGGTTTCTAACTCTTCCATTTCCCCTAGGGAGAGCAAGGAGTCAAACCAGTTAAAATGCAAAAATCACTGTTCACAGTATTCAAAAGTCTTTGCAAGTTTAAAAATACAGCACCACTTAATGCTTCATTCGTGGAGCACTGTAGACTTATCTAGCCAGGAGCTGCAAATATAGCAGATTTCCACTCACAGCACCCTAGTTTCAGATGTCCTCAGATTTCATAAATTACGTGGGAAGCTGGATGCTCTAGAAAGCAGGATCTGTGGTTTAGACAGAACTTTCTCCTGCTTGCTGTAACTATTACCTTGTTACTGAGGGTGGAGTGAGATTAGTAAAGAGCTGGGACAGGCTGTAGTGATCAGACAAAGAACCCATCAGAGACGAGTCCTGACACTCAACCAGACCTGTTCATGCCCCCTCCTCTCCACTGCCCTACACTTGTTCCTCCCTGATCCACTCTGACCCCTCTTCGGCCCTTCCCTTTAACATCACAAGACAAATTTCACAAGTTCTTGTGATTAAGATGTGCCATGAGAAGTTTGTTCTTTCCCATACAATCTGTGATAACCTTATTTCTTCCTTTCCAATAAGCTGCGATGTTCTGGTTGCCCCTCTCCTGACACATCTGGTCTCTGTGCTCACCTCTGGTATCTGTTCCCTTCTGCTGCTGCCATTCCTGCCTCCTGGGCAGCAGCACAAACACAAATGGCCTCATCACATGCCTGAAACAGAGCATTCCTGCTTCTGGCTGTGCCACATCCTTACTGCCATTAAAACACTTCATTTACTTAGAGCTAAGGAAGCAAATCTGCTCCCTCCCTCTCCTGTGTATTCAGAACTTTGAATCCATATTTCACTGATGAGATTTGGCCTGGGATGAAGGACACTGTCACCTAGCAGTGGTTGTGACTGCCAGCATGGACAGAGGTGGGCAAGAAACTGCAATTGTTCCTGCCAAACTTCTTTTTTTTATATTGTATGATTTACTAATTTTCAAACATTTAGTGTTGTTCTTACTGCAGCATTGTATGGGCATACGGGCCTTGTTACTTTCTTGGGCTACAGCCAGCTGAGTAATTATATTATAGCTTTAAATGTCATAAACTTCATAGTTTCTAGAAAATACAGCAGGCAATGCAGAGGGCCAAAAAGGACAGTATAAACTGTCTTGGTGTGTTTTCCAATTTAAGATATGGCTTCAATCTGGGGGAAGAATTTCCATGGTACAAATCCCTAATCCTTAGCCAGTGATTAGGGAATACATTTTCAGTATTATAATTCATACATCACTGGAAAAATGAACAGAAGAAAATAGCTAGAAGCTATATTGACATTTCAGCTACCTTCAAGCTAGACTAGAAGATCAATGACCTGCTGTGCAAAAGCATTTTGCAGGATAGAGTGCCAGGGCACCAGGAAAGCTGCAGCCCACAGATAATTTGGATGTGAGCTCCAACTGGAAATGGAACACAACACCGTGATGGAGAAATTGCTTCTCATAGAATGTGAATGAAAAAGTGAAGTAGAAAGGACAAGTTCTGATGCACTTTAGCAAAGGCATTTCACAAATTTGTAAGAGAGATTATTCGGTCTCTAGCTAATTCCAAGTTTAATTTTGTGCTTGAAGCAGTGAATTGAACCTCTACATCTGCAAAAAGCAATGTGTCTTCTCCCAAATTACAGTGCTCAATCTTCAAAATACCTAAGAGCATCCCAAAGAAGAAAGTCAATCCTAATGAATCTTTAAAAATCTTCTAATCCAGGACATTGGGACAATAAATTATTAATTGTAACAGTATAGATATTGCACACATAGATAATTGGGGTTCATTACTGCATTTCCATATCTCAGAACATTTGGATTTCTTTTGTTCTGCTAAACCTCAGTGGACTGTTTCCCTCATCTCTCTTTCAAGTCCTCCCCAAGGCCTATGAATAAAACTCACAGAAGCTACAGAAGAGAAAAGAACCCAAGTCCAAAGAGAGAGCAATATTTCTGGTCTGAGCTTTAGTAGCTGAAGCTCTGCCAATCAGATCTCATTACTTCCCACAGGAAAATTCCCATCTCCCAAGATTGTCAGGCATCAATTTGATTTGACTGCTGTGCCCTTTTACTATTCATAACAAAATTCACGAAGGAATTTAAACCTCTTTTTTATTACTGTTTCCTCCGTGTTCTTTTCCCTTTGGCATGTACATCTAAAGTAACTATTGATAATCCAGCAACCTTTCCAAAAACATCCCTACAGAAATGAACGAGCCTGTTTGGAGTTGAGATAAATGACAGTGCCCTGGCAAGTAAAGAACAAAGCATCCCAGAGCCTCGCAGATCCTGCTATTGCAACATCCCCTCCATAATACCTGACAATGACAGCAATCACTGTTAATTAATGCCCAAAAGGATTCCACATTTTTACAGATAGCTAGGCAATGTGAATCATTGGATTGTCATATTTATGTAATGATGCTATCTGGGAATGGACAGATGAGGCTGATAATTCTGGTCCCTCCATATAAAGCAGTTGCCACTTCCAGTATATATTTTTATACATGTGCACAGTATATATTTTTATATATGTGTGTGTGTGCGCACACAGAAACACAGACAAAACAGTTAATAATTTAACTGTAATAACACTCCAGCATAGCTGACCCTATAAAACTGGCAAAAATGCCCAATCTTCTTATTGCTTTTCCTGCCCATTACACTTTAAACCAGATATCCACAAAAGCCATAACATTTTTATTACAAAATTCTCAGGCACAAGAAACTTTTTTATCTCTAGTGTTAATTCATTCCTTATAAAAATCAGTCACTTCCAAACTTGGCCTGGAGTTTAAATTCAAAACATTAAACTTTGAGGACAGTCACAATTTAGTTCAAAAAATTTAAAATAATAAAGTCCTTTTGGAGGACTGTTGTCTTTCAAATCCTTTTGGGTGGTCTAACGTGTGAGCTGAATGTGTAGGGTGATGACACCTATAGCAATATATCATTTTTGGCAATTGAAAGGCCAGTGATTTGTGATTACCAGGCACTGGAGAGTTCAGTCATCTCCATGTGTGCATAATATTAATTAGCAAGTGAAAGCTCCAAATAATTCATAAAACAGACCTTGGAAATCTAAGTGAGCAACCTCAATATACATAAATGCCAGGCCTCACTGAACTGAGTGTTAATAGAGTTCAAGTCTGCATCTAATGGGGTGGGGTCTCAAGTTACTCATAAATAGTAGTCCAATTTATTTGAAGGCTTTTTGTTTTCACTTCAGGCACTTACTAAAGGACTGTAATGCCACAGTCATCTCCTACCTTCATTCATGTATGGACTAGATTAATGTGTAAATGAACAGTTGCAGATCTCAGCAACAAAGTACATCATGACACTAAGCACAAGACCAGAAAATGAAAAGTCCCAACATATTTGACAAAAAACCCACAGTGTTTATCTTCTGTTTAACACATCCACAGTGTATTTAACCTGAAAAACTCACAAATAACATGATTCCTGCACTAAGAGACTTTCAAAAATTCTATAGTACTGTATCATAAAAGATCTGACTCATTTATAACGTAAGAATAAGTATAAGCAAGTGCTTTAAAAATCCATAGTTCAAGCAGTGTTGAGTCTCTGCAGTATTCATTCAAAACACACTCCAATAAATTGCAACATTCCAGCTCTCTCACTGGTAATTCAAAATTATTTACAGTGGGTTTAGGTTACAGGGCAAACAGTGCTCCGATCCCTTTGTGTTCCTCCTGGGTTGGCTGCTGTGGCTCCTACTTGCACAGAAACGTGCCAGTTGGCCATTTGGCCTGAACATCCCACAAGGGCCTTTCCTTCTACAGTTTATAAACCCCTCTAGCCTATTTCACACATTATCATCCTGGGAAGGACTGATAAACTGTCCACTGTGCCCCCCGAACAATTTTGTCACAATAAAAATTTCATCATCCAGACACAGACACGATACAGTCTAAAGGGTAGAATTACACCCTTCTCCTCATCAGGGCCCTCAGCAGACTTTGCAGGCTGTGCCACCTCTCCCGTTGCCCAGCTGACACACAGGCTGCCCCTCTGTCACCACCTCCTGGAGATGTTTCAGTTCTCTGGGGTTCTTTTGGGGGGATTACTGGTCTCCCCAGATTCCTTTTGTTTCTGTGGTGCACAGGCACCTGCAACCCCCCAAGCACTGGAACCCTCAGTGCTGGGTACACCTGCAGCCCTGCCGAGCCCTTCAGCAGCTGCATGGGCAGTCAGCCACCCCTGACTCCAAAAAACATTGCCTTGCATCCATGAAGGTTGTCTGGAAAAATTAATTCTCCCATATACAGTGCTGTTTCACACATGGCACCCATCCCTGCTGTGTGCAGTCTGCATATCCTGCAGGAGCGTGCCTGGGCCCAACAGGGAAAGGATGCCCCGTCCAAGCGGGGCAAGCAGAGCTGCAGCCCAGCACTGCTGGGGTTTGGTTTTTTTGGTAGTTTTGCTGGTTGAGTACGGCACAGGTCTGGTGTCAGCACTTCCCTGGGACTTGCATAAGGCCCGGGCCAGGAGCAGGTGACCCGGGAGCTCACAGTGCATGTGTGAGAGCAGAAGGTGCCACAGAACAGGCTGCTGCTGACAGCGCGACGGGTGGTGGCTCTCATGCAAAGCGCTAAGCTGAGGCTCAGCCCGAGCAGTCAGCACAGCAACCTGCCATGCACGGAGCAGGGATGATGAGCAGGAGGGTTAAATATATCCACTCACACTGGTCAGATGTAGGGCACCATCTTCAAAAGGCCCTGGCGGCACTAACACAATCATCTGCTTATTCAGGCTGGACAAAAGGTAGGTTTCAAATTTAGGGACAGATTGTTCCACGTTTACTCTGGTGAGAACTCCCCTTAAGTGACAGAGAAGGAGGGTAGCACCCCACCACTTGGGGACCCTGAAATAAAAGGGTCTTCCCCCTGAACAGCGGGGTCAGCAGCCTAATGGGTTGATGTGCATTTGGTTCAATAAGCTCATCAATTCCAATTTGACCCAGTTGTATGATCCATACAGAATGTTTCAGAGAAGACATTATATAAAAGCACTGCAAATTATCAAATTCAGCCTGGATCCCCCAAAACAATCTCTCTCACTCTTATTTTCTGAGTTATTTCCCCCTGTAAAAATAGCAAGAGGAACACAGATGACTGACAGCAATAAACTTACTGTGAGCTAATGACTTCACTCTGCATGTCCCCATTAGTTAAGGATGAATTAACAGAACTGCTAAGCACGACTTTCAATATTACAATCCCTCTAACTCTTGTTCAGCTACACAAACGCCCTCCACTTATACACTCACACTCTTCAGTCACATTTGTTCCACCCACTGCTTAAGGAGGACACTAAATATATAAACAGAAAATCACTGTGATTGTGGGTGTATTCTGCCTGAGCAGCACACACTGAAAATATGTCCTTATAATCACATACGTATTTCCTTCTTGGGCTTTAACAGCCCATGTGAGTCACACTGCTACACTTCCTTATAATCTAGACAGCGATTTGGAAGGCTTATGCTAAAATATAAAAAAAATAGCAAAGAGCTTTCCCCTTCCAGATGTAAGGGGGCAAATCTCATTTCCACAGTTACCTATTACCCCTAAGGAGTGGGAAGCAATTATCCACCCGGGAAAACAATTCTTAGTGTACTAAGCTGTCCTAAAAACACACAAAGATTAACCAGAACTGAAAGTTATTAGGAAGGGATAACAGACTCCGTGGAAACTCAAACCACAACCAGTTTTCTTCCTTACATGTCTGTGTCTCTAATTGCTTTAAAGTTTGCAGCTTTAAGGGCTTAATACAGCGACACCATCTGCCCTCTTTTCCTGGAGATCTCTTCCCACACTGTCTTTTGAACTGAGCTCTTAATCTGCAGGTAGTGCAATGCATTACCAATACCTCAGATGAGCAGATGCACAACGTGGCCAGCCGGTTGATATTCTCTCACTCCTCCCCAAAATTGTTCTCTTTACCAAGCATTTTCTGTTCCTTGAATCCATCCATTTCTGTTGCCATGCGCATTTTATCCGTCTATTCTTCTGCATCCCTCAGAGCTAAACACTCCTCACTGTCTTTCTCTCCATCCCATGCACACTCTGAATCCCTCTTAATTCTGAAGCAGCTTTGTCATTTGCAGGTCAATAATCTCATCTTCTCACAATTAATAATAAAAAAAATTTAAAAAAAAAAAGGAAGAAGAAAAAAGAAAGATGGGAGGAAGACAGAAAGAAAAAAAGAGAAAGAGAAAGCTAAATTCTCCTCACTTTCTCAGCATCAGTGTTTCTACACCAAATCCCAAAGACACGATGCGATGGGTTTCAGAAACAAATGATTTGGAAGGATTTTGCCTTCCAAATGATTTTGCAGGATATGTTTAGAAAAGTACCACTCTTTAAACAGCACGTGCAACCTGAGCCAGAGGAGAATCAGCAATACCTGGGCCTGCACCCGGCTGTCCCACAGTTCCTGCTGCGGAAGGCTGGAGGAACTCAGGAACGTTCCCCGCACAGCCCAGAGCCGCTGAACCCCGCACGGGCGCCGGAGCCGTGAGCGGGGTGCGGGCAGAGCGGGGCCACAGCGCAGGTGACAGCTGCAAGGTGCCACGCTCAGGCTGGGGACAGCAGCCTGCCCAGCTGCTCCTACAGCGGTTCAGAAACCAAATCAAAGCTCGGCTCATGCGATTCCTCAGCACACAACATTCCTGTGGCTGTGGGTGGAAGATCCAAACAAAATGATGGTGCTGTTTCTTAGCAGCCGTATCATTTTAGCTGCTTTTGAGCTCCTGGGTGCTTCTATTTCTCAACCGAAGATTGAAAAATTGTCTTCTGTGTCTCAGTAGAAATATTTTTACTTCTCTGTTAAAAAACAATGGAAGTTTCATCTTGTGACCGCAGCAAGCCAAAAAAAGCAGCACAACCACCGCTGGGCTTGGGAGAATCATCCCAGTGATCAACTGCCCTAAACAAAGCTGCAGATGCTAATCATCAACAGGAAGCTTTTGCACATAATGACATGTGCTGTATAGACAGTAAGATGAACAAAGCCAGAAATTCACTAGCAATACACTTCACTCGTATCCTTTCTACAAGAAAAAGCAACTCCTAACTCTTTCTGTTAAAAATATTCTGTTTCCAAAGCAATGAATCTTGTACTAACAAATGCATATTCTTCTCAACTTCCCAAGAACAGGGCTATGTATGTGAACTCGCACAGACCAAGGGATGAAACCTTTTGAGCATAATTACACTTCTGAGACAATTAAGTAGCTATTCTTTAAACTCCTCAGCAACTCATTCCCATTCTTCTTTCCTCTGTCTCTTTTCCTCTTTGTTAGAGTAAAAAATTTGGCATCTTGTAGCCTGCTTCCCTACACTGAGGCTTCAGAGCCGCTCTCACAGTGTGACTGCTGATTGTCAATGTAATTTGTCCACCAGCAGAACTCTCCTCAGGATGGGAGCACTGTTCATGTAGAAATGTACATATAAACCCCCAAGTCAAAGCTTGAAGTTGGTTTTTTTTTTTTCCCAATGTCAAGATTAAAAAGAGGGCTCAAAATCATTGGCGTTAATGCAGAAACAGCATCATGCTTTGAGTATGAGAAGATGCCCCTGCATGAACAAGTAATTAATTCTTCAGTTGGATGTTTTACATCAGCAAGGAAGAGGGAAAAGGTTCCTATCCACTGCACAAAAAATTCATTTCAACGTGTAAGTGAACTGCCTTAGATAAGAGAATGATATAGAAGCAGCAAGGAAAAATCAAATGAGAAAAATCACAGGAGAAAGATACATGCAGAGGAAATTGGAAGCTCTAAAATACATTTCAAAAGGCCATTTCAGTACTGGGTAAATGTAAAAAAGAGATGATATCATGGCTTTTTGTATGTGCAATCAGATGTACTTTTAAATAAATTACTTGGTCTTATCCAAGTATGTAGTATAATCCATAAAGGTTTTTCCTCTCATTAACATAATATTCATATAAAGAAATTGTGTTTGTTGAACTCATTAGAATATTTTTTTCTATAGTTATGGAACTCATTAGGATTACAATCATTCATTGAAATTATTCCATAGTCTGATGAATGCCCTATTACATATACTGAAGAATAATTCAATACTACTTGGGACTCAGCTGTTTTACAGGCTCAGCCTTTGAGAATAATATATTCTACAGAAGTTATACATGTGAAAGAAGATTTCTGCCTTCATTTGTGTTTGCCTATTTACTTAAACAACCTCATTGAGGCTCCACTGAGGCTTTCCCAGGAGTACCATCTTAGGATGAAACTTTCCCCCCCAACCATGCTTGCTTTTAGTCTAGAGAACTTCAAAGGGGTTTTTAGTGATACAGCAAAGTGATGTTGGTCTGAACTCTGGGTTCATCCCTTCTAGTTCACCAAAACAGAGTTATGTAAGTTCACAGCTAAAAAGATTATCCATCGAACTACTGAAGTTAGACATGGATTACAAAATCAGGTCGTGCTAGTTCCGGGCAATTACTCTTTACATTTAATTTCTTGGTGTTTTGTTCCAGTTCACCTGCAATGTACTTTGTAACTCAGTAGAAGAAATTTCATTCTTAGGGCTTTTTTGTTGACTTCTTTCTTTCCCCGCCCCACCCCACCCCCCCTATTTATTTGGTAGTTGGGTCTTTTTTTTCCTGAAAATGATCATCTAGATCTGTGACAAAATGAAGTGAGTGAGACAAGGCATCAGCAGTTCTGGGACTAGAAGAAACATACCTACAATAATTTCTACACATCACATATGTCCAGCTACTATTCTCTTTACTAGTGTCCACACCATTTTCTGAACAAATTTAAGAATCCTTTGTAAGAGAAAAGTTATGTTTTATCATTCGTGGGTTGTTTAGAGTAACTTCTAAGAGTACTGAAAAATTGCTATAAATGCATTAACAATTCCCATGGCTTGTGCATTGAAAATACTTGCTTATCTTCTGAAGGAATATCTGGGCAAAGTGAGCAAGGGAGCAGGCATTTTATGATAAGGTTTCATTCACCTCGGTGTTCACTGCATCTATTGCTATTCTGTAAGTTTGAATGCTGAGTTTTGTAGACAATTCATTTGTATTGTTTTCAGCTACAAAAGATGGGTTGAAGATATAAACATTTGTATGCTATGTAAGTCCACAGGTCAAAGTTTAATTACCAGGTAAGATTTTTCACACTTTCCTCCCACCCACTTTGTCTTCTCCCTGATATTTAGAAATGAGGTGAAGCATAAAAATGCAGCACCTTCAGTATTTTGATGAGCTCTTTCTTAAATAGCTTCAAGTACTTTCCCTTCTATTTCATTTATTTTCATTCTCTGTGATTTAATTTTTTTTTGTTGGTTTTTTTTTTGGTTTTTTTTTTTTTTTTTTTGGATGAGAAGTACCAAAAATGATGAAAGAGTAAGCATGAAGGGAATGCAAAGTGAAAGAAATGAAAACCTGAGTGATGCTCTGCTGGTAACATCTAGAGGGGTTGGCCCACACTGACAAAGACAACCCAGATCTTCCTTCAGGCTACAGAAGCTTTTTCTTCTTTAGTATGGGACAAATAATTCAACTTCTCTGATTCAAATTGCCCATCTAAAAAGGGGTCAGAGTTATAGCACCTAATAATTCTTAATAGTATTACACAACTAGCAAAAATACTCTATTTACAAATAGAAATATGAAGCAAATGTTTTAGCCAGTTAATTGCAGCTGTTTGACACAAGAATATGTGAATATTTGGAAGGCAGCCATTGCAGGTCATCTATTCATTCCTTCCCCCAAGTAAACGAGGTTTCTTCCCTAAGCCTCTCTAAATCCAACAGATGGACACGATGACACCGTAATCTCCATATCTACACCAGACAAAACACACCAGTCGTGATGATCACAGCTCCCCCAGTTGTTTAGTACTGAATAGGAGTAAAATCCATGTGCTGGAGGACTAACACACTCACTGTCTGCCCCATGAGAATTAATGTCCTGGCTTTTATGGAACCAGAGGCCACTATGCTGAGCCCTGCTCTCTGCCATTCCTATTGTACTGTAATTCACCATTTTTGCCCTCAATAGCTTGTTACTGCTGGCTTTAAGCCAGTATTTATTTATTGATAAAGCCCTCTCTTTCACTGATAAAGAAATGCAAAGTCAACATACACATCTATGTAAAAAAAACTAAGTAAAGATTATGTAATACACACCATATTCCAATCTGATAGAGGATTTCAGTCAGTCATAACACAGAAAGATTTTAATTACCATATTTCTATTTGCTTGCAAATGTGAAACACGAAGCTTTCTACAATGAAAAAGGAGTTCAAACCCTATGTGGAGACTGAGTCATCCTTGCTGTTTTCATCTATCAAAGATGTGCAGCAAGCCTTCTCCTGCAGGGCAGAAGTGCCAAGAGGACCTGTAGTTCTTGTATTTCGTGTTAGAATGAAAAATATTTGTTTGAAGTACAATGAAACAAGTCACCCTAATTCAATTTCACAGGCATTGTTTTACCAGAAGTTTAAATGAGTCCATCCTGGATTAGGGATCGCTCACATCAGTTCAGTACTGAATAACACTTTTTAATAGCAAAACAGTCATGCTGGAAGATAACTCATCTACTGAGGAATTGCTCAGAGACAAAAATAAAGGAAATAAATAAATGCATAAATGCTCTCTAACACTGAGGCCAGCTTTGCTTTGTGCTGTATATGAAAATAGATGCTGATGCCCTTGGCGGTGAGGTGAGTTAGAATCGAGTGGAAGAGAACTCCTGTGTCAGCATCAGGAAGTAATTTTACTCATTTGTTTTACCTGTTTTTATTTTAAAGACTTCAAAAGAACAGTACTAAAAGGCTCAGAGCTCCTAAAACTGAATTAAGTGGGCATACCTAGAGGAAGAAAATAAAGGAAAAAAGCTTGGTCCCTACCGTCTCCCACAAACTGAAGGAGGGCGAGATCAATTTGTCTCTTCCAAGGTGATCCCTTCTGCAGAGCTATCCCATAGCCAGTGGTGGCAAAGATGTATCCGCTCCCTATTGTGACAAGTTTGCAGCCTTCATCCCTTCCAGCCTTGTAATTCAGCACCGCTGCATCATAGATGAAAGCATCCAACTTCCTGCAATAAAAGAAAACATTTTACAAACCAAATCATTAGGGACAGCTGTTGTCAGACTTCTTTTGTCCTTGATGTTAGGACCCTGTTGAATATCAAATGGATTCTTTGATATCATTAATTACATATCCTGCTCTGCTGTATCTAAAATTAACAAAAGGCATCTATTTTAGTGAGGGGAAAGTAGGACACATAGTTTTGCATTTCTATTTTAAGGGATGCTGTTAAAAAATATTGAGCAGGAGAAACCAATCTACAAAATGTCTTGCCCTGATATCTTTGTATCTTTGCTCTTAAAATGGATAATAAATATCTTGAGATGAAAAATGGTCTCCCAAATCAACAGATATTACAACAGAGAACTTAGAATTGAAACAACAATAAACAATTAGTTTATTTAAAATACTGAATGAGATTTAAATGTTCAGCAGTTTTAAATACACACCTTTGTTTTACTTCTCTTTCCAAAAATAAACAGTGACAGTGGAGGTTAAGTCCTTGATAAGACAAAGGAAGGTACTGGAGCATATCTCATAGAGCTTTCTATGACAGAAAATATTTCTTTATGATTCACAGCTGCAAACATATTATTTGTGTATCTGGAGCACAGCAGGAAGAAAGGAACTTGTGAAAAAGTTCAAGCCTTTTAACCCATCTACCTAAAAATGTAAAATTGAGATAATCCCATTCTCTAAAGACTACAGGGAACAACAGGCATGGAAAACGAATCAGTCAAGAAAGGAAAAGAAGCCATGTCCTCCAGGGATACCTTTCAGAAGCACTGTAAAGCAAGAGTTAGAAGGCAGGTGCATGGATGTTTCACAAGTGAAGGCAGTGAAAATGCACACACAGGAAGAGGAGGCCATTTGGAAGGACAATCACTCTCCAGCAGCAGATCCCAGTCAAAGAAAAGACATTCTGACTCTGACAGAAGTTCATAAGCAAACGTAAAAAAGATAAAACTTTATTTTGCATTACTGCCCTCATCTGCAGCCAAAACCTTTAAGATTTCTACCACATACACGAGCAGCAAGAGGAAAAGGCGGTTTGTGCATCAGCCCAAAGCTCACACGAATGCCGCACCAAACCAAAGCCCTGACGCTCCCTAGTAGCACACCCTCCCTTCCCAAGGTCTCTGTGCCTCCCACGGGAGGTCAGAGGGACAGGAGGGCACAGCCACACCATCGGCATCACCGGGTGGTGCAGGCAGAGCCCCCACCCTGCCACGCTGCCCAGCCCACAGCTCCCGGCAGTGCCAGCCCTGCTGGGGCTCTGGAGAGCCACAGAGCATCCGAGCAGCGCTGCTGAGGAGCCTGGCACAGCACTGCCCACCCACACCTGGGGCTGTCCTCATGGACAGCAGGCTATAAAAACAAATGTATTGTGGCACAAACAGGTACAAGGGCATCAGCTTCAATTACATTATATCAGGATGCACCAGGTGTGAATTCTGCTGCTATGAAGTTTTGGAGTCACACTTACTACTAAGCTGGTACCAGTTCATGTTGATAAAGTTTTTCATTTATACCCACAGAATGGAGTAAGACTTAGGCATATCACATTTTGACCACTAACAGGAAAAAAGCCCCAACAAGCTTTCAGGCACATCATAATTCGAAGTTTATTTACAAATAATCAGTCAACAGAACCTTAACTTTTTCAGAACTCTGATACCAAAAATGTGGCACTAAAAAATACCCATCTATCTCACATTAAACCAACAGGAATACCAGAAGAGAGTGAAGCTGTTGGATTTCGTCTGCTGTCATGAAAAAGGGAAGTTCTTGTCATTAATTACTGTACTTTATTGCTTTCCTTCAAGGATATTTATCCCAACAGTCATCATCCAAGTCATCTAATTGAAATTTAGTGAAGTAGTTAATTCACAGTGGAGGTGGCTCACACAACCATTAAAAGAAATAGTTGGGCCATCAGCTCTTTTCTTTTCCACTCTTCCCTAAAACTCAGAGCAACCTTCCATTTAAAAGTCAGATTAGCTCCACCAATGTTCAAAATCTGGTTCCCACCTTCCTTTAAACGGATCATTCAACTTAGAGAATCACTAAACATCTGGTAGGCGATGTCACCAGTTCAATCCACAAATAAAACATGAATGAATACCTGGCATGGGGGTAAACTAAACTGAAATAGCCAGGAGGGTGCTGGGGCACTGCCCAAGCCTGCAGCCCTCAACATAAGATCAGTTTTCTAAATGAGGGGCTTTGATTCAGCACTTCAGAGACAATCTTTGCTGGTATAGAGAGCAAAAACAAAAATCTATGTCCTCTGGGTAGGCTCACAGTGGATAAAACCCCACAAACCTGCTTGCTGTACCCTCAGGATATTGTAGCTTCTCTGATCTACAGCAGACAATTACCAAAATTAACCCAGCCAACCTCACACTTTGAGACATCAGCAGTTATGTGAGGGGAAGGAAGGAAGGACTCCCCTCTCAGTGGCTGCTCACGGCTCAGGGACTGGGAGGGGTTGCTCCTCTCCACTGCTGCAACCACACAACTAAAAACACACGCTGGAATTTGGCATCTGTTTATTCTGGGATTTATAGTTTTGCAATGCAAGCACATAAAACACATGCTGTTAAACACTGAGAAAATATAAAGAGTCAGCTATTCTTCTGTCAAAACAGTCTCAGTCAGAAATACAAAGGAGAAAGATCTCTTTGCTAAAGACTCCAGGGCAAAAGCCTTGTGCTACCTCAGAAATCACACTCATCACATGCAGCTTGCCTCCTTAGCTCCTGAGCACTGTAGTCAGACCTTGGGACAGAAAGACAAGGCACAATCACAGTTTCACTCACACTGTGCAAGCAGGAGCAGTGCTTACACATGAAACAGGCTCTGAGGATGCAGAAGGCTTTACTTTTGAGGGCTTTTTCTATACTACCTGCATAAGGTCACAACAAATCCCATTACACAAATCAATTTAAAAACATGAGGTACTTTCCTGACAGATGCTGAGAGCTGAAGGTTCTGCTATCAGTCGCTGCCCAATGTCTAAACTGTAAATCAAAAATTGATTGCCTTGAGAAACTCTTGGTGTCCACAAATACAAACTTATATTCAGAATATATTTTCTGCATTTCCAACATAGCTCTTATAACCTCTCAAGGCTTAATCATCTCTTCATCGTGTGCTGATTACAGAAGTGCTGTTCCTGCAAAGCTCCAGAACACGCTGTACCCCTGCAGCGTGGGCAGGGAGGAACAAGCCCCAACTGAAGCTCTCCGATTTTAGGGCACCCAACTCTTCCATCACTAGGAGGTGAACTTCTGGCATTCCAAATTTTTAAGAACTTCCAGATAACTACAAACATTTCTCAACTAGTTTTTCCAAAAGTGGAGACAGCAAAATATGGGCAAGTCCAAAAATGTGACCCTTTCTGAGTTGTGCGCAAAGCTGGCAGCGAGATCAGCCCTGGAGGAAGACAAGGCAGGGATGTGTGCAGGCCAGAAGGCTGCTGGGAACACAGAGGGCTTTCCTTCCTGCCGTGTTTGTGCGGGGAAAGCCACAGCTGCTGTTTTGCTGGGCTCTGATGGAAAAGCCAGGCTGTGTGCATGGCGGGGACTGCTGGACACAGAAGCCCATCCTTGCCTTGTCATTCTCCAGGCAGGACCGGCAAGCCTGGACTTCCAGCTCTCCCTGTTCTTTCTCTTTCTCCAGGAAGACTGGCAAGCCCCAGGTCCGGGTTCTTGTGGCAGCCAGACTGAAGTGTGTGCCCAGCTGAGCATTCTGCTGCGGAGGTTCCACCCCGCACAGAACACCCCGCACCCCGAGCGCCGAGCACACCGGAGAGGCTCCGAGCCACCACAAACCTCGCTCAAACGAACAATTCACTCGTCAGCTCAGTGCAGCCGCTTCAGGGATCGAAAATCCCTGGCAATGTGGCAAATCAAAAAGCTTTGCCACATTGGGGAGGTTTAAATGAACTGGTAAGAAATATAAGACTGCTGAGAGGGAAGTGCCAAAGCTGGAATGCAAGAGAAGGTTCATGAGCTGGTCAACCAGGCCAGGCACCTTCAGCGAGTGCAGGGGAGCGGGATTACAGTGCTGTGACTCATCTGAGCAGGTCTGCAAACTTCCTCTGAACTACTGCAATAATCCTGCCTAGGAGGGAAAATAAACACTTTGGGATATTTATGTAACAGTGACTACAAAGGCAAATGTCCTTCATCACCAAGCAAGCACCAAGAGGAAAGGGGG
This sequence comes from Pardalotus punctatus, assembly GCA_013400915.1. Classification (NCBI taxonomy): domain Eukaryota; kingdom Metazoa; phylum Chordata; class Aves; order Passeriformes; family Pardalotidae; genus Pardalotus; species Pardalotus punctatus. The sequence continues at coordinate 278,420 of VZTX01030813.1, read as the reverse complement.
TGGGGAAAATTTTATCTCACACAGCATCAGAGAATATCAGGTGTTATAAAATCATGAATAGGAATAGTTCTAGAAAAACCCAAAAGGGCATCCCTGAATGTAATAATTTGAAGTGGGAGAGCTGTGAAAAATAAGTGTGGACAGTCCCGTAACTAAACATTTATGATTCATCAAGAAGGATAAGAGCTGAAAAATCAGAATAGCTATTGCAAAAACCCATTCTCAAGCATTGCTCCACACATTCAAAATTGCCTGTGTAGAGAAAATTTAACTTAGAGGAGAAGGCACAGAAAAAAAAAAAAAAAAAAAAAAAAAAAATTTCAGAAAAGCTGAAAACTATTCCCTGTAATTTTCCCCCCCTTTATTATTGGCACAACATTTCATAAAATTCCTATGATGAAAACTGAAAAGCAAGACTAGTAAAATGCTCCTTTATTAGTCATTTCTCCCTCAACAACAGCAGTATAACTCAGTTGAAAAATGTTCCTTTGCTTCCTTAACCAGCTACATGATCCTTCAGCAATTTTGTTATCTTGATGGAATGAGAGGTAAAAATCTAAAATGCCAATCTGCTCAGTAATTCTGGAGCCACAATGGTATCAGGCCAAAAAAAAATAAATTTTTATCCATTTAAGGCTGGATGAAATTTAAGCATATATTTTAGAGATCACCAATAGCATTGTTGGGAAGGTAGAAAGTGCAAAAATACTGTCTGTAAGACCTGATGGATTTACATTACAAACTTACATTTCATCCATTCTTTCTCCACAGAAGAGATAAAAGAAAGTATGTCAAGAGGGAACAGTGAGGGACACGGTGTCATTTCTGTCTCTGTGTCCTGGGGATGCAGAGCTGAAAGGTCACTGTGGAATACACAGCAATCAAAGGGAAAGAATGCTGCTCTGGAGATGAGGCTCCCATGAAAGTGGTCTAAATTGACACCTTGATACTGCTGGAGCAAAAGCAGATATTTAACCTTTCGCATGAAGGACTGTTGATTTCTTTTACCCAGTTTTGACTAAAATGGATTTCAGCTTATCTGATGCACTTCATCACCAGCAGTGACTTTATCTTCCAGTACATATTCAAATGGCTCGTCACAGAACTGAAGTTCGCACACACTGAATGGATTTCTTGACATCTTGATATCGCCAATTCATTAGGGGAAAATTCAGCAGCCACCCCCTGCAACAACGCAGGTCAGTGAAAGTACAACCCAGTTAAATGATGAACTCACGGGCAGGGAATGAACTTTCAGCTTTTCTCCCAGCTCCAACTATCCTCACTTCAATCTTCACACAGGAAACGCAGACACACAATTTGAAGGAGCAGGTTCTGACAGACATCAACACCACCGTGAGAGATCGTGGAGGCTTCACCTCGCCTGTCAGGGCAATCCCAGCTGCCAGAAAATCCACGGAGAACCTCCCTGCCTCACTTGGCTGTGCTTACCTGAACGGGCACACTCACCCTCCCGGCTCAGAGCAGCTCCCATCCACCACCCCTCTGCCCACCCACCTTCCCAGGCCCTGCAACACTTCCCTTAGCAACAAAATCATGGAAAATTTAGTGTGCCTTTATGATTAATTTATACAATGGAAGATTGTCCCACTTCACATCTCAGAAGCCAAGCCAAGAAGTTTTTGCAATGCATCAGTTTATCAAAACACAAAATTTGAAGAGCCGAGTAAGGGGAATATATTTTTAGATTAAAGGTTTTGTCCCAGTTACAATAGCATAATGAAGGATAAATTCAGCACAGCTCACCAAGTACCTGATATCAACCCCAAATCAAATGAAGACTAAAACTCAAAATAGCTTCTCAAAAGAAGAGGAGTTAGATGGCTTACAGCTATTTCCACCTGTTAATTTTATTTCCAGGCTATTTGTAATATTTAAAGATATTAGATAGATAACAGCATTACCTAAAAAAATTATAATGCAAACAAAGGAGGTAATCTTAAAAAAGAAAAAAAAAAAGACGATCAAAAAACTCCAGAAGAGCACTCAGGTATTGAGTAAAGGAATTGGAAACTAATTACTAGAAATTATCTTTTTCCTGGAGGCAAGTTTCTATGCATCAGGTGAACAGGAGAGACAAGGTTGGTTGTTCCTCATTCTTTAAAAAAAAATTTGCAAAAGAAGCAATGGATTTATCTTACAACCAAGAAGAAATTGCTGAAAATGAAAGAATTACAAGAATATGAGAATAACTGCATTTCCTGAAAGGACAGCAGATTATGGGGAAACAGGAATCAGCCATCAGAAAAACCAATGCCAGAAAATCCTGCCACGAGTGGAAATGCCACAGAGGCCTCTGTGTCTGTGCTGGCAGCTTGTAGTGCTGAACTGTGCTCACTTCAGCAGTAAAAGCAGGAAAGCTCTGCTCATTCAGCCACACATTTCTTTTAAGATATTAGATTTCAGAGTTGATACTGGAGTGAAGAGATCCCTCTGAGAAATGTTCCTAGATGGAATGGCAAATTTAAATGTTTTCACATCTCTGCAGCCCTTCAGCACAGACAGCAGTTGCCCAGTTGCAAACCAGCTTTCCAATTCTTAGCTTGTGTGGCTGCAGCTGAAACACCCATTGGAGATCATTGCCCTCAGAGCACAATGCCAAAATGAACATTAGAGTGAACACTGAAACAAGTATTAGATTAAAGTACCACAGAAAGCATCATAATGTAAAACAAAATTAAGTTACCCCAGCCATCTGATGCCAAATTAAATGAAGCTATTGATTGCAGAAGTTGTCTGAACTTGCTCAGCCAGGAGAGAAAATCCTGAATGGGCCAAACTGTTTAGCAGACGTGTTTTTTCACAGAAGGTCAGGAAGGAAACCATTATTCACATTTTAGCTCCTTCAGACAGTTTTAAGGAAAGCACATTTGTATTTGTACAATAATTTACTGCTTACTGTCAAAATTGGTAGCGACAAGTAGACATTCTGGAGCACAGCAAACATCTTGTTCTCCCAGGTAGTTTGGGGTCTTTGTTCAGGGCTCTTTGACTTAGACATTTCCCCTGTGTATATTTGATGAGAGCTGCCATATGTGGGCAGTAAATCCTCACTGCCTTAGACCTGGGAGCTAATGGTGACAGTAATTCTTTCTGAGCTTACTTATTTTGGTATTCACCACACCTGATCTCCACAATGGAACTACGTAAGTTTAACTCCACAAAAGCAATACTCTGTCAATGACTACTGAACTTTGCAAAGGTCAGGTACCAAAGAGGGAAAAGACAGAGAGACCAAGAGAGAGGAAAGAGCAAAGAGAGACCAACCCATGGTCACTTTTCCTCAACAACAAAAAAAAAAGTCTGAAGTGGCCAACAGCTGTGATTATTTCAACTTGTCAGTAATACAGCACAACAGCTTCTAAAGGTATTTTCCACCTCTATTTCCACCCCAGCTATGAGGCAGAAGGGGTGCAGGCACAGAAGGAGATACTCCATGTATGACTTACTGCAAAAGCTGCCTGAACTCATCAGTGCTTCAGACACAGGCCAGCGCAGCTTCAGCTTTCATCTGGCTGAGAAAATTAAAGTTCAGTTCAGCTTTTTTCTAAGGAGTTCCCATGGTCCTGTCTCCCTGCTCTATTGAATTTTTTATTTTGACTTTTGGACCCGCTGCAGAAATGGATTCTTCTAAGCATCAGCATCCAAAAATCTCCAAAAGTGATATCCAGAGAAATGGTCTAGTGGGTGCCTTTGTATGGAAATAGTGCAATCCAGAAGGCACATAAATCAGTCCTCTAGGCTATTTTATATTCCTGACCATTAGTTATAAGTACCAGTGGCAGTGAATTTCCTGAAATATTAATTTCTCACCTTACAGCACACATTCATGTTTTGGATTCATCACCCCCTTAAAGGAATGATCAGCTGGTGCAATTATTGGTCCTTTCAGGGTCTGATAAAAATCTTTCAAATAGCTGCCATATATATCTGATGAAAATGGAGACAGTTATTTTTTAAACATTTCTCCTTACTGAAATAACATTTAGAGATATAATCTGGATTCATCAGCATTTTCCTTGGACAAAAAAAAAAAAGGCTAATCCCTATTAGATTATAAACTTTGTTGTAGTAGCAACAGATGCAGACAAAGGAAAGTATTTTCCAATGACAAGTGAGCAAACAAGTTTCAGATTCACTAGGTTAAACTGGTGGTTAAGTTTTGAGTTTCCCCAAAGAAGGCTTTCACATTTTGAAAACATTTTGAAAGAGGAGAACATCATTCCTTCTTCATTAAGGTCAGCACATACTTCAACTACAGCCTGCTGTTTCAGTGACATAAGTACATGACTGGAGCAAAGATCACCCATCTAAAAATTGGCTATTTCAGTAGCTGCATTTCATATTTTAAATCCTGTTTTTGAAGCTTGGCAGAAGCAAGAATTCAAGCAGTGTCAGAATAGGGAGCTTTGACAAGTAGCCCATGTGAAAGCAGGAAAACATCATGTTTTAGACTTACAGCTGGATGTAAAATGATTTGATACATTATTTTAAAATTCAGTTGCATAAAACTAAAGCTGTCTCCAGCACAGCTTCTCTCGTCATGTGTTATAACAGGTATCCGGGAGGGTTGCAAGCAATAAATTATTATGACTACAGATATCTCATGCTGCCCACAGGCCTTTTTCCCTCAAACACTGTTCAGACTCAACCATCCCTTGTAAATTCTTTAAAATTTGGTTAAAGAATTGCTCTACATACCGTAACATTAAAAAGTCTAAGAAAAGTGTGAATAATACAAATATTGCAAGATGTTGTCAACCAGAAACAGTAAAAAAATATTGAGCCACCAGTTCAAAAGTTCAACATTTTATTGTGTGCTGAACATTTCTGTGAGTTCTGGTTGTAAGCTGCTCTTGCATCCCCATGAGAACAATGAAGAATTTGTGCTTTTAATGAAAATAAAAGTATATGATTTCTCTTTCAAACAGACAACTTCTCTCACAGCTTGCCCTCCCTCCTCTTTTGAGGTGAAAAGGTATGAATCACAGAAAGAACAAAAACTAGGAATCTTTTCCTTTGGTGAAAATTTTGATGACAATTTTTCTGTAAAAATAAATTGAAAATATTGAAATTGGTTTTGCATTGAAGTGGAGAGATGTCAGCTGGCTGTCTAAAAGACAGGTTGGGCTTGTTTTTAACTTTAGGCACATCACTGCTTTAATTGGCAGACCTAATTAACAGTAGGACCTGCTGGGCACAATCCAAACCGTGCTCCAGCTGATGGGAACAGGGATTTTGCCTCCTGGTCATGCCTGTGCCACGCTGCAGAAGCTGCCAGCTCAGCCTCTGACCTGCTTGTATTTGTTCAACAAATAACAGAGTGTGCAAAGCTGTGAATTGGATAATTTATAATCACTGTGAGCACAACAAAAATCCAATTGAGACCAATAAACTCACAACGGGGTTAAAAGGCCATCGGGGCCTTCTGGGGTCTTCTCCTGCTCTTTCTCTAGTTAGTGCCTTAAGATTCAATAAAACATGCTAATAATCCTGTTGTGTTCACGTGACAGAGTGGGCTTGCAGGGAGGAAATAACTCCTCATGCCATTTGCACTGCTCAGTTTGGTGCTTCCAGGTGTTTCTGCTGGCATTACTACTCGTCATTAAAGAATCCTGAGAACAGAGCCATCATGTGTCCCTATCAAAGTGACAGCTCAGGACACCCTGCAGGCCGACAGCAGCTCCTCAGGGGCACTCATAAACGGTGGGGATCTCACCCCTCACATTTGATAACCCAGCACATCTGAGGCTGTTCCTGCTCTGGCACCAGAGTATCACAGAGCGCTGGGGACTAAGGTATTCAGCCTGACGTGGATCAACACAAGCACTGCTGTCTTTAACAGGAAGGCAGATGAGGTCCCAAGTAAACTTCACATCAAATCCCTGAGCACACAGTCACAGCTGTGGCTGGCAGTAAAAGCTGAAAGGCACTCACGACAGCCAGGGGATCTGCAGCTGTACACGGGGCTGCTGGGGAACACCAAGGATTCATTCCTGCAGCTTCCTTGAGAGGAAGTGACGGGCAACAGGCAAGCAAACAATTCCTGTTTTATCCCTACAGTAAAAAGAGCCTCTCCCAATTAAATTTTCTCATTTCAGCCATTAGCAGTTAAATCCCAGACTGTATGTCACTGTAGATGTGCTGGGGCAAAGGTGAGAACATAAAATGCATTTCCAGTTTATTGCCACTGCAATTTCTCCTCTTGACAGTTTTACAGCCGCAAATAGAAACACTGCATGCAAACTCAAGAGCTACGAGCTCATACAACCCACACCAGAGAACTGCAACAGGAAGGTTGCTCTGCCTGCAAAAAGATGGTATTCTTTAACTATAATCTCTTCAGGAAAAATATAGCCAGGCAAACAGGAGCAAGCAAACCCAAAGAGCCCCTGCAAACATAACACAATAATTAACGACTTCCTATTTGGGAACTTACTCTCTCTTCAAGAAGCAAAATCAATAGGATGTGTCTGCCGGGTACAGAGGGTTCTAGAAATGTAGATCAATTAAATGCAGCATGGACAGAAATGCCGGCAACGCATTTTTAAGGCTGTATTTGATCAATAAACATCTAAAGAGCTCAGAGGAGCCACCACGGCTCTGGCAGGGCTGGACGTCCCCACCAAGAGCACATTAGCGAAGCCTTGCAGGCTCTGCTCTTCTGAATAACGCTCAGGGCAACAACTGCCATTTCTGCTCTCATTAAGGAACAAAATCCTACAGAAGCCCAGAGCTGCTTGGTCCTGCCTAAGGAACAATCCCGAGCTCCGCACGCAGCACAGCACATGTGGACCACCTGATCCCTTAAGTGCATGAAATTTAGTGAAAAACACAAGTACATTATTTGACAAGCTTGTAAGACTGTGATTGCTTTCAGTAGTGAACTGCACTGAAGGAAGGACAATATTTTGCCATTTTGAAAATTATGAAGTAGTACTTTAATAACAAGATCTTCCTTTTTAACAGGCCTGGTTGCAAACTGACCCATTTAATAAAGTTCTTCTGTTGTTCAAATGGTGTTTCAGCAGCTTCCTGAGAAATATATCCGTGAATCTCAGAAATAAGAGCTTAGTGACAAGAGATGAATATTACTGTGTCTTTACAGGTTTGTTTTTTTCAAGATCTTTTCAGAATCAAAGGAATATTTCTTATCCAAGAGGAAAACCCAATAAAGGTGGTTTCTTTGCCTTCCCCACTGATGGCAACAAGCCTTCATGAATGAGCTGCGATGAACGCCCCGTGGGGATTCACCTGCACGAGTAGGTATAACGTCAATGTCAGCCTAACACAAAAATCTCATTTCCACTTTGATTTGCAGCATTTCCCAGCTGATGAACTCAAACATTTTTGATGCTAATTGAACAAGATAGGTCCAAGCCTATTGCCCATGCAGTGAAGTTGCTTGTTCTAATTAAAAGAAAACAAAGGCAGATGCTTTCCTTGTATGTTAATTTTTGAAACAGCACAAGCTTCACCTCCCAAAGATGACACCAGAAAGGGGCTGGGTGCATTTTCAAGGCTTCCCAGACACAGATGGGAGCACACTCACCTCTGCATTTACAGCAATACTCCACCACAAGGCTTATCAACCCTTACACCCAAGCTGGAAAGGAAAGGCCAGGAAATAAAGGCAAGAATATAATTTATTTTGTACATATTTCTGTCCATATTTCTGTCCTGCAGGCTTTTTCTGGCCACATTAGCAAGTGGACTGAAGCAGCTGATTTTCCTCTTCTTGAAAGAAGGCAAGATAAAAAGCCTCAAAAACCACAACAGTTTGGGTTTTAATTTGTTTTCAGAAACATTTGTTTTCAGTGCATCTGAAATTTTGTTTGTCTTCTTTCTGCTTGCTCCTTCCAGTTCAACTCAATAACATTATGTATTAAACACAGTGGTCTCAAAGATCAAGACATTCCCAATACATCTCAAGATGCTAATGCTAATTAAAGCTGATCAAAAGATTTTGTTTGAGATACAGCAAAACCAGACTGAACTGTGACAAGATGCTACTTTGTCATTTCATTCTATTTAGATCACAAGGGCCACAGGTGTGGCATTATTCAGTCATTAAGCATTGCTTCATTGCTGGTATTTTTTGCTCCACCTTAAAATAGAATTGAACACTATACAAAAGTAATTACAAGGGACTAAACCTCATGTCTTCAATTAAGCAAAAGTAGTTTTAAAAGTGAGATTGGAAATGCAGGTTATACAAACACTCTTCAGGAATAACACAGTTAATATTTATTTTAACTTGCACCAGCAGTTATCAATCAGACATCCTTTGCAAGTTCTTCTCAGGTTTATACACTATGACTAAAATTATTAGATAGCTAATTTTCAAAAAGTTGTGCAGAAGTAGGAAGCTTTACCATGCATAAGAAAAGTTGCTTGTTGTATCCCTAAGGATGAGAGTGAAAAAAAAAGATAAAAGTACAGGAATAGTTTTGGAAAGTGAGAAAGATGAAAAGAGACAAAATAGCTGTAATAAGGTGAACAGAACACAAACACTGAAGAGGAAAATAGAAATGATATATTTGTTTGGAAGCAGAAGCAGTTGGAGGAAGAAGAGATGAGTCATCCTCAAAAGAGCCATAGAACGATAGACTCCATAGGAGCAGATGTACTAAATATCATGGAATCAAGTGAATCAGGGAGGGAAGGGAAACTTCATCAAGTCTAGTTAAAGATGAAAGGTCAACTTTTACATGCAGGAGAGAAAGAATTTGGTCAACAAATTCACGAAGGGGAAAGGAAGAAGACACACTTCTGCATGCTGAAGGACAGAAGATTTGGCAGAAAAAAATGAAAAATTGTTTTTGAAGAATATGAGTCTGAAAGCAGCTGACACCCTGCTGTTCAGGCCCTCTGCAGGTGCCACCAGACAAAATCCCAAGGAGCACAGCTGTCGGTAGCAGCTACTTGTATTGATCCAGTTGGACAATTGTACCATCTGCTATATCAGAAATACAGAAATATCAGTCAAGGGGAGCAAGGCAGACACCTGGGGGAGTCCACACAGAGAAATCACTTAGAAGAGGAAAGAAACTTCAGCAGGGGAAAAGAAATCTGTAAATAATGAACAGTTTATGCTGTGAAAAGGAGTGAAACTTTTGAGGACCATCAGCTGGCACAGGAGCAGCCAGCCTGAGTTTTAGTGAATGTCCTGAACAGCCCTGCAGTCAGGTTGTCCCCCCGCCCTGTTTTCACACTCAAGTGTCTGACGAGTGGCCTGATTTTAAAGCTAACAGCAGTTCTTCAGGGCTTTCAGTAGCACAAATGGTTGGTGAAAAGTACAAGGAGTATACATCCCCTAAATAAACTGTCCATCCAACAGAACAAGCCCTACAATGGCTGAAATCAGGACAGTTCCTTCTTCAAATATTCCCAGCAGGAATGGTAGGGTTCAGCTGTCTGTCTATAATGCATGATTGAGCTGTCACCCAGGAAATGTGACTGGCACGGGGCTTGGTCAGAGCAGGAGCTCCAGTTTGGAAGGCCCTGGGCAAAGCTGATCCCACACAGTGTCTCACCTCCGTCCTGGGGAAACCAGGCCTGGGAAGAGCCAGTGGAGAATGCCTGGAGAAATGAGGGCAGGGGGAGTCCAGACAGCAGCAAGGGGACAGAAGAGAAGGAAACAGCTGGAAGGATAACTTTTTAAAAGAAGGGAATCTTCACTCTAAGGAAAGATCTCCAGATTTCAAGGTGTTTTGCTTAAGTAATGTTACATTCCCAAACAGGCTGGGGAGAACCATCTGCTATATCAGAAAGACAAGCAGTTCCCCAAAAAGGACCAAAAGTAACAGGGTATTTCAGTATAGGAAGAAACGTGTCCTGTGTTCACCATAAATAACAGCAGAGAGATGTTCCCTGAAACAGCCACTAGAGTACATGTGCTTAAACCCGCTAAGGTAACTTCTCACTTCAAACAAAACCTAAAAAGCCTATATTGATAAATTATTATTATTGTATTCTCAACAAATATAATCGTGTTACTATCAAGCCTAAATGTTTTGAAAATATTACTAGAGCTAACACATTCCTGTCACCCAGATGAATAATGATATGAGCAATGAGTCACTCTCATACCTTTGGAGGATTAAGAATGAAAATTTGTCTTTGTCCAACCAGGCACAATGGGTACTTCAGAGAGAAAAAAGGATGGATGGCACACAAGTCTAAATCTCAGATCTTAAGAAAGAAGGACAACAATATTTGCCTGAATATTTACCAAGATTGTCAGAAGCAGGATTAGGAAGTACTGCAAAGATAACCAAGAGACTGTACTGTCTTCTGATTTAAGAAACATTAATTCTGCCCTTTGAAACTATTTCTCATAGGACATTGAAGCTACCATGTAATTTTAAAACACCCATAGAAATCAGAGTCAATCATTTTCCTTTTTGATAACTGTACGGAGCAGCTGGAAAAGAAAAAACAAGAGCCATGTACTACATGGCAGCCTGACATCAGTCTGTTCAGTATCAGTTAGTACAGATCGATATTTCTGAGTTTCTGAAAATTCTACAGTATTCTTTTAAAACCATGGGAAAAAGCTCACCCAGTTTTCAAGCTGACCAAGGCATCTTCGACTCCTTTCTGGTTGAACTTCGTCATGTAAAGGTGCATATCAGGGTAGTTGTTTCGGATATTCCTCTCAGTGCTTCCATTTGGGACCGTTCCAAACCGAAAAGGAGGTGAATAATCATGTGGCCTTTGAAACTAGAGAGAAAGGGGGAAAGCAAAATGTTTCAGGCATTCAAAATGTGAGGGAGGGCGATTTCAGGTCGAAAAAGACAGAAGTTGTGTAAGTTGCCTCAAACTTCTCCTAGGCAAATGCTGTGAGTTAATTCAGGTCTATTATACCAGAAACTGCCTTCCCACTGACTGAGCACCATCTACACCCAAAGTACAGGCACCTCAGTTTTGCCACTCCAGAGTGACTCTGCCATGCACTGCGCTGTGGCAGGAGAGCAGACACGGGAGCAGATCCTCAGCTGCAAACATCTCTCAGGGGAACCCAAGCACACTGGTAAACAGCAGCCAAAAGGAAACAGTATGTGGTTGATAGTGCTGTCACATTTCCATCTCAGTCGGGATGCTGTGATTCTCCACCGGGATGTGGGAAAAGGATCACCCACAGCACTCAGCAGGCAGCCCAGGGTCCTGGTCCTGGGGGTGCCAGCGGTCGCAGGAAGCTGTGCCAGGAGAGACAGGGGGAGGGATTTTCCTTCCACCACCACAACTCGTGGGGAATAAAAGCTCCTGCACCTTCCACAAGGGCTCAGCATCCACACAGCTCGGCATGAGAAGGGCTTTTGGAGCTCTCACACCTAAAATCCTAGTTCCTGTTCATCCCTACCGTTTAAAACCGCAAAGCATTTGCTTCAGGGCGCACAGGTTTATTCTGCAGTTTTACCCTCTCTATCACTATTGCATCAGCACAGAGGAACCAGCCAGGGGGTATCTGCAAAGGAATGGCAATAGCTCAGGGCAAATTCAGGTTTCAGACCTGGAAATCCTTCAAATAATCTCACATCAACTTTTTGCTAACAGATCTGAACATTTTATATGCGCCTTTTCAACACCTTGCTTCAAAACCCAAGTGACACCTTAGGGTTAGAATAAAATGTCTCTTTAAGAAACAAATGAAAAAGGTCACTCAAATTAGAGGAACTATTGGCTAATGAGGAAATTGAATTGAGCATTGATAAAAGCAGTCACCCATAAATTCCACAGTAAAATTCACTCTGTTTTTACTGCTGAAGTTAGAAGAGCAATCAATATATCCTGTGCTGCAAAAGGTGGCTAATATTTATACAGCTGCTGATTACTTTGGGGCTACATATGAAATATTTCTCTTTTTAACATTTGGTCTCAGGGCATCAAGAATTCCCAAGATCCAGTGCCAATTTGCAAAGGGAATACAAATGGGTTTATACAAAAACTGGGAGTATTTTCAATTCCGTCAAACCTTGACTGTGAAATTATTGCTGCAACACCATTTTCTTGTTACAGAACTACAATTAAATGCTTTATTTTAATTAAGCGTATTTTGACAAAGCATAAAGGAATGAACTCTATTTTTCTCTATTAGTTGAGCTAACAGATGTCTTACTTTCCTCATTTTGCCTTTTCACAGCTTTACTGTTTAAATTATAACTTTGCTACTACTTTTACACATAGTAATTGACCCATGCACCAAAATTACACTGTACACTACTCATGGTTCTTAGTCTATATTTGCTGTCTCCCTTTCTGAGTTTATTATGCAGCACTGAAATAAACCCTGCTTTTAAATATATGTCCAGAGATTCTACTGATATAAATGTAGCTTGCTATCAACTTTATCTAAATTGACAGATAATGTATCTCTGAAATATTGAGATGGCTTCCAGGATCTCCTAAATTTGCCAGTCAATAGAACTGGGGGAAAAAAAATAAAGAAACACTGTCGATTTCAGGACCTGTAAGAATTGCTGTTCCTCATATCACCGGAATTTTTTGGAAATTCAGCTGTGGTGAGCATTATGCAAGCTCAGTTCCCAGTCCTGGGGTATGGAAGGGGAATTGGGAGAACAGGGACATTACGGTGGAGTATTCTGGCAATTTCAAAATGGAGTTTGGTTTTAAATAGCCTCACTTTTCAAGAACATTCATATGAATCTAGGATGTCGGGAAGCATTTCCTCTCATAGTTGAAAGAATTAACACATCTGTTCAAATTGAAAATTTCACTGAAGACAAAAATATTTCTGCAGAAGAGAAGGATGAATAAAAACCTCGAGTTCATTCAAAAGTCACAGAGTTAAACAGCAGATGATTCCAAATCCCATTTACAGACTGGAATTTCTTGGCACCAACCAACAAATTTTAACACTCACAAGGAGATTAGTTTTTGAAACCATCAACTACTACTGCCTGCTCACAGACTACTTGTAAAAAAGAAAGAAAGAGATTTAAATCTTTTTATTAACACTGCACTCATATCTGAGGTGAATAAAGTTTCCATCAACAGTATTAAACTTATATTCTGTGAGCTGCCATGTCCTGGAGAAGCACACAGGACTGTCACTGTCTGTGACTGCAGCAAAGACAAGAGACAAGGGGAATAAAAGACAAGATCAAGGCTTTACATGCATTCATTTTCCCTGAAGACCCATGAAGAGAAACAAAATATATCATGTTTGTGAGGAAATCATTTTCTTCCTAGACATTTTATGAAACACTAATCTTTTAAATCATGGGCAAAATTCTTGAATTGAATGCACAAACCCCTTGTTTGAGTCATAGCTGTGGAGAGATCTGCTGTTATTCTGAGGATAACCAATTCGTTCTTGTCTCCCATGCTCTGCCACCTGACAGAACCGTAGCACATGGCAACAGAACTCCAGTCTCTTGATTTTTTTTCTATATGCCTTAATAAAACTGACAATTTCATTAAGTCAGCAAAGTGATCTTTCAGAAACATTAAATAAGGGTTTAATTTAAAGATTTGCTTGCTTGCCTGAAAAGACTGGTGTTGAGAGCAGCTGTTTATTACTGTTCTGGAGATTTTTAAGGAACTGTGCAAAATATCACTAAAATAGTAGAAAATAGTAAATAATCTCCCTCTGATAGCAGGAATTACAACTCGTTTGGAGTCACAGAAGAACACCTATATTTGAACCCTTTTACCAGATGGGAACCTGCCATCCTGACTTCTGATCTTACACAGATACAGCTCCCAGTCGTTCCAAGACTCTTATTATCACCATCAGTCACTGCAATCAGTCTCTGTCTGTGCCTGCCCACCCTCGGAAAGCCCTCGAAGGTCTCGTATGGGATGGGGTGAGAGGGTCACCTCCCTGCCACCATGCACAGCCCCATCTCGGTGACTGCAGAGCCCGTGCCACCTTAGGGCACAGGGACCTAAAGCCAAGGCTACAGAACCCCGTGAATCTGCAGAAATAAGGAGCCCCTAAGCGGCATTGGAAAGGTTTCACATCAAGGCTGACGAGGAGCTCCTGGACCTCACGCAGGTGAGTAACTCTGAAGTGCAGCAGAATCCCAGCACCTTAACACTGCAAGGCAGTCCTGTGCCCTGCTACACACCCTCCTTTAGTAAATCTTCCCCGTTCATTGAGTGAAAGAGGCACAAATGGCCTCAAAAGCCACAAATGTCAGCTTTGCTGGATACTTTGGACTCATTTTCTGTACCTTTTTATGAAGGCAAAGCTTTTAAACATCTATTACATATGCAAGAATGTCAAAATATAATTTTCCTCTCATTTGCTGAATCATTTGAGTTGATGAACACCCACCCCTCCTGACTCCAGTACATGCTGTGCCATGTATTTCTGGGTGACACTTGGATGACATGGCATTCCGAAATTCATTAGCAGCGTTTCAGAGGATGAGGAAACTATAAAGAGGTCTTAAAGCACCGAGGGGTAAATAACACATTATCATCACATGTCAACAAACCTGGTGAACCAGATGAGAGAGTGCAAGACATTTCCTGAATGGGGCAATATTGAATGCTGAGGGTCAGGGATGGCTGTCAGAGAGAGGGCTTTTTCCTGATTTTTCTCTGTAGTCCATCCCATGGGGAAACCCCAGTACCTCTAACTGGGAATCCTGTGTTGCACTGGCAGTACAGCGCTGACAGAAGAGCTTGACTCTTCAGGGGTGGCAGTGGGAAAAGTGAGAGAGAAGAAGACTAACAAATTGATTTAACAGCCCAGGAGTGGGTTTTAGAGTATTTTAATTTTTTTTTTTTTTTTAATTCAGTGAAATTTTAGATATTAAGTATTCAAAATTGATTATACCCACCTTTCTGGCCCTTGCCTACAACTACTTTGCTTCCTGCAAGGGTCAGAGTTCTCTGCTGAACAGTAAAATCCTGCAAATTCCTGAACTGTTTTCTTACTAACAGCATTGCAGCAACATGGCAATGGAGGGAGAAAAACGATTTAACATCAATCAGATCATATTCCCACAAATTATCCCAAATTATTTGATTTTCTTAAAATCTGGGAAACCTCAGGACTGTGGAGGAGGCAAAACCTATGTATGACAAGAAGAATGTTCTGAAATAATTCATTGCTTTTCTGGACTTCTAACTTGTTTAATTTAATCAGAAAAGGCATGGCTCCCCTGACTTATCTCTATGGGCTTCAGGCAAAGTTTGAAGAACTGAAAAATAAAAACAAAGGTGGCAGATCAAATAAATGATCAGCAGACCACACAAGAACAGATGGTATTTTCTGATTCAAGTATTTTTCTATTTTTATTTTTGCTTTTTGTGGAAATAAAACCCTACTTAGCAGACAGAATAGAAAAATGACAAAACTAAGGAAGTTATTAGCCAAAATCTCAAGAGCAAGTCCTGGCATTTGGCAGCCCAGGGGCAAAGAGGCAGCGAGGAGGGGAAGGTGCGGGTGCAGGGTCAGACCTGAGCCCCAGGGCTGGGCCAGGTGCAAGGCAAGTCCTGCCCAAAAGCAGATGCCCAGGAAAACGCTCTGGACTTCCTCACAAACAGGAGACAGGCATTTCTCAAATCTACTTTTTTTAATCCTCAAGAGGGAATGTCATTTATCTGTCTCTTCTAAGAATATTATCTTAAAATAGAGGTATATTTAGCAATCTTCATGCTCTTTCAAAGGTTGTGTGACAACACAATTTAATGAAAACAAAACTATTATCATTTTTTGTTTCTTTTATCTTTCTTCTAGCCATGCTTGCTTTGATATACCAGGTAATCAATCAAAGGCTGGTCATACAAAGCAGTTAAAACAAAAAAAAACAGACACAGCTATCAGAGATGTTGCCTCTTTGGTTGTTTTTTTTTAATAACAATTTCCTTTTTTTTTGTCCTTTGAGAAAAATCCCTTGTGAAGTTGTCCTCTGGGCTATACTGTATTTAAATATTTCTTCTTAATGTCAATATTTGGTTTCATTTTCAAACAACTGGGCACAGACTTGACAAAAGCATGCCTTTCAAGTATCTTGTGCACATCCATCACAGTAATTTTGCAAATGGACTTTTTTCTATTAATATATTACTAATATCCCACACAATTTTTCAAGCTTTTTATATTGGTAAGGCATTCTTTTTAACCAAACAGTAATTGATTTCTATCACAAAATAAAGGTAATTTTCAGTTAACACAGCTACTTTTGAATAGGCAACTCAGAGATTTTGAAAACAGACTGATATTTTCATGCTTTGGGGCTTAGGTTTATTAGTAAAGGGCTGCACTTGCACTCAGAAGGAAATCATCCCGTTTTAGTTCATTATCTTGCTCAGAGTTTTTATCATGAAGTACAAATTTGCAGAAGGATTATGGAGTACGGACACTGACCTCTTTGGAGCTGAGGACCTACCTTTTTATCACTCAGTCCAGTCACTTGGTCAACGAATTCCTCTTGAATCATGAAGGCAGCTAGGTTGGCAGTGTAACTGGCCAGGAAGATGACAGCGAAGAAAGCCCAGACCGACACCATGATTTTACTCGTCGTCCCCTTGGGGTTTTGCACAGGCACGGAGTTGTTGAAGACCAAGCCCCAGAGCAGCCACACTGCCTTTCCAATGGTGAAGGACGGCCCATGGGGATCTGCAAGTGCAAAGAGCACTCAGTTTAGCTGCACTTTAATGAAACCTCGCCAATATCCCCTGCAGATACAACACATTACTCCCACAGACATGGCTAGAAAATATTTCACTACATACTCACTGTACTCCCAATGGAATCACAGGTACCCTCCGTTGTAATGACATCAACTTCCACATTTTAAAACAATAATTCAACATTTTTCCACATGGCTTATAGTTCAGAAGTTTTAAAATGGAAATGGAAAGCATAGGTTTGGAGGAGAAGGAGACTGGTATGTCTCTTGCAGGAAGAAAGGTGCCACAGCATTGCTCTGTCAGTCTTCTGTGCCAGCAGACATGTGAAATGGAAAACTGGAGGTTTTAAGTCTTAATGATTCAATTCTAGTACTTTTCTTACCCAAATTATTTTTATCATCTCCAGTCTTCCAACATTATGCTTTTTGAACATTATGTAAGCATATTTAAGATCAAAGTATGTGAATGTGTCACCTACTTTTAAGCACCTTTGTGCTCAGAGCATGAATCAGAAAGACAGCACAAAGGAGCTACCTGTACAGACACAGAATTTAGAGCAAGCCGGGCTCCGGCTGCCTCACATGTTCAGAGTCAGTTCTGGGGCTCCAAATGTGTTGACATTACAGGTAAAATTTTGTCCCAGCTAATCCATCCTGTAACTTTTGTTATTTCTATTTTCAATCATATTTTATCTGACCCCAAAGCTGAAGCGCCCAGCCCGCTGCCCCCAGGCTCCCCCAGGGGCAGAGCTGGATTAGCAATGCCGTTATCCACTGGAAAGGCCTCCTTTGGAGAGCGCTGGGAGAATCAAGGGCAGTTTATTCTCACCCAGCTCTAGGTAAGTACAACGTAATCACACATTGCTCATCATCCAGACTGCCTGTTCCCTCAATGGAGAGAAACAGGCCTCCCCTGGCTGTGACTCATTTGGCCTACTTATAATTATCCTTTTTTCAGTTAAACTGCAATTCAGGCAATAAGCTCTGGTGCAGCTGTAACTGTTACCTGTAACTGTAAACCTGTCACTTTTCCTCCTTCCCTGCCCTGTCCCTTTATCCAAAGGGATGCACATTACAGATACAGCTTTAGCTATTAATTTAACTATAATTTATTCTAATAATAATTCAATTATTATTAAAATAATAAACCCTAAGTGGGTATACTCAGTGCATGTTCTCATTTCAGTAGAAATGCTCTCTAGTACAGTGCAACAATTTCACAAAGCAGCCAAGCTCTACATCTTAGATTATGCTCCTATTCTGCAGCAGCACTAGGAGAATAGAGTGCAGTAAAATAAACACAATGGAGCTGACTTTTGGTTTATGAAACTGCCTTCCAGACACATTTAGGACTGAGCTGATACAAGAATAATGTGTATTTTTCTGAGCAACAGTGTTACAGAAATTATATGCCAAGGGAGCAATCTAAAGTTCTGTTTATGCCACTAGAGATTGTATTACCACTGAGCTTCATCCTGCAAAAAAGCCAAGGGAAATGAGAAAAGATAAATAAAAATTTAAAAGCAAAAAAGATTCCCCTTTATTTTCAGCTTGCCAGGTTTGAAATCAACAGCAGCTGGATTTGTGGCAAGTCTTTAGAGCTAAGTTGGGATGGTCTAGTGCCATAACACGTCTTTGTAGCTGTAAGTCCCATAAATAATCAATTCTGCCACATGAGGGGGCACAGAAAAGAGCAGCCAAGTCCCTGGACCCCCAGTGTCTATATTCACCTTTGATCTCCCCTCTTTCAACACCGTGTTTATTTCAGAGGTTACACATTAACCATCTCATTAAAATGATAACATCATCTGAACATTACAATAATGCACTTTTTCACAGAACAAGCCAGCCATAATCTAGAAGAAATCATTTGTTTTTAATAGTGCCCAGAACTGTGTTCACCAAGCTGGAAGATCTCTTGTTATCAAACAAGGCAAGAATGATTTAGAATTTTTTTCAAAGGCTGCACTCCCAGATGCCAGTTAAGAAATGGGAGGATGAGGGCATTGCCAGACATGGAATCCTCACTCTTGAGTGCAGCTTTCTCTGAGGAGGAGTTGATACAGAGCTTGCCTGTTTGGAAAATGAAGTTTCTATAACCGTGGGTGCTACAGAAAGGAGCGATGGCCTCTGCCAGGGGCCTCCTTGCAAGGCTGACAGTTCATCTGACTTTTTATAGGGACTGTACAAAACTATGTACAACGGGACTGCTGTTTTTCAAATTGTCCACCAGACCACAGGCTTTTAGGGAACTTTCTCTGCACTGGCCATGAATTCATAATAGTCAGGAGTGGAACATATTTCACTGCTTTTTTAGGGTGACACTTTACAGCTGATGCCATGTACTAATCAAACACTGTCTGAATAAAACTCTCTCTGATATCCAGTCATGCTTCTTTACGCCTTTATTCCATTGATTTGGAATACAAATATGAGCATATATGCCTTCAAGAAATCATACTTTAAATGAAGAACATAAACAGCTTCATAGCTGATTTCACTGATTTATTCCAATGTTATGTTTATTTGAAAAGATGGTGGGCCAGGGATGGGAAATACATGATTTTTTTATAGCCATAGGGTTGTGTAAAATGCAAATCTTACCTCTCCCTTGTGCTAAATTCCTGTTGTATCCTACAGGACTAAAGTATTCAAATATAAAGACAGCCATGGCGGACACGATGAGAAGCATCACAAACATCATCACCCAGACAGAAGCACTAAAAGGCTCTGCAGCAAAACAGGAGAAACAGAAACACAGTTCATTAAACCAGTCACAGCACAAGAATTCTAATGTCCTCGCCTAGGCAAGCCCAGCAGTGTCCTCTACATTAGCTTTTTCCAACAAAAATGCCAGCAAATAACTGAGTAGCAATATATAATGAACTGCTGTTAGTATACATACACAAAATCCATAAAGTCAAAAGCTTAAATGTAAGTTGCAATTAAAAACAAAAGGCAGCACACTTTTCTTTGACACTGAGTGGCACAGAATTGGTTTGACTCGCTGCTTATTCAGTCCACAAGCAGGTTGCTATTTCTATTCATCCTGTGTTATACACAATTATCAACACAACGGTCCAACCACTACCACTGTGTTTCTGCAAAGCAAAAGCAATTAAGCATATGTTTAATACATTTGCTAATTCAGTGAAGTAGACTTCTCTCTCATTTTCTATCCAACCAAAAAGTGTTAGAGGAGGAAAGATCAATACTTGCATTCAAACTAAACACTTTTGTTTCAGGATTCTTTTCTCTCTATGTTCACTTTCATCTACCTGCAATGAAGATGATGTTTTTATCAATTGCAAACACATCATTTTGAATGTCTCATTTTCATCTGGGAGCAAATTACTGAAATCAAAAGGGTTTCTGGAAGAAAATTGAATGTCAGTTTGAAAGACAGAAGAACCATAATTAAGTAAAAGAAGTAGGTTGGAGCATAAAACTAAAAGCAGTTTCAAATACCAGACTAAGCACCAACTTTCTGAAAGGCCTGGATATCAATATCAAATATCATCTTTCCCAATCACAAATTCTCTGTCATTTCAGGAGTCCCTGTGGCAGCTGCCATGGTTCAGGGATATCTCTAAGAAAGATTTGCCCGGCAAAGTAATAGCCCTTTACTAGGCCAATTTATCTGGGGCATTTTACATCATAACTTGTGCAAATAAAGCAAGTGTGAATGTGCTCTGAAGTGTGAGAAAACAAATCTTAGTATTCTGTTTCTAATTAGGACAGAATCAAGACTCACTTGAAATAACAAAACATTCGTGTGTTCAAATGTTTTGCCTGTTTCTGAAAGCCCAAGTTCCTCTCTTGTAGCTTCTCATTCTTTCAATTTACGATCAGAATCACAGAAATTTCTTCCCTCACCGAAGGAAAGGACTGTGACTGAGAGCTGAGGAATGCTAAACCCAACAGCCCAATCTGAGCCTTGCCCAAATTCAGATGATTCACCCAGAATTAGAATTAAATGTAGTAATTTCTGCCCAAGCATAGAAAACTCAGGAGAGCTTTTGTCTTTGCTATGATTTCTTCAGAAATTTGGAACTAAGACAAGACTAAATAACAAATAGCCCCACTGGTGATTTTGGATGGCATCTAAAAAGTCAAAGCAGGGACATTTTAAATCAAACTGTTTTCCTTCTGCAAAGGAGCAGTATTTTTTTCAATTAATTATTTTCTTTTTTTAAGACAGGGTATGAAGTTCTTCAAGGACTATAATTATTTGTTTGGGAGAGAATAGTAAGTTGGGAAAATAACAGAGCTTGTAAAAGGCAGAGAAAATCTATGTAGATGCAGTCAGGGTAAGGACATTATGTAGGCAAATACAGTATAAAAAATATTTTCTGAATTCACTTATTGACTGGATTAAATTGGAAGTCATGTAGAACTACCATAAAATGTTGACAGCATTCTCACAGAAGAAAGCAAGGCTGATAAAACCCTTATCAGAAGCAACACTGTAGAAACAGCAATGGTAATTTGTCAAAGTCTAAATAAGGCAAAGGGCAAAACCAGCCAATGTAGAGAAGTGAGCTATAAACAAGAGTTTAAGCAGAATTCTCTTTAATAATTTAAGGAGTCTGGTAATGAGGTGGAGAATTAATAGAAGCAATAGGAAAACAAAAAGCTATTTGGAATAGCAAGCAGTAAGATTGAACAAGTACAAAATCAACTGAATTACAAAGTCGATCTTCCTGTCATATCAGAGATCCAATTACACATTCAGCACTGTTCTTTGATTCTCAAAGGACAGAAAGAGAACTTCCCTCAGGCAAGCAGCAGGTTTTAAAAAAAATTTCACTAAAGCTATAATATGGCAGAAAAATACTAATATATGACTTGTCAGTGTACATTTCAAATGACTGACAATGGAGAACATCAAGAAGGAAAAAGATGTCTCTGAATCTTGCCTCCCACCACCAAAACCAATACTTAGAGAATACATTAAATAAAGAGGGGCAAAGATTTTCTATTCCATCAATGCCTCCAGAAAAGAAATCTGACCTCACCTAGGAACTCTTTCCCTCTGAAAAACATAGAAATGGAGATCTGAGGTTTCTCTTAATTTAAACAACTAAACAAGAAAGGTTGAACCAAAACTCCATAGAGTCATTACAAAAATTATTTCTGGATCTAGTATATATGATTTCTAGCACAATGTGAAAATGTTTTAATGTGGATAAAATTCTCATTTGAAGGAGACACTCACATCAGAATCAGAACACAGCAAATAACGAGGCAGAGGCTGTCACAGCCCATCAGTTACTCAGATCTGTTGGACACAACAACCGACTGGAAAAATCTAGTCACACAAAATCCTGTACTTGTCTACATTCACAGGAACAATTCACAAACCCAGATATTTCATGAACTGAAATCAAGTGCTATTCTTTAAAAATAATATTGTATTTGACTGATTTTTAAAAAACCTTTTGGAGGAATTACGTAAGATGACTCTATTCTCAGACATTCACTTAATTGAAACAAAATCAGCCTGTGAATACATTCAGTTATCTGCCTGATAGTATTTTGCAAGGCAAAACATTTTACTACTACGCGCACCTCGTCAAAATACACAGTCAATTCCAGCAAACTGGCAGCTTCATCTACACCTGAAAAAAACAGAGCATACTTCTGAGAGCACAGACTTGATTTATTGGTGCAGTAAATCAAATTCCTTCAAAAGTAGGGCTATTTTAGAGAGCTTTATATGAAGGGGTTATTTTTGTTTCTTTTGAATTATATGCACATCCAAATAAACCAATAACATTAAATGCATTTTAGAAATCTAATAACTCTGTTGCTGTGAAAAATGCAAAAGCAGCTTCTCCTGTGATGGTGGCTGTAACCAGGTTTGCAAGAGACAAGTAAAAAATCGACTGTACTTGCACTTTAGAAAACACCCCAACACATATCTCAAATGATCATTTCAACATGCAGCAACTGCAATTTAAAAAATGAACTTTACAACTCAATGACTCCAAGAAATTAAAAGATACTCTGAGTATTTTCATTACAAATACAGTTTCTTGCAAGTTCACTTAAAACTCTTTCATTTATATCAAACATCAACAACATCTGCTTAGGTATCACCCCATTTGGGAAATTATTTGATTACTCACTGTGTTATATTTACTTGCATCATCTTTGTAATGTACTTTAATGGAACAGATATGAGAAATAAGTTCTGTGGTTAAATGATGATTCTTGCGTAAGAAAAATCAGTTATTTGCCTGATTGTATCTGATAGTACACCACCATTCTGCTCTTCAATGTCTACAAGCAACTTCAGGGGGAGCACAGAACTTCCACTTAGCAATTCAGACCTGGCCTCACTGCTGACCCAACGGACTCAAATATTCTAAAATGTGCCGTAAGATATTTGGAACATACTGATTTTTTTTATTTTTCCACTTAATGATTTTAGTGTCACTAGCACTATATTCCTGTAAAAGAGATCTTCTAAAATAGTGGGCCCAAATACATTATGAAGAACATAACAGCATTCTAGGCAATTTCGAACCACCTCATGCTTCATTCTCTTTTTGGCTTCAGGTAAATTCAGGCCAAATACTAAATGAAACTGTAAACTAAAAGAGGAGAGGGAAGTAATTAAAGGAAAAATGCACAACCGAAAAAGGAATCATGCAAGGAAAGAAGCCCAGAGTCTTCATTTCTTTGTATCCCACCTCCTCTCTGCCCAGGCTTTCATTTCTTTGTTGTATCTCCCCTGTTCAGCAGCATCAATGGAGAAAACACTCAGCTCTCCAGAGTAGCAGTGTGGTGTTCAGAAGCCAGAGGTAAATGTTATCAAATTAGCATTCAATTATATCTAAAGATAAGGAAGTTGCTCTCCAATTCTACAATGGCTTTTTCAATTATTTTGTGAATATTAAAATTATATCAAACCAATTATAATGGGCTAAACAAGCATAACTTAGTTTGTAAAGAAGCAGGTTGAGGACGTAATTTTCCTAACTGAAGATTTTAGGGGGTTCTTTTTCATATAGAAACCACTATTATTGGTTTTCCCTGACAACACCTGAAACCAACAGCATTCTCTCCCTGTGTTAACAGTCATGTTAAACAGCACAACCTTCCTAATGCAAAATTCAAACCTTAACAGAAATGTGTTAATGTGCTACATATCTTAACTATTAAATCTACCAAACCGTACAGAAATGCAATCAGATAATCTGGATGGGTTGGAGAGTCCTACCTAGAAAAGCAGACGGTGAAACTGTGCCGTTGCTCCGTGACACCATGACACTGATCCCAGTCTCAACGAACGGCACCGAAAAGTCGACGACTTCCGAGCGCTCCTCATTAATGGTGAGAGAGCCCACAGCCATCACTGCCCGGTGATACACCACCTGATCCACAGGGAGAAACAGCACCAGTGTCACTCAGCAGGGAGCACCTCATTCCCCCAAAAGAGCTAAACCGGACACCGCTGAGCTCTTGCTCAAGAGCTTTTTTATCTAACAGAACTTACTTCACCAATCATTCCGTTCCACACGTTATTGACTTTCTTGCCATGCTTCCCATTCGTCACCAAGTACAGGTCATATGTGAACTTGACAGTTTTAGACAACTTCTTCAAGATATCAATGCAGAATCCTTTGCAGCACTTCTTTACGTTGGTTCCCTCATTAGTTTTGTTGCTGTCACCAGAAAAGACAAACATAAATATTCCTGCTGGGAAAAACAGAACTACAACAGCAAGATACTGGGAAACAATATATTGCCATACTTGTGAGTGACCATGTTATTCTGAATCAATGGAAAAATAACCCACAGGATGCTTTTATAGCTATATGGTGTTTTCAGCTCCCACTAATCATAACAGAGTTGCTTGATGAGACACAGAGATAACGTTACCTCAAATGACAACTCTCTGCTCCAGGATCCAGCTCCATCCAGTGAGGGAGCACTGCACTGCTCCATCAAGACATACAGCCTGCTCTTACTAATCTCTCTTTTAGGATTAGATTAAACCTCTACCATTTTTATTCTCAAGACATCAGACTACATGTCATTTAGTAATTAAAGAACATGTAAGCTATAAAAATGCACAGCAGTTCCAGTGCTGGAAATGGATGCATCTTCTCAAAGTGCACCTTTCCCTGCACTTGGAGAAGGTGAATTTCAGGCCACCTTTAAGTGCAAGGATGCAAGTTTTCTCTTCACCTTTTTTTTCTGAAATGTTCATGTTGTGATCTACAGAACTTTTTAGTATAAGCATCTTCAGAAGGCAAGGCAATATTTTACAGCCTTTGAAAGAATTCAAAATTAAAACTAGTTTAGAACTTAACTAAATAAAGTTATGTAAAAATAAAAATTCTCTGGACTTCAGGATGCATGTACACAACCATTTAGCAGTCTCTGGAAATCTTCAGAAGCATGCATCATATTCCCTACCACCTGCTCAGTAAAAAACCTGTTGTTGTTATTATATTAATTTCATAAATACACAGATCAAAGCACAGAGCAGGTGAAACACCACTGACAAATGTGCAGTGAAAAATTTGCCACTGATTTCTAATGACTGCTCCAAAGCTATGGAGCAGTAAAAGAAGGGGACTTTTCTCTTGGTGGTAAGTCACAGTGGTATTTTATGCTGGAGTAGTTCATTCTATGCCAAATTTCAGCATAAACTACATTTTCATTAGGAGACGTTTTCAAATTGTTACAGACTAATGAAAAGAGGCGTATCTCAACATAACTGGAAACAATTCAAAGAGGACTCATTAAAACAGTCCCATTTTGGAACACAATCTTCTTTCATGTGACTAAAAAGGGCTAATTCTTGTAGACTTTGGATTTACTATAAACTTACTATCATGTTATTAATTCAATGTGACTTACATGTGTATAACCAGAACCTTTCAACTTTTTTAAAAGGAGGATATGCAAATAAGAGTATACCATGTGGGAAAGGGAAAGGAGACATGAAATAGGAGATGAAATACTGAAGGAATAGCAAAGACAGGAAGCAAGAGAAAAATAACAGCAAAGTATCAGGAAAAAATTATACTGTGAAAGAAGGAAAGCAAATAATTAAAGAGAAAATAGAGGAACATATTTTGCAGACAGGGGAAAAAAAAGGGAACACTGTGTATTAACTCACTTAAGTTTGACAAATTTCCGGCACGGCACGGTGTTTTTTTGGCAGCTTTCCATCAGAGGATCCACATCCTCAACAATGACAAAGGGAGCCTCCTCCAGGGTGACAATGCTCAGGTGGTTGTCGTCGGGGTCGCTGTCGGCGAAGGAGCTGTACCTTGGCCACACCGAGTACTTCAGGCTCAGGGAGTTGTTCTCCCACTTCCCCACCTGAAAGGCCAAGAGCCACAGGCTGCTGAGAGCTGCTTGCTGCTGTTTGACACAGGGGATCCCGTCTTGAAAGGGCTGGGATACAGGTGCAGGGAATTACATGGCCAGGACAGTTGTTTGGGGGTTTTGTTGTTAAAATTACTTTAAAATTCATTAGTAATTACATGAAATGAGAAAATGCACAGTGGTACAGATAAATAAGGTAACATTATTTTAACAGCTGTTTTATGCAGACTGGATGTCATCAGTTACACTATCTGTCACCTGGCCATAGGTGCACTGAAATTTGATATTCATCATTTCTATTTGAGCCAGAACAGCAACCAGATACTCTATTTGCAATCAGGACCCATTTGAAGCAAGAAAATTATTTAAAAATCCAAACCACCACCCCCCTGCCAAAACAAAAACCAACCAAACAAACTCCACCATCCCCAAACAAAAACCCTAATCCACACTCACACCTACACATCTGACCAACAACCAAAATACCATAATGTCATTTCTGTATCTTCCCAAAGAGAAGACTCTTCTGCTCTTACACATTGAAAAGCCACTGTGAAAGCCTTTACCAGGGTTCCATCAGAGCCAGGCCAAACCACATTTTTAGTATGAAGTTCTATTAAAAATAGTTTTTGGAAATAACTGTTTTATTCTGCTCTAGTAATGCCAAGTGTTGGGTGCATTTAAGAAAGAAAACCCCACCACACATTAAAATTGCCAGCTTATTTACTATATAAACTATCCCTTCTAAATTAACCCACATTTCTTTCCATTTCCAGATCACCAGAAGGAAGTTTGTGATTTAAATATTTTCAAGTCTAGTGTTTTCTTCCTCGGATTGTTTAACTACTTTCTATCCACAAATCTAATTACATGTTTTATCTGATGACGGATAATATAAATGAGCTAGCAATCCACATAATTTATAGCCTAATGCATTTTAATAATTCTTGAGTTGCTTAAGTTAAACAAATGACAACATAATCATAAGTTTGTTAAAATAGTTATTTTGCAAGGAAAATGGTGGGAATTAACTGTACAATAAGAGACTCAGGCCTTTAAAAAATGCAAAAATCTTCACCTACATTCTGTCTTCTAATGACTTGAAAGTTAATCACAAAGTTCCCAAAGAACATGATTTATATCCATTTCTATTTAGGGACGCATATAAGCACATGACCTTTGCAGTTTCCTTTCCCTCCTGTTTTTAAGTCAAGATGTTTGACTGAACTTTAATGTAGGAGGCAGAAATGCCAAATCGCTACACACTTAAATTAGGAAATTCAAAATATCTCAAGGGAAGAAGGAATTCTCACTTAAATCAACGGGAATTGTACCTATGATTATTGTGTATGTCCTGTACTAGTAAAAAATTTAACCAAAACACAATGGATGAAGCTTTTAGGAGAAAAACTATTTCAGACCCAGGGAAACAATCTATTGTTTCCCTAAAGAAAACACTTTAATTGCCAGGTTCTGATGTGCCGTGGCAGTGCCAGCAGTGTGCTGGTTTACGTGAGCCTACCCGGTGTCGTCACAGCCCTGAGTACAACACGGACCTGGCCATCTGGAATGGGGAGAATTCCAGCCAGAGCAGGACCTCAGACAAACAGCAAATGTGCCAAGGAATATGATGGATTTCAGAAGTGGAAAATGTGCCCGACCGTCTGCCCATTCCAAGCGTGGAGAAGGAAACGTGACGGCCTTTGTGTGGTCAGGAGAGCAGCGGTGGCAGCCCTGCCTTCCAAAGTGCTCCTGCAGGGAGGCAGATCCTGATCCTGAGGCACACCCCTGTCCCAGCCACCCTCAGCATCCTCATCCCTGTCACAGGGACCAACAGGAATCCCCCAGTGATTCACCTGGTCCTGTCAAAAACACAGCGACTGCTTTGGTGCTGTTAACAGAAGAACCCCAGTATTCTTTCTGCTTCAATGGGAGCAGCTCCATTTTACTGTTCAGAGTAGCATATAACCAGACACATTTTTAAACACCTGGATCTGGGGAAATACTAATTTCTTTTTAGAGTTGCATCCACAAAACTGCTGTGTTGAGTAATAAACACAGGAGCATGTATTTGTAAACCAAATATTTTTTTAAAAGAAAATTCAAGCTGAGAGTAACATGTTAAAAACGCAGACATGCTCCATTACAAAATGTCAAAAAGTGCATGCATATACATTTACTGTACTGTATAGAAATGCCACAAAATAGCCAGAGGCTTAGAAAAATGTCTGTTGTTCCTAGTTATACTGATAACAATATGGCCATGGCCTCAATCCCAGAGAAATAGAGAAGGTGGCCCTCACTTGAAATAAAGGGCAACAGAAACATTTTTGGGACAGATCATGTCCCAAACCATACGAACCCTTTTTTATGGCCAAAAGAATGGAAATTAGATTAAAAATACAGTTTCAATAGTGAATCAAACACTTAATGCACTATTGCAGGTGCAGAACTCATCTTCAAGTACAGACATGCATATAACCATTGCATTTCTTTTGAACTTGCACATTCTTTCCTATTTTCTCCCACTTCACATGCAGTCTGGAATATTCCTTTTGGTTTAATCTCTACAGGATGCAGTAAGGAAAGTGGAAAATAGCTGAGAGCATGGAAGAGCCTGTTTGAAGTCAGGCTGACTTAGCAACCACAGGGCGCTCATCTCATCCACAGTTGCCTAAAGCAGCTTCCATCTGACTCTGGCACGTGTGCTTTGAGCACCCCATCTTTGGAAGACTGCAGCCAAGGAGAGTGACAATGAGAATTTGGGGTGTTTCTGTGTGGCAGCCAAAGGCAGACAGACCTGCAGTTACACATTGCTGTACCTCAGAGTCCCCTTGCTGCTGCATCCTAAAGAAGTCTTAAACCATGTAAGGATGGATGATTGACACAATCCTGCTCACACACCCGCACACAGGCCATCGAACCAGAGAAAAAGAGCAAGGCCAGATCCCGAGCAGAGCTTCCTTGAGTGCCAATGCTGGCACGAGGTAAGAGTCTGTCACACCGGCATATCTCACCAAAAACAAACAAATACCTCGGCCCTGTCACCCTCCTCCCAGCAGATGGAACTGCACACAGCAGGCACTCATCATCCCTTTGTAAGAAAAAATGTTACATGACAACATGGATACTAAATGCACTCCCAGGACTACCCAGCCGAGCCTTTGAAAGGAGAAAGATTGTCAGGGATGTTCCTTTTACATTAAACATACACATAGTGCAAAACACACCTTTTGAGCTGTCCCAGTTAAGAAAATAGTGCTGAGCAAATGCAAAATCTAACCCATCTTGTTTTATTGAAAAACTATTTACTACCATTTTTACATTACACTTTTCCACTTAAAAGGAAGAGCTACCCTGGCAAGCTTTAAGTCAATAACTAAAAAGCCAAAATAGAGTTTGTCAGGTTAGCAATAACAGCTGCAGAACAAAGCACAAGGGCAAAACCCTTCCTCCAGACACAGCAGCTGCTGTTCACCTTCTGCTGCAAACCTTTGTGTCACTTCATGTTTCTGAAGGGCCGTATTTCACAATGGCACTCTAAATTTAAATGGCAAAATACGATGCAAGCGGTTTCATGTCTTATTATACGAAGTGTTTTACAGTCCTGCATGGTTTGAAGACATCCATTTAAAGCCTTTGGAGTTTTCAAAATTTGCTGCAAAAATCTCATATGGGGAATGCAAATATCCTGCTCCTCCCTCATGGCTGCTGCTGACGCCATCGGGAAGGCACCAGCCCTATGGCCAGCAGGGCTCCAAGGAAAACACAGGACCCAGAGAGATTATAAACAAACAGGAGGGGCGAGCAAAGCTGCCATCTCCTGCAGCCTCATTTTTCAATACGGAATTATTAATTGGCACTCACCAAACCTTCAGTGGCTGGTACAGTTTCGGTTCTGGGGAACGTCCCAGATAACTCTGTGCAGCGCCAGAGTTCAGACTCATGCCAAAGAAGCCATTTTATGAGTTGATTATGTCATTAGAAAGGAAGAGTTAAACAAATTGACTGCTCCTTCCTCCATCTCCCAGTGGGGGAAGACTTTTTGTCACCTCTGCACTCAGTGAAGACCTTACAGCTCTCCAGAAATGCCCACACAGACACACCTTTACCTCGAGAGAGGGAGAGCTGCCCTGAAAGTCTTCCTGCTCTCTAATACAGAGGTTTAAAGGACAGGAGCAAAGCACACCACCTCTGCTTTGCATGGGAGCTCTGATTCCTTTACAGCAGCAAAGAGGTGGGAATCTTCCCATCTTCCTTGGGAATACATGATTTAAGAAATGCTGCATAATAATTGGTAAAATTCAAACAATTCAGCACAGTAAAGGTCAAAGGAAAGGCCTTTAGGCTAAGCAAAAGCTCGCTGATACAGAAACAATATGCAATTTTCAGCCGACAGTAAGTGTCAGGATAGGCATATTTACAGGAAGACTAAATACACAAAACAAGGATGGAACACAGGGAATGACAACCCAACAGATGTGAAAGAGCACGCTGCTGCTTCTGCCATGGGCAAAGAGAATATATCACGTTACAACACAGAGCTACTGACAAAAGATACCCCAGCAAACAGAAGATTAGCTCAGGCAATTTCATCTGTTCTAGTTAAAATATCTGCATTTCCTCACAAGTGTTAGGGAATGTCTGTCATGAGACATGAGGATCCCTCAGCTGTCACGACCCTTGCTCAAATCAGCCGAGATTTCACAAGAAATTACCCTGTAGCACCTCCGTGATTTTTTTAAGCCCACAGTACTCTGACAAAAAGCCCTGACAGAAATCTGCCCGAGCGTGAGGTTTCTCAGCTCCTGCCCGGTGCAGTCAGCTCCACAGTCAGACACAGGAGCTGTCTTTTCTGGGCTACGTGACGGTGGCTGTTGGTAGCCAGATGGAGCTCTCCGTGAAGACCTTGGTTCATTTATTCCAGGCAGGAATCACGCACCCTCTGCCCACTCGTTCCTACTTAGATACAAATGTGTACAACGACACACAGAGCTTGTAAATCTGGCATATGCTACTTAATCAGAGCAAAATCAAGCTCTGCATAAAATCCTGCATTAGCACAAAGTTAAAGATGACAGGCTCTGTTTAGAATTAACCTGGATGTAAGTAATGGTTTTGCAGTGGTGTTTAATTAGCAATTGTACCATGCAGCACACAAATTCACCCAGAATACCGACCACCACGGTATTTTTATCTGTATCTATCTGGAAGCACCGCATTTTACCCTGGAACTCATCTTTAAATACTTAAAATATGTGATATGCACTGCTAATTAAACTGCCTACTTTTGCCACTGCTAATCATATTCTAGTGTATGATTTTAATATTGGATTGATTGGTTTTATTTCCACATTGAAAAAATATATTATTTTTAAAAAAATAAAAGGAAGAAAAGAAAAAAAAAAAGAAAAAACAAAAGCCAGACTAGCAGCCTGTGAAGTTGGCAGCTCAGTGAATTAATGGGCCAGGTGAGACACCCAGGTCCCACCTCTTGGAGGGAACATTCCCAGGGGAGCTGCAGCTGGGGCTGCTGCACCTCTGGGGGTTTTTGAGCACTAGCACAGTGATCCTGCAGCGCTTTGGTGATATTTGGGCAATACTTAACTCTGGTAAATTTATCCAGTTTCACTTTAACAAGCACATTAAGCTTGTCTTCTTAAAAATCTCTTGCCTGAGAACAGCATCCCCTTTGCCTGTCAAGATCAGCAGCAAGAATATGAATGTTGGTGTCAGAAGTTTGAGTAGCTGCTTTAGGAGCTGTCAAAATATCTTGCTGGATGCCTGTGAAACATGCCCAAAAAGTGATTTTCAGTCTTCAAACTATTATCATCCAAACAGCTTTTTTCAGCATCTGAGATGGGACAAATCCCTCAGTCTACCCCATTTACATGTGAAGTTACCACCTCAAAGTTCAATACTGAGTCACTTGGAAAGGAAAAATAACATTCTTCACGGGGTGAGATATTTGCTCTTCAACTACAGTTGAATGGCTTTTCTATAACCTCAAGCTTTGAGTGAAGTATACCAATTCTGAAGTCAAGGAAAAATTGCATTTGAGTAAAAGAAGATTAAAAACAAAAAAAATGGGTTTTAATAATAAATCTTGAATTTTCCAGAGAATACCGGGTTAAAAAACCTTCACAAACCACAATTACTTTTTCTACATAAATAATAAAGTATCTACTTGCAATATGTGTGTACATTAGTTACATTACAAAGATTAACAGGCTGTTGCATTGTCATTTTTTCACAAGTAAATCATTTAATTAGTTTCTAAAACCTGATTTTTTCTATATAGGATTGGGGTATTTAATAAGACTTCAATAAAACCATTCTGTGATACTCACTGCTACACTGTAATAGGAAGGAAGAGCATGTGCCTGTCTGGAAACTCAGAGCAGCAAATGTTAGATCTCAGATGAGTAACTTCGGTAGTTTTGAAATTGAGCAAAACAGCTCAAGGAGAAAGGAACCAGAGGAAAGAAATTGCCTAAGAGATACGGGGTAAAACACACAACTTGGGGAGAACATTGAGACAACAGCAGAGCTGCTCAGATAAACCGGGGGTAGGGAAGGGCCGTGAGTGAGTGGGGCTGAAGCGCACAGTGACACTCGGAGAGGATGTGGGGTGTCCGAGCCAGCCCAGAGCCATGTCCAGCTTGCCAGGATAACTGATCAGTCACTCTATTTGTCCTCATGCACAGAGGCAGGGATCGGCCTGTGGTCAGAGGAATAATTCTGCTGGTCACAGCGCGTTCTTGGCCGCCTTTCACTTCTCCCCTCTGACACAATCCATAATTAAAGCTGGCCCCCTTCCCACAGCCCGGTGCTGGAGCAGCCACCGGAGAGCCCAGGCTGCACTGCCCACGCGCCTCGCCTGGCCGGCCACCAACAGGGCTCCAAAGCAGGGCCACACACCCACAGACCCATTTCTTTGCTCCTCCTAGAAGCCCCTCAACCCTGGCAATGAGCAGGAAGGGATTTACCAGCTGGAAAGGTGTGCACACACTCAGGATCAGCCTGCAGAGAGCCCCTCAGCCCGGCACTGCAGGTGGAGAGGGCACTGCACATGGAGAGGGCACTGCAGGTGGAGAAGGCACTGCAGGTGAAGAATGCACTGCACATGGAGAGGGCACTGCAGGTGGAGAATGCACTGCACATGGAGAGGGCACTGCACATGGAGAGGGCACTGCGGGTGGAGAGGGCACTGCACATGGAGAGGGCACTGCAGGTGGAGAGGGCACTGCGGGTGGAGAATGCTCTGCACATGGAGAATGCACTGCACATGGAGAGGGCACTGCACATGGAGAGGGCACTGCAGGTGGAGAATGCACTGCACATGGAGAGGGCACTGCGGGTGGAGAATGCACTGCACATGGAGAGGGCACTGCAGGTGGAGAGGGCACTGCAGGGGGAGAATGCACTGCACATGGAGAGGGCACTGGACATGGAGAGGGCACTGCAGGTGGAGAGGGCACTGCAGGTGGAGAATGCACTGCACATGGAGAGGGCACTGGACATGGAGAGGGCACTGCAGGTGGAGAATGCACTGCACATGGAGAGGGCACTGCACATGGAGAGGGCACTGCTGCCGTACAGCACCTGCGGGCAGGCACAGCAAAACCTGCCCAAATCGTCCTTCTCTGACTGGGAGTCACTCGAAGGTTAGAACGGCTCACGTTATTTCTTGGAAGTAACACTGGTTCATATACCCAGTATTTCTTTGCTGTTCTTAGCTCATTTTTCAAAATCATCAAACCCATCTCTCCTTGTCCTTTGAATGGCCTCTTTAGAGAAGTTTCAAGGTACAAAATTGTATGAAATTATTTTAACATAAGCATTGTTGGCTGCCTCTTTGAGAATTTTCTTCCTCTGGCACCTCATACTAATAATATTCCCCAAGCAATATAATATTTTTTCCAGAACATTATATATGATATGCAGACTGTTGAAGAATTTTAAAATAGGGTACAAAATTTTCATAACAGTTAGTGAGCAAAAGATTC
This sequence comes from Pardalotus punctatus, assembly GCA_013400915.1. Classification (NCBI taxonomy): domain Eukaryota; kingdom Metazoa; phylum Chordata; class Aves; order Passeriformes; family Pardalotidae; genus Pardalotus; species Pardalotus punctatus. The sequence goes on along the minus strand of VZTX01030813.1, from coordinate 244,426 downwards.
CTCCAAAGATTCAGATTGACACATTTGGAGAGGATTAAATTTATCCAGAGAATTAAATTTGCATCAAATGAACATAAAGAAATACACAGCACAATCTAGGACTACTCTTTGTGTTTCTGCATGACTAGCATATTTATTGAGATGTCCTTCAGTAATTCTGATTTTGTCATTATTATTCATCATCATGAAGAGTCTTGTAGTCTTATAAACTGGAGTTTTAAGTTGATTTAATGGGATTTTAAAACTATAACAAAAAGAACTCATAAATTTCAGCAGCAATTTAAATAATGCAGAATCACATTTCATGAATTTAAAATAAAACTGGTAGATGATACAGATGTATGTTTTCCTACAGCCTTATTTTACAGTTTTTTTAAAACATAGGGCTACAGGTAGCCTGCAAAACTCAGAGCCAACACAATCACAAGCTGAGATTGGAGTTTTAAAGAAAAGATGCTTATGATAAACCTTTTCATGTATTACTTGCATATATTATTAACCTTGATGTTAAGACATTTTTTCTTCTAATCTATATAGAATTGGGTGGAGATCACTTGTCTACCTGGACTAGCCAAGATGCTGAATTTTTTAGACAAACATTGCCAGGATTATCCTCCAATTCAACAGGAACTTCACAGGTTTGGTTTTTTTCAAGTGTACTTTTACTATAAAATCTGTCAAAAAAAATACAAAAACCAAGCAATAAAAAGACTGGTATTGTCAATATATAAAAATCCATCCAAATTTAAATAGCTGAAGACCAAGCTTTTGGACACTTTCCAGCTATCCATTTTATTTTACTAAATTGTAAGAACTGGAAATGCAAGGTGTGTTTCACAAAAATCTGAAATCCACATGGCTTTTCTTCAGCGATCTGCTGCTTTCCCTGTTAAAACCCATCAGACATGGTCAGGATGGGGTAAAATTCTCTTTTCTGAAGTGCTGTGACCAACCTGCTAGAGCAGAACCATCGCCACGTGTGCCATGAATCCTCCCTGTCCTTGGCCACCTCCCCTGTCCCCCGCCCAAGCCGCGCTCACCTTTTCCCATTCCCGCTCGTTGTTCAGCACGATCACCACCAGCCTGGGGTGGGCCTGGTAACCATCGGCCGTGAAGGACAAATCTCTGCCTTCCCAAGTCACGTTCATCATAAACCTGGAAGGCAAGGAAGAAAAGTTCATTGAAAAATTAATGGGCTGTCCAGCAGTTAATGAGCAGCGAGTTCAGCCACCAAAACCACTGATTAAATACATGCACCAAATGCTGCCAGTGCTGCGGAAAGCCTGTGCTTGCAGCGTGGGGAGCATTTCAAGGCAGTTCACAGCTCAAGACAAAGCAAAAGATTGTTTATGTATGAATTGTAATGCAGACATCATTTTTAACAGCTTCCACATTATATATGACTTCTACACTCCATGAATAATCTTCCAGGCACTTTGCGCAACCTCACCAGCTTTTCAGGAGCTTTTTCAACAAATCTACATCACCTCTGTAGGCAACATTATACTATTGTGCCACTGAGGAATACTCAGAGCAAAGTGCATCTGGTCTGTCTTCCCCTGTTCAGACCTCCAAGAGTCCTGTCAGTCCTTCCCATAGTGTAGCTACACAATGTGCTGTTGTGACAAATGGAGAAATTCCACTAATGCCAAAACCAGACACGAAAACTTTGGAGGGATTGGTAAATAGTTCAGTAATTTCAAAAGGAAAAGGATTTATGTTTGAATTTTTGAATAGGGAAAAAAAATAGAGGGACCCAGAATAAAACGTACAAGGAGAACTTCTGAAATTTTGTTGAAAAGAAAATCAAAGCTCCACACCGTCAGCATGAGCCTGACAGGGCTATCCCACAGGTGAGAGGTAAAACTGAAATTCAAAATCTTGGGAAACAGATAATATGCCCCCCAGCCCATATCTGTGGTCTGAATTTATTCACACTGAATTCTCAGTGTATTTAATTGAAAGAAATTCAGCCCAAGACTGATGCAGACAGAAGGGCAGATATCCACCCCACAGAGACATGTGTTTTGAAGGGCAGAAATTTACTAATCTTCATACATTACCTGTAATGTTCTACCCACAAGAAACTGATACTCTTTTACATGTTTGTATGGGTTTGGAGGGGTTTTTTTGGTTTGTTGGTTGGTTATTATGGCTGGCTTTTTTAGCAGCAGTAGTAGCATGATCTCCTGGGGAATGTGACAGAGACAAAATTCCTCAGCTCCAGATTCAAAGGAGAAGGCTTTGTATTGACACAGCTGCCTGAAAATCCCAGTAGCACTAAATAAACATATACAGACCCAGAAGAAATAACGGCATTGTATCATAACAGTTAATAATTAAATGTGCAGTACCCTGAACAGCCACATTAACATCATTCAGCACCGGTTTGACAGCAATTTGTAAATTCACCCATCGTAATAACTCATAGTTCATGACAGACTTTCAGGGTGAAAATTTTCCCCTTGACAGAACTTTGCTGTTCAGTTGAACTAATTTCCCGTATATTCCATTTTTCATCCAACAGTGAAAGATCTTGCTTGGGAACAAAAAGCTTATTTGCCACCTTGAGAGGCAGCAAACCACCAAATAGGATTTACTTGTGCACATGTGTAAGAAACCAGCAGAACATTCAGTCAGTGCTGAAAACCAGTGTGAGCAGGGAATGCAATGGGCAGGAAGGGACCACGAGGGGAAATCAAGGATGCACTGTGGAAACAGGCAATGGTTTTATTTGCACTTTTGCGCCCTCTCTCAGAGGCTCCTTCCAATCCACACACATGCAGTAACATCCCTCACAAGGAGCACATCACCTGACAGGGCCAGGCAGGAACCACCTCGTTTCACTCAACCTGAAAGCCAAGCTTTTTGTCCCCTCCTAAGGGCTGGACCCCAAACACACACCCTACTACATCACGCTTTTGTGCTCACTTGGGTTTTTAACCGCAAATGGTGATTAGATTGAGTTGAACTCTTCTTTAACAGAGTTTGGTAGGATCGCCACCCCAGATTTCAAACACTACTCATCATAGTTTGGGATTAATATGCAAATGTCCTCGCCCAGAAGCTAGTCAAGGGCCATCACAAGATGCAATGCTAATGCTGAAGTGCTCAAAAAAAACAAGATGAACCACAACTCTAAAGGGAAAAATTGAACTCAGTGTATATTTTTAAATCATGTGAATTTACCAGCCATTAAGTAAAGAAACACGTTTTGCAAGGTTTCTTTTTGTTTGGTTTTGTTTTTTTTTAAAGTCCCTAATCTGAAAAGTCTCCTAAAATTATGTTCTCTGATCTGTATACAAAGGTATTCGTGAGTGACACACTCTGAGCTACCCCAGATTCTCACATTGCAGCAATAAAAAAGAACTTCAAAGAGATTCTTGTTTTCCCAAGCACATTCTTCTGTACAGAATTCATCAGCTGTCCACGTTCTTCAGAAATCAATGCCTACAACCTACACTCACTTTTGAATTGTCAATTTTCCTCTGCAAAGGACAGCAGTCCTGCTCTGCTTCTACTGGCCACGATCCCAAACTGCTTGTCTGACAAAAAAATAACCCAGTGCTTTGCTGTTCCTGGTTAGGAAGTGAGCAATAGTATTTATTTTACGTTATTCTTACAGAGTTTTAAGTTTATCCAAGATTAATTCTGTGCAAGAGGTCTTTGGCTTTTGAACTGGATAAAATATATTTCTGAAGTAGCTTTGGAAACGCAGATTCCTCTTCTTAACTAAATGAGGCATTTGGCTATTTGAACTCGTTACTTTAAGGGGGCAATTAACAACACACCTTGGATTTGTATTTAATCTGTTTTCATTCCTCATTAATGCTACAGCCTTGCAAAGGCATGATAGCACAAGGCCTTGTGATGGTATTATGACACTGAAGTCTTAATTAACTTCTGCAAACTGAAATTTGTAAGATTCCCTAGGTGATACATAAATCAAAATGGCTTTTTTTTTCTGACAGAAGTTAAGCTGTTCTCACACCAAATCCAAAACGGGTTTTTTATCATGCAAAGAACCCAACATTTCCTATCTATTTAAAAACACTTTTAAACATTTATACAATTCTTTTTTGCTTTTCACCTTCCCCAACAAAACTGAAAAGTGCTGAAATACCACAGCAGATCACTTCTGCTGTCATATTTACAGCAAGCCTTTGAAGAACTCAGGCTAAAAACTTCTCTCAAGGTTTCCAACTTTATTTTTATAAGACTCAGAAAGATCAAGCAGTTCACACAGAGCTTCAGATTAATGCCAAAACTGCAATATTTATTCCTGTCAAAACTCTAACTTTATCCAGAAAGACAGAATATATTGAAAAAGCTGGGTTTTCTTACCCTGTCACTACTATATCACAATTTCATTGACTCTAATTTCCATTAACAAATGGGTGAAGACTTTGCCAAAGGGATCAGAGCTCAGTTTTCAGAAGACCATTTGCTCAGATTCAATATTGCTGACACAGGCACCTTTCTGGCCAGACTCATTACAGGAGACATGGACTTCTCTGCCCATTAGGTGTTTGTTAAGGATTTCCTATCCTGTGTGAAAACAGTTGAAATCCTGGAGCAGAATCTTGAAGATTTTCTGCTTCTATGCTATACAAAGCAAACATTTTTGCAGCCTGTGGCATTGCTTTTGAGGTTTACCATATAGTGTATATGCAAGATACACAAGTGTTCTCCTAACACATGCAAAGATTTGAGAGCAAAAGCAAGAAGGCTTAGTGGATTCTGTGTTGGGTATTATGTTAAGGAAAAAACACAACATCAGGTAAATTATAAAGGTCACTTGGTTTCAAACACTTCTCTGGGTGATGTGAGAACAGAAGGAAGTGCAGCCCCACACGGCAGAGCAACCCATGAAACAGCAGCAGATGTGATGCCACCTGTGGAGCCCCAGCAGCACTGGTGCTCAGAATTCCCCAGCCAGCAGCACCTGCCATGTGCTCTCTCGGGGATGCCAGGGAGGAGCATCCTCCCAACTCCTGTCCTCAGCATGGGCACTCTCCTGCCCACCCACCGGGGTCCCACAAGACCCTCCGGGACTGGTCGGACTCAGGAACACAATCAGCTCTGCAGTTACAGGCTGGCTCATAGGAAGTGTGAAATCCACCTAGAATGCAGCTCCCAAAGACAGCAGCAGCTGGGAAAAATCGAATGGTTAAGGCAAAGGCATTAATGAAAGTGTCACTTCCAAGCTGCCTCCCAAGGAGAGAACTTAGTTACCAACCTGTACAACAAAGCACAGGGCCCGAGAGCTGCAGGGAGCAGAAAGAGCTGGGGACTCCTCACTGCCATGAGTTCAGATCTGTATTTCCTGCCCTCAGGTGAGATAATCAAACTCAATAAACTCCCAAGGTGCCATCACCAGGGACTATCATTTTTTATTCAGTGTCTTCCTCACCATGGGGCAGTGTTTCAAATCCCTGACAACTGCAGGCACTGAAGAGGAGCAGCAGAGACTTGGGGAAATACATGTTGTGTGTCCCTCTTCTCTCTCAAAGAAGGAATTTCCAAACTGAGATTTAAAGCAGATTAAATGCCTCAAAACCCAACATGTTATCTGGTGATATTTCTCTTTCCTGCAAATAGAGTAAAACCAACCAGTTTAATAATCTAGACAGCCAGCCCATCTGGGCTTGGCATTCACTCAGCCTTATACCTAAAAAAGCAGGAGTGGATCCAAATTTTGTCTTTTCTTCTCTATCTTGTTGAGGCTCTGAACTGCTGAACTTCCTTACTATGATTCAACCATGACATTTGAATGATACTTATCAGTAGAAACCCCAAGACACATTATTTATCATTAAGAAACAGATGTCCTCTGTAAAATTAAATCAAGAAATGCTTAATGTAGAATATATAATGTGTGGTCTGAAGCACATATAGAAATAAGACTGCAATAGAACACTACTAAACAAGGTACTGATATATTTTTTAAAGTCAATTCTGTATCTTAGGCTATGAGGGATTTTTTTTCTAAATTCAAATCCTTTGCAGTGATGTAGAGTCCCTTCTTCCTCTTTGTGCATCCTCCTCCTCCTCCTCCCCTTCCCAGCCCTCGCTCCTCCACAAGGGTACCTTGGTTTGGAGCTGTGTCTCCCTAGGCCTTGAGCCAGCATGGATGAGTAAAACTTTGGGAGCAATCTGCTCAGTGACTGTGAAAAAGGAATGGCATGCCAGCTTCTGGTACCTCCTGCCAGCTGCTCCTTAAAGCATTAACTGCCACTGGGTCTGGAAAAGTCCTTTTGCCCCAACGCTGCCAGACAAGCAACAAAACTCTGGGGGAGCCCTGCTGAAAGGGGGGAAGAGGGAGGGAGCCGAGTTAGAAAGGGCTCAACTCCCTGGGATATGCCACAGATGAGTGTAACTAAACAGCAGAATGCTTAACAAGGTCATGTTATTATTAGCACCATCATTTCAAAAAAAGCCCTGATTTGATTACATATTGCTGCACCACCTCAGACGCATCCCAAACTCTTCCCCGTGATTGTGCCTGGCATCCTGCAAGGGGATGGTGCCTGCAGCAGCTCCATCTCCAAGAATGCTCACATGTTGATTTTTGAGCCCTGCTTTCAGCCCTGAAGGCTGGCTCTGCTCAACTCACAGAGGCCATGCTTGTTCCCTCATTTTAAATTATTGTAATTATCACAGTAACAAGGTAATGCTCTAATCCAGCAACTGTTTGGTACTTTCTGCTTCCTAAACTGACCTAACCTGGGAGAAGTTTCTCACACAGATTTTCGATAACATCTTGAATCACTTTGTCAGTAAACCAGCACCATGTTGGGGCTCTCCTAGGCAGTGTTTCCCTACACAACCCCTCCTTTGTGCCTGTGAAGTTTAGTTTTACTTTTGGATTCATAAATAATTAGTTACATATTTATACACCTTCAATCATCCAATAAAGATAATACCTATTGTTCCTCAGTCTTCTGACTTGAATGAACAAATCCTCTATAAATTGGCTGTTGATCTGGATGCAGGAAAAGATTAAACAGATTTGCTGGATTATTCATCAAACCATTGTTTCTATTTAATCCCAGATTTCACTCAAAAGAGGCAAATTTATCGGTCATGCTAAAAGCTGGAGTCAAAATACTGAACTTGGTGAATGACTATCAGGACTAGAGGGGCAGCAAACCCTCGCCCTCTGAAGAAGGTGCTATGCTGCAGGGTAACAGCAGCACTGCAGCAAGGACAGCAAAGCTTTTGTCCCTGCCCCTTCCGACTTCCCATTGCTCCTGCTCCCTGGTTCAGCGGTGACAAATAAAGGAAACTGTGTTTCGGATGGGTAGGATGCTTTCTGGACCTACAGCCCCACTGCTGAAGGATGAGTCTAAATCCTGCCTATCACTTGGCTGTATTTCGAATGGAATTTATCAAAATGTCAGCACCACATGACAAACACCTGACTACCTATGGACAGACACATCTTTTAGCTTTTCAGGATAACGGCAACAGCTTTACCATCTCACCCATCCCTGTAGGGATCTGCATGGTCCAAAATGTCATAGTGAAATGTATCTCCCAGGGTCATGACTTTTATACACACCATGAGCACTCCTGTAAACAAAGCAGCCATTTCAATGCACAAAGCAGCTGCATTTTCCGTGATGACTGGCAGGGTTATTGTGTTTTGCTGTTTGTTTGCTTCAGTGTTTTCCTTTTTTCAGGGAGAACAAGTTTGTTCAACTGACTTGGCATTAATGAGGTGCTAATTCTATCTATCCTGCTGTGCCAGTATTTCACACAATAGTGGTTTTCTGCCTTGGGAGATCTGGGCCTTACACTGATAGGAAAAGATGATCTGAATCAATACAGATACAAATATACATGTATATCTTGTTTTTAATGCATTGAAAATGAGTCCTGTATTTTATTATAAATCCTTTATTCATAGGGAAAAACTGGCTTTCCCATGTGGATCAGAAATGAACATTGATCAGATAAATCCAAAAACTAAAGCAAACCTGATTTTCTTCTGGGTCTAGAAAGCCAATAAAAGCATCTTAGAATTGCAGCGACAGTGGAAAGATAAATTGTGTGCTTCAAAACAAATATATCTTCAAACCAATTTAATACTCAAAGGATTTGAGAGAGAGGGAGGAGGAGCTTTTTACTTCATGGCTTTCTTTACATAGAATTCCTTCACAAACGGAGATAAAATTGCTATCTAGATGTGGGAAGTCGCACTATAAAGCATTACCAACATCCATTTACAAGCAAATTACCTATTATAGCCTAGCCTCAGAATACTATATTGGGTTTAAAGCTGAATTAGACTGTCATTACAATAAATGGAACCTAAAAATCCTGGGGTTTTCCTCTGTTTTGAGCTTTGTTTTGCCCAGGCATCCCCTTACCTTCCCTGCTTTCCACTGAGTTCTCTGCTTTTGAGCTTGCAAGCAGTGTCCTCTTGCTCAACTGCACTTCTGCAGCCCTGATTTCCAGCTGGGGGCCCCGGACAGCAGATCTCAGGTCCAGAAGCTGTTTAACTTCTGCAGCCCTGATTTCCAGCTGGGGGCCCCGGACAGCAGATCTCAGGTCCAGAAGCTCTTTACAGTTACCTCAGCCCCTTCCATTGTCAAACATGCTCCAAGATGCTTTCTTCAGGTTAGTTTTTTATACAGCACATACACATTTATCTTGTGGTTTAGAATACAAAACTGCACTATCTGTGACCTGAAACTGTGAAGATTATACTTCACAATAAAACCCCAGTTTAGGCATTGAGTTGTCATGTAAAGAAGAAACCTACAATTTAGTGATAAGGATGAGAAAGCACAATGAATTTATGTAATTCACCTTGGCATGGAGAGACTGGTCAGCTCCCAGAGATTACTTAGTACTGGTAAATGCTTGTATATAGTTGCCCTTCTAGCAGATTATATGTGACAAGAATAGTCTTGGGGAGTTATTACATAAGAAAGACTATTTAAAGTTTATTCATTTTAGTATAATTCTGACATTTCTAAATTAAAAACAGCCTGCTTCTTATTCTTGTGGTGTTGGAGAAGCTCAAAGAATCTCCAGCACAGAAAATGTATTCTCACTTCATAGCTCAGTGTTTCACATCAGGAAGTGACTTTTTTAGCCACAGTGCACTACAGTTTCTCCTCTTAATAATTCCTGGGTGCACCATGCACTGCACACTGCAGAATCTTCTGGTGAAGTCTAATCTCACTGCCCTAGCGCTCACAAGCCTTGTTCTTGTAGTCATGCAGATTTAATGAGAAAATAAAGGCTGTTTGAAGTAATACAGCTTATGCTGAGTACTGAATACTTAATTCAAGTCTACCCTAGTGTATTACCCAAACAAACGGGTAGGAGCCTTTTTCAAAACAGGTTCACGTTTCTGTGCCCCTTCCAAGTGAACCACAGTATTTTAAACCCCAAGACTTAGGACAGAATACAATTTAACTTTCACAGAAACGGGAGTTCAATTATTAATAGTGGACTCCTTGGTTTGTAGGTCAGGTCCCAGCGTTCAGGCACAGAATTTGGTTCACAGGATGCTGTCACTGCTCCTGGCACTGTCAGCACACGCATTAAGCAGCGCCACGGGGATCCCACGCTGGGTGCAGGTGGCACAGCCCTCCCAGGGCTCTGCCCTGACACCAGGGACACCCCATGGCTTTCCCAGGGCCCTGCTGGGCCACAGAGCCTCTCCCAGGGGCAACCGGGGCAGCAGGAAAAGAATCGTGGGTTTTCTGCAATGCCTCCAGGGAATTTGTCGTTTTAGAGGCAGAGGCTTACAAACAGGAAAGGGAGCACAAAAAACCCCTGCAAGTGTCATACTAAAGGCAAGTTCTCTCTAAGGATAACTTACAAGTGTGTATAAAATATGTGTCTGAAATGTTAAAATCCATTTACTTGGCAGTATTCAGCTTTTAAGAAAGCTTCTGAAGAATGCTGTGTGCAAAGATGCTGTTTTCATGGAAAACAACTGTTCCAGGACATCGTGTGGTAATCAACTCCTAATCTAAATATGTACATACATCTCAAGATTAAAACTGTTCCAAAATCTCCTATCTGAAATCAGCACCAACTTTCCTTCCTGTGCCAATTCCATCCTGCTTTTCTGCAGAAAGCGCTTCCTCTGCACTATTTGGTCAGAACAAATGTCATAAATACTGCTTAGTAGCTTCCATATTGTCAAGAGCTATTAAAAAATATGCAACATACTCTACTTCCTCTCACAGATCAGATAAAGAAATATATTAGCATGCAACATTTTGGATAGAAGTAATCAGGATTATCAAGTCTAAAAGGGATAATTAAAAGGAAAATAATAATAGCAAAAAAACCCTGATTTAAACCTTGGCAGTTCCCATCTGACAAGCTGTTTAGAGAAAACATCTATATCAGCTTGGATTAATGCAGATTAATTTTTACTGTTATTCTAGTAGAGGTGACAAAAAATAAACCCTCACAAAGTAGAAGGGACAGATTTCAGTTCCTCTGTGATAAAAGCTGCCTAACTAATCTAATACTTCTGTAATTTCCAGGGACGCCTCTTTAATGCTGCACATTGCTTGTCTCCTAAAATATTACCAGGTTCCTGCTGATGCAAGTGATACAGGCACAGCCTCCAGAGCATTTTGGCAATTTTACCTCACAGTTAAAGCACACAACAGTCCAATTCTGTTAACTCAGCTTCATACCCTCTAAGACCAATTTCTGTCATCTTCTACATTAGATTCAGAGCAGTATTTATTCTCCACAGCACACACCATCTCCAGGAGCACACTTAGCAGTGCAGCAAGTTCTCTTGCACATTCGCCTGGAACATCTACAAACCGGTGTTTAAAAAGGGCCCATGGGGTTAGCAAAAACCAATATTCTCCTTCAAGAAACATACAGTGGCAATAGAACAAAAAACTACCAAGGTTACATAGGTAAAAATAACCCAAAGCAATAATCCTTACTTGTGCAAGGTTTGAGAGGGCCGGTCATTTTTCTCCAGTTGTCCATAGCAGCTTGTTCTTGCTTCAGGAATGAAGGAGTATTTTTCCAGCATGGCTGATGCAGCAGTGGCAATAACCCCAAGGCCATCCCGTACCCGAGCTTCTAAACTGTAGTCCCACTCATCATAAGCTGCTGAAATTAGTCCTGAAGGAAACTCCTTGGGAGTGATTTCTGTGTTACCACTAACCAGGCTGGGAACTATCCAAAAGAAATCATAGCCAGTAAGGCCCAGGGATCGAGCCTCATCCAGGATGTAGACAGCTTCATCCTTGGAACAATACAGCAGGATGACAGATGAATGGATTTTCTTCAGCTGAATTTGGGTCTTGGCATCTCCAAAGGCAGTATCGAGTATGATGATGTTCTGCATGTCCCAGCCCACAAAACTGTTTTCCACGGTGGTTTTAATGACATTGATGAAATCTCGATATCCAGGGAAAGTGGTGGTCACCAGAGAGAACACGTGCCAGTCATAATCCTGCATGATCTTTAGCATGATAATGGCTTCTTGCTGGATGGAAGCCCCAAACTGGAAGAACGTGGACATGACATCCTAGGATACAAAACAGAGAAAAAAATTAATAATTCGGTACAATTCCAGAGGGAATAGAATTTCTAGTTCTTCTGCTTTCTTTGTTCTACCAGAGCTACCAAACTTCCATTGCATTCCCCTAACTTTCTATGGCTTATCATTTTCAGATCATCAGTAAATGACAATGATCATAGGTACCACAGCTAATTAAATTATTTGCCAAAAAGTAACAAACTGATATTTACATAGGAAATTTCCAAGTGCTCGATCACTTGAAGACAACTCAAATCAGTAGCTACTGAGGAAACTCCCTAGGGACAGCCACCCACAGTTAAAGAACTCTCCAGCAGGAAGTTTTACATTCCTGTAAGCATAGGAATGCAACCCAAGAAATTCAGACCAATTTACAGTTACAATGGAAATAAATTGCAATGCACATGCTGCATACATATATGAAGGAGCTCTGTCCTTCCAGACTTAATGTCTGAGGGGAACTTCATTTCCAAGGTTCACTAGACTTGGTGGAAGCTTGCAGCCTCTGCAGAAGTAGATTTTCTGTCCCCAGGGACTGAGTTCAGTCCTGGTCCTGCTCCATTCAGAGCACATGGCCCATTGATGCCTGATGGAGAATTAACAGGATGGGACTCCGAGGACAACCAGCAATCTGTCAGCGTCCTCATTAAAGGACTTAAATGGCAATAACTTCACACTATGGCCCCAGAGTCTGTAACTGCTCTGTAATGTTGCCCAGTACAGATTTGTTTCTAATATTTCTCTTATGATTTACAGTATTCTGAACATTTTAGACCCCAATAAGGGCAGGTGCTGCTTATTTTAGCAATATTATCAGGAATAGGCAGCACAACTAATTTTGTTGGCACTAAATTTACAAACACTTTCAGTGGTCTATTTTTACTAAGTTGCTGTAAGAGCTAAATTAATTTTTGAAGTTTACATTACTCATATACATGCAATTATTAGAGTGCCAAAACTGTACATGGGAAGCTGTAAAATTCTTTATTTTTATTTTATTTCTGTATTTATTCCTGACCAGTAGCGGCAACTTATCTGCATCATTTTCAGATACAGAAAGCATGAACTCCTGCTGAAACAAAGGCTTATGATTTAAAAATAAGATATGAATCATTCAAGATTTCTTACACAGGCTTCTGAAAAAAGACGCATACGGTGCATTTAATTTGAAATGTTTTATGAACATGGTCATGAAGTGCTATCATCCTATTTTACACTCACAGGGAACAGAAACAGATTAATTGATCTGAGTTTCATAGCAGGCTGGTGTTAAACATACAAATATTAGTGAGAATGATAACTCAGCTCTGCAAGCTCTGCAAATCTATTCCAGGAAAACAGTCTGTACATTTTTTAATAGAAGATGAGGAGTGTTATTACTTTCCAAGTGTTAAGAAGCTGACACCAGGATTTTATATAGCTTGACAGCAATAAAAGTCCTACAACTTGTGTCAGACCCCAAAGACTGATATTGAAGGTATAAAACACACACTGCTGGTGGTAATGGAATCATCTGCCATGGCTTCTTTGGCACCTCAAGGATGACATTCTGAATGCCAGAGACAGATCTGATGTGGTTTTGGGTTAATTACAAATGTTATAAAACATACTTTGGAGAAGAATTGAACAAGGAAGATTTGATTGCTGAATTCTTCAAGGAGCTATTTCCTAGTGACCTGCACTGGATACTTGAAAACAAGCAAACAGCCTTTTCGTATGGGGATATTCACAGCTAAAGGAGCCCAGCACACAGAAAAGCTGCTCAGAGTCAGAATTTAGTGATTTAATTACTGATTTGCTATCACAAAGCAAAGTTGGTAACCAGAGAGAGTGCCAGTAATCCAACTTTGCTGCAGCTTCCTATCTGAACATAAAAAATATTGTAATGTGAAGCCAATCACTTCAGTTTTCTTCTCCAACTCTTATCTTGGTGTCTGTTTATGGTTATGCTAAATTACAGTAGAAAGTAAAATAACTTACAGTAAATTAAATAGATTATCTCCATCATATCCTTTCACTCTCCACCATTTCTATGTGTGGTTTATGGCTAATGCAGGGGAATAATTCTTTCAAATGATACACACACCTTGGTCCTTTGTGCATCACAAGAAACTTCTCCAGTGAGGCAACTAAAGATAAATGATGATTTGAGGGCAAAAAACAAGCACATGGACATTTTCAAGTGTGACCTTTTTAACTAGCAAATGCAGATTTTTAACCTAGAGCATCTTGCCATCTTCCCTGGAAATCAGCAACAGTCTTGAGCACAATGCCCTGTGTCACCATTGCAGCAGGCTGACAACAAAAGAAGTAATAAATATAAAGCCTTTCCTTTTGTAAATATTGTTTTAGAAAAGTAGTTTATGAAAGGAGATTTGATTAGACATTTTTGTAAAGGTCACAACCATATTGCAAGAATCTTTTTCCTATAACTGTGAATGGAAAGTCTAGTCTACATCAGGCAATCATGATCAATTTGTGATCAGAATTCTGAAAAAAAATCTGTAATTATGCACTGAAAAGAAGTTTGGGTTCAGGAAGAATGGAGACATGAATACCACAAGTGAAATTCTCATCTGAAGAAATTCCACGTAACTGCACTGACTTCACTGGATGCTTTTATGGAGCTGAAAACCTGACTGTGTTTACAATGGTCTGAAACAGATGGAAGATTACAAGCAAACTGCAGCCTTAGGAACTTGAGCAGATATTTAAATGCCTATAAGGAGAATATTCAAGGACATATCCATTAAACTGGGGGAAGGGAGAAGTTTAGTGAAGAAATAGCAAATAAATGAAACTGTAACAGATTCAACTATTGTATTCTTAAACATCTACAGAGCTTTTCATTTTGGGGTTTTTATATTCACATCCTTTTCAAAAAGCATTATTATTTCTCTGCTTTATACACACTTAAATTCCATCTCTAACAAAATACTAAGTTCCAATTTTCTATATTCAAATACAAACTAGAGTGATGTTTGTAAAACACCAAAATTATTCTGTTATTTTCATTTAACTGTCATCTTGTCATGTATTGAGACATCTATCTAAATCATTGCTGAAATAGGAATACAGATGTAATATCAGAGGTACTTTAAAAGCATACCAGAAACATTATTTTTTTCTTTCCTCAATGTCCCCAGCTATTGAGATTACTGGTGGAAGTTGCAAGGAAGTGGGATAATTTATCCAGGGCAAGAAAATTTTTAAAAAGAAATTCCTCAGATAAATCTCGAAGTATGAAAACCCCAAGATGTTACACTTGATATGAGTAAAAATTAAGTTAGAAGAAGTTGTTTTGTCTTCCAGCTTCTTAGCTACATTCCACCCCAGCCACGTGAACAAAAAACCAGCAATAAAAAGAGAAGGTAAAGAGAAAATGAAAACTTTTTGTCTTCCACATGAACATACAGTTTACAGCAAAACATCTCCCCATATGTTTCACACCAGAAGGAAGAAATCCTTCAATTGCCTCTTGCTTAACGCAATTCCTGAATTTTGTACACAACACAAAGTTCTGTCGTTGCAGGAGAAGGGCACTTCAATGTTCCCACGCTTGTGCACACAACAGAGTAGCTCTCCCTGCTGCTGTCATTTCATAGATTAATACATCAGAGTAAGCTGCTTTTTAATTAGTGTACCGAGTCTATAAATCTGTCACTGTTGTCAGAATTGCAAATTTCACTTCCCCAGTTCCAGCAAATTACAGGAATATTTCTCTAGAAATATTTTCATGACACCTCAGTTTCCCACCCAGCTTTTCTCCTGGAGCTCAGCAGGGTCCATTCCAGCTGCTGTAACAGCTGAGGTGAGCCCTGGCAGTACCTGGTGCCTCCAAAGGAAAAGGCTGCAGTGGCTGCTCAGTTAAGGGAAGAAACATTTGGTACTAAACCACTGTACCTTTCGTTAAATGAAAATTAAATGCTAAACCAGAACAAAACCGGGGTCAACACAATATCAAATCAATTTTCCACTCCGCAGACATAGCAAGGGGCAGTTGTTTCACTGGTAAGACAGTATTACGACAGGAAGCAAAAGCCAATATGAAAGAGAGTTTAAAAAGCAATCCAAAGGATGATTTTATTCTGCTAGCAACAAGATTATTATGACAGGACTACAAGTAGGACTTTAAAGTAATCTTAATTGCTTCGTTCTTACTCTCACACAGATCCAGCAAAAAAACCATTTTTCTCTGATTTTACACCACTGTAAATGAGACATTTCATTTTCATAAAGACTTAAGACGTGGTGCCAGGTCTCCATACACAGTGCAAGCTGTTCCCTGTTTAATGAAATATAGTAGTTATTTGTCATTTTTATCAAGACTGGGAAAAATGAAAGCCAGAGGCTAGTTGCGAATTCAACTGAATAATTTAGCATCATATCAAAAATATACTGAATACAATTATTTGTGCCAATCTCAAATGTGGGTAAAAAAATGCATCTTGCAGGGTGTTAACTTGGTACCATTTTTCTCAGATTACTTGACATGATGCATTGGTCCCCTGGTAAACATGAAGAGAATTGCATTTCTCTGCCATGAATATCCTGGGCCTGTTCCTTTGTGGAAGGGCACAGACCCACACCAAACTTTCAGCAAATGCAAGCACTGAAGTGGAAGAGCTGAAAGGAAAACCTTTCTGCCAAAAAAATATACACCCTGTATATTTTTGAATTCTTAAGTTATTAAATTCCGCCTCTTTTCATTAAGAGATAGAACACACAATTCCCAATACAAATATCTCACTGAGGTGCCCAGGGAGAAAACTCCTCCATTATCACCATGGGAGCAATTTGGGGGAGATTATACAAAATTTTGTACTTTCATACAAAGCATAGCAACGTGTGAGGGTGGGAATAATTTACTCACTTGTACAAAAAGCAGAAAATACTCGCTTCCCAAGGACCTGGCACCACTCTGGCCTCACACATGGTGAAACCAGAGCCAGAAAAAGGGTGGAAATTTTCTTACTCTGTAATTTACCAGGTGCAAGTGCACAGCCACAAAATGTATAAAGGTCAGCTAAAAGGACAAAACGAGGCCTTACTTTTTATTTTAAGTTTGCTCTAGGAGAGGAACAGTGAAGTTAGAAAAGGGCAGTAGAAAGCAAGAGAGTACATTATGGCTTTCCAACATCTGACATGTCCCCTTTTATTATTTCAAGGAATAAATATCAGAGAAACATGATTTCGAAAGGTTAGCACTGGCTTAATCAAGCATGTTCTTTCCCATTTCCAGAGGGAGTCTGCAGGAATTCATTTCACAAAGACTTCTGTACTTTCAGGTCATGGTTTCATCCTAAGAATTTTGCTAGATAACAGGTTGTGTGCTTTGTTGTTTGTTTTTTTTTTCCTTTTTAATATATCCATTTAATGTTATACTACCTACTTGGCTTATCTGGGCCTGTTACAAGAGCTGAAATTTGTCACTATTTTTTTTTGGTGCCAGAATAGGAAATACACAAACACAAAGCAATGAGAATAGGGATTCTAGAGATCACTGCAGAGACACCGGGGTTTTGATACTTTACATTTTTTTCATTAAAGGAGTGCCATGTCTAATGAAAGTAACTCCATATGTCATCAGAGTGCAATAACCTAACTATGGAACATGACTGGTTCTGCACAGAGCTCTTGAGCCCTTCCTGGGCTGGAGCTCACTCACCATCTGCATTTTCAACACACCTGGGTTTTCTTTCACAGATTGTTCAAACATTGGAAATTGTGGTGTCTCTGTCTGAGCTCCTGATCAACCAGGACAGACAAGAGAAAAATGCTTTCAAAGACTGAAATGAGTCAAGCCTGTGACCAGGCAATAAAATCCTGAAAAGATGCATGTGAATCAGCAGCAGTGGTCATTTGATGGAAGTTTTATTAACAAGATGCCTCCTTTCTAAATAAACTTTAGTTTCCACAGTTACATAAATATTCCACACTGTGAATATTTCAGTGAGGAAGGGCAAAATGGTGGGTCTACAAAAAGGCAGCATGAACATGCTTTGCTATTTGGATAAGAGACAGCTACTGGGAAGGTTTTGGGGTCAAAAAGAATCCCAACATAAGAAGAGCAGCACTGATGCCTGTGAAGAATATGGGAGAACAGAAAGCCTTTTCAAAAATATACATTTGTTTTGTATATTCAAATATTTCTTGAATATGAATCATTGACTCTTTAACCCATTCTGGGTTCGTGGTTCCACACATCAATGTAATCAGCAGTATCCTAAAATATTTTACCTGTATGGAAGTTTCATTTCCTGTAGGCATTCCACCCAGACAGTATTGAGAAATGTGTTTAACCTAACATACTGGGTAGCAAGAAGGACAGATTTTGTACCATTGATTATGGCTGAGGATCATTTCTCTCATGCCCCTTGCCGTCACTGCAGATGAATGCTTTGCCATTTTTTAAATTTAGAATTTTTTTATGGTTTGTGTAAGCAGTGTCCTTCTGCTTTATTCATGTCATTAGTTATCACTAAACTGATGTAAGTAAATAGTCTCTTGAAGAGCCCAAGATGACCTCATTTTCCATAGGAAAATGACTTTAAATGAGCCACAGAGCACATCTTTCACCTCAAGGAACACCTGAGTTCACATGGAGAGCTCTTGAGTCTGTCCTTTCAGTGAAACCTCTTCAAGCAGTTGTTATGAATGACAGGAGAGCAATCAGGGAAATTAATGACTTTCCAAAGACAGGGAAAGCAATTGCTGTGAAGTTACTCCAGCCATTCCGGTGAAAGTAACTGGCTTTCTGCTGTGTGGGAACGTTCATCTGCCAACAATTCACATGCGAGACACCAAAACTAAGTTTTGGTGACAGCATAAAAAAAAAAGTGGTCCTGTTCCAGCTCTCCCCATGGCAACATGAGAAAGTTCAAGCACAGTGATGGTGACTTGTTCTGTTGGCTGAGAAAAATAAACAATGAAATAATGCTATAAAATGAGACAGAAAGAAACCCAACCCCAAACCATGACTTTACTGCAAAACTATCAAAATCTACTTGGAAGAAGGAAAGCCTAGATGAATTTTCAGAGACAAAAACCCATTTTTCAGGCACATAGAAGGTTATTCACCAGGTATCAGAAATAAAGAGCATTAAGAGAGATCAGTGAGCTTGTGAATTAGCCCAGTGAAAGGCTAAGACTCAGGAAATCCAGCAGGGATACACACAGAGGTTTTAAGAAAGGAAAAGTCTAGGTCTTCTCCTAGTACTGGTAGATCCTTGTAACACACACAATTCATCTCCTGAAATGAAATACCACAAAGATATAGGATGGATGAAGGATACCAGCCAAATGAGCCAGACAGATTTCTGGAAAATAAATACAAATCTTGGTATATAGACTGTCCATCCCCACTATCCTACTTCTCTCGTATCCCACTGGAGCTTTATTTACCAGTGCTCCCCTTGCTTCCTCTATCGGGGTTGAGACACTCTGCTTTTTACTACCAAAACAACAGACTGGGCGATGGGGAATCTCTCACCTTCCTCGAGTTTCACTCTGTGACTGTGGAGAATTATCTATCAAATCAATTTGTTCATTTACTTTGAACCACATCTGCTCCCACAAGGCCAACATAGCTGAGCTTCTCTTAATTCATGGGCAATTTGGGGAACTTCAAAAGATATAAAAGCAAAGCATTTAGGTTACAGTGAGTTATATTATTTCTTGGAGCAGGCAGCTAGTTCTAATCATAAATCTTGAAAACAATCCTGCTGATAATGGCTATGCTTACTGAAATCAACCCTGTACATGGGGTTTAACCCGTTTCAAAATAAGTCCCAGACAGCCAGGTTTTGGTACTGTCAGATGGATCTCTGACACAAAGGAAGACTCTAAAATTTCCAAGTAACTCCAAAAAGAAACATACGAAAAAATAGTGCTTTATTCTTCTCTTTAAATAAAAAGTGAAGCTTGCCAATTCTATTTTTTAGATTTTCAGAAAATAAAATTTTATTGTAATAGTTAAGACTTTCATATTTTACTGCCCCAAAGGGTTATATCATTAGTCTTTAAAAAGCACACTGGTCACATTGGGTCTGATTAACAGTTTTTTACAGCACCAGCCTAATTCATTTTCTTTTCAGAATCAGTCACCCATATTGACTTCACCCTACCTCAGCCATAAGTTTAAATGTGCATACAAATTACTGTGAGCCATCCACAGAATATGCTAGAATCCCATTTATTTGACATCTTCTTGGGTATCTGCTAAATTAGAATATGTAGTGGTAATATTTTAGCTAAGCAAAATTTGATGTGTTTACATTACTATTGCTGTGCAATCAGAAACTGTAAGTTGTTTGAACAGCTTATGGAAACTTTCAAGAACCATTGCTATGCAATAAATCCTCCCTGGAACAAATTTTAATTCCAGCTGTTTGGTATGCAACACACTAAGCATTTCACATAATTACATGACTTTACAGAGTCATTTTCATATGTATGGTATATCCCAACCTATAGGAAAAGTTGCTTAGAATAACAATTTACAGTTGTTGAAGAGAAGTATGATTCTCTGTTCAAATCTCTTATCAAATATTGCACAAGAAAATCTTTATGCATTATCAAACCAGTTACAGCTCACACATTGACAAAATTTATGAAAATGTACAGCTTTTGCCATTAGGAGCTCTAAAAACAACATCGTCCAGTCTTATTAATCCTGTAAACAGAACCAAAACCTTACCTACCCACAGTAACATTTAAATATACTATGGCCAAGAATTCAGCATTAAATCAAAAATCAGTAAGAATTTATGATTTAATAGCCGCTGAATGAAGCCAAATAGGCTGTTTACTTATAGTATGTATTGCATATGTGCATACATGTCATACACTATATAGAGAGAAAAGCGTAATTGAATATCAGTAAAAATGCCTTCATCTCCTTATCCGAAAACATTTGGCCTCAACTGAATACTAAAACACTTCTTACTTGAGGATGAGAAGCCAGAAAACCATTAACTAAGTCATTTCCATACATCTCCACTTAACAAGTAAAAATGAAGGTAACAAACAACCTCCTCCTCCACCCCCTTTCACCAAATGGTGAGTATAAAACATTAGGCAAATAAAAGAAATATAAAGTCAATTTAATTTTCTACTGCGTGCTTGTAACAATGTGCTTTTCCTTGATGAGCCAGAAGTCTTGGACCAGCACCTTTGTGAAGCTGCTTCAGCAGCACTGGACCAAAGTGAGAAACCCAACAGCCAGAGAGGAGCTGGAGGGGCCAACAGACAGATGGGAAGGGAATTTTTTAAGAGGAAGACTGAGCAGAGTTCAAGGAGCCATTCCGAGCAGCTTTCCATGGCAACAGAGAGTTGTGGGATAAATTTAAGTATCAGAGCAAGATAAGAGATTGAAGACTCTTGATCTCCTGAAGAAGACAGGCATTTTGGCTCCCCAGGTAGTGTGGGTGCTGAACAAGAAGAGGCACAAACCTGACTCACCTGCCTTGGGAAGGCCAAGTGACAAAACCCTTGTAACTCACCCAAGCACATACGCTGCTTTCACATTCTTCCAGGAGGAAATTCCACAATGCTCAGTGTGCTCCTCTGCTCTTCGGTACACTCAGCGATCTGAAGAAGGGACTGTACTCAAGGGAAATTCCATTTATGCTTATCCTTTATATTCTCCTCTTTAGGCACCATCTTTGGCCTCTGGGCAAAGCTACAGCTGCTCTTGTGTTATGCTAATAGATACTACACACTTTCTCAAAGTGAGGGATCAGCCTATCAATCTAGAAATTAATATCCTTTCCCATTGTACATTTAAGAGCAGCAGGTCAGAAGCAAGTTCAGTTACAATATTTCTGATATGTGATCTAAATCCGTACTTACATATCACCCTAGCTCAAGAGGAGAGGGTGACTAACTGCTTATCCTAGAATTAATCCTACTGATAAGAAGGTAGCACAAAAGACACCAACAATGAATGGTGTTTCGCTGGTACTCACTGCAGAGCTTTTGAATAATCACAAAACAAACCACATTTGTGTTAAAGTAGTTGCAAGGGCTCCAGTGCTCAGAGCTCCAGCATCCATTCCAGAAGGAACATAAGACTGTGGAATTCAGCTACAGGCAGGTACAACTGGGTTTTCCCCATCCCTGTGCAATCCAGATAAGGACAAAAGCATTCACTGCATTCTGTGATGGAGGGTGAGGTAATGGAACAGAAATGTGCAGACAGAAAAATCTAATTTTTTTCCTGACTCTACCCACACTGTTCCACACATTTGACTTAAATCTACATTTTCTTTTGGGCATTCTGTTTAAGGATGCACCAACTTATTTAGTTGCAAGAATATCACACATCAAGAGATTTGCCAAGCATTATTCCCATAAGCAAATAATATTCCAGGCAGAAAAGCTTTACCAACATATATTCAAATTACTGAGACTTTACATGGGCAGTAAAACTATTTCTTCTGTGAAATAGCTTAGCTTGTTACTTTTCCTTAGCTATGCAGAAGCAAAATATCTTTAAGCGTGGCTCTGATTTACAGTAAATATCAGAGGGAAAACATAACATCAAGAAAGGAAATGTTCAAAATACTATTTATCTCCTTATGAGGCATAGTAATTCTTTCTAGAAATTATTATGGATTTAACAGTCACACACAGTAAATACTGCAGTGCTACAGCAAACTGAGTATCTCATTTCCAGCTATAAAAAACCCCAAGTTTGTACAATGGGAGGACGACTGAAGACATCTTTCTTAGCCTACACAGTATCTTTGAAGAGAGAAACACCCTAATCCTTGTACCGACCACAAATAAGTAACAAAACTTATTACATGGGTTGATGGTTTCAAGGCCAGAGGTTTTTTTTTTAGTTGCACTTGACAACACAACGCATGTAGCATTTTCCTAGATAGGTACAACACCAAACAAATCAACGACTTCCATAGATTCCTATGAAAATATGAAATTACACTTTTGAGGTTTTCTAACCTAGGTATGAAAGAAGGAAGATTTGTAGCTAATCTTGGTATATGCTACAACAGTTAGATTTTTTCAAGTATCCACAATGCAACCAGATTGCAAATGCCATCACAGCCAAGTTCAATGGGAGCTCAGGGTGCCCAAAAGTCTCCAAGGGTGGGTTCACTTATGCAGAAAGAAGCATCTGCACAGACTTCATCCATGGCCATTTTATTTTTGCTACTCTGTGTGTCCTCAGAAAAGAGTTTCATGCTCAGTTAACTGAAATAGTTTCTCTACAAATACAAAGTGGGCGTTCTTGTTCATTTTCATTAACAGAACAAAGGGATTTAGATGCCAATCCTTTGGGTTCCTTTGGAAAAAAAAACCTTTTGTGTAGGATGGCTAACAAACAAAACACCTGTTCTTACAAGTGGTAAATGCTTTCAGTTCCACACATAAAAGATATGTACTCGTTACATTTCAGGGACCTTATGTAACAGAGCTTGTTAAGAAAGTTGCAGTTGCACTTCAGTTTTCAGTGTAACAGGCACAAGGGAATGTGCTTCCCCTTAAACTGCTCTATTTTGATTTGCCTCTCTGTCCTCCAGTGCCATACTCCAGAACAGCAACGTTAAGTTTACAAAGTACAAAGACTGCTCTTCTTTTGCAGGCCGTTTAGAAATAACCTATGGACCTTGTGGTGTCCAAAACCCAGTCTGAAAATTACTGACTTCAAAGCAGCATCCCAGCCGTTTCCATCTGATACCTGATGCTCACAGCAGGTGTATTATTTCACTGTGGTTAAACATCTTATTAAGTAATTTAGGATTGATCTTTGCAATGACTTACTGTGATGTACTACCAGAAAGGAAAAGATAAAAGCTATGATCTGATTCCTTGCAATGTATTGCAATACATTCCATGAGAACTCCTGAAATACAGGTGAAATGTGGAAGGACAGGGGAAGACTTCACTGCACAGCTCTCACTAGGCAGTTCTGACCGTGCTCTCAATGAATTCTCTGTATATAAGCAACGTGATTTCAAGTTTGTCAAGTACTTCATGTTGCATTAACAGAGAATTAAAAAACCAAATAATTAAGCTGTACCAAATCTTCACCTTTTCTGCAATGAAGACAGTCTTCTGCAGCAAGCAGGGATTGTTCTGTGTTCAAAGGCAGACACAGCTCATTTTAGGGAGAAAAGTGTTGATTTTTCAAATCCCTACTAAATAAGGCAGTCTTTCCACACAGTATGTATTGAAAATTGGGAAAGAAAACAAAACTGAGATGTAAAATCTTTGCCATATTGCTTGACATGCTCCATTCCACAGAAAGTTGAATTTCTCGCCCACGTGAAGCTCTTCAGGAGATGGATACCTGGATAACCACATGAGATCTGTGATTCCTGCTGATGGATAGACTTTGTTGCTACATGGCAACAGTCTGTGAGTCCATTAGAAACCTCAGAGAAAGAAACAGAAACACCCTCATGTAGAGGAAAGATCGGTTCTGATCCTGCCTCACCCTGGGAGGAAACTCAGTTGCTGAAGATTAGGTCAGGACCAGGATGCTCAGAAGAAAAGCATCCCTATAAAACATGCACAGAACAAATGACCGTGTTTGTGTTACCAAACGCGTGCTGCAGGGAGTGGGCCAACATCCCCCAGCAGGGATCTTCTCTACTCAGCTTGCCTGGCACAGACTTCAAAATCACTGGCAAGGAATTCAGAATTGCTGAGCTACTCCAAGGACCTTGGATAACAAGAGCGGAGGCAAGGAGCAAAATTCCACCCACGGAAAAGGGAAAAAGCAGCTCCCCATTACAGGCCTGGACAAGAAAGGGAGATGTTTAGAAAGCACCACAAGAGAGGAGGAGTCAGGTGTGCTCCCACTGACACCCTACGAGGTGTCCCACAGGTTAAAATTTCATCTGGAGCACTGCCTCTAAAAGCCATTTCTGGTGACAGCTCAGCTATTTCCAACACAGCCTATTCCAGTTCTGCTGTCCAGAGCTGACACAGAGCCAGAGACAAACATTCAGCATGTTGGAAATAGATGAACAGTGCAAAACAAATTAACTCCTCATGGATATCAGCAAATAGTTCCTTTCACTACTTGTGGATAATTAGTAGTAAAAACATGGACAACCACTGGTTCTCAAAAAACATTAAACATGAAAGTTTTATCCAATTGTAAATGAAACACCTTTATGTGAAAACATGAAGTCCTGTCATCTGAATTTGTGATCTCTTTCAGAAAATACAGAAAAACACAGAGCAGAAGTAATGCAATGTGACAGGTGACCGGACACAAATCACAAACACTTTAAGAATGCCATCTACAAAAACCCATTTCTTCAAGTTAATCACCCTTATTATTAAACAAATACCAGGAATAACATGATTTAAAATAAAATTAGTGAGGGCCAATGAAAGTTTAAGTCACTCAATTACAGCAATAATTGTCCATTACTCTCCATAACGCAGCTTAGCCAGCACTAATGTCTGTCACTTCAGACTGCATCTGCACAACTGTATCATAAAAAGGCATTTTCACAAAAGCTACATTTTATCAGCTCTCAGTTTCCAGGATATAACAGGTTTCCTTTGCAATAAGGAGTGAGCCTTACCATGAGACAGAAGAATGTATATCCTTGTAAATCTTTCCTCCTGGAAGATTTAATTAACCCTAACAATAAGTAGAATAGTTTAGCACCAATCATGTCACAATGCCACACCTCATGAAATGTCTTAAACACATCCATACAGAAACAGTTTCTAATCTCTTTCAAGTGATCATAAGTCTGGTCTAAAAGTGGTTTTACTACCACATATGGATGATAATGTGTTGCCATACATGCCCATAATACAGGATATAACTTTACAATACAGGATATAGTTTGACTTAAATTATCTTAGTGTATCAATTGATAACACAATCTGATTGCAGAATGAAAATTAAAGCTGAAAAAATTGTAAATTCTATTGACATCTGATAAAAAATTCGAGCCTGTAAAATAAACTATGTTCTATATACTATGTGTACCAAAAGATTTCTGGACACTTTTATCCCCCTACAGAAGATTAAGCACATTTATCTTGTAATTTTTTGCCCAACCAATCTCGTAAAGGAGTTAAATTTATTATTATACAGTCACTCCATAGAAACAAGACATACTAACATTTCCTTACTCATTATGAAAATATCAAACAGCTTGTGGTGATCAGTTACAATATCCCATTTGTTTTTTCTATGAAAAATTGTTATTTCTTACCACCTCACCTAAACCCCTGAGAAAGAACAGATTTTATTAAGTATTCATGAGCAAAATTCAACACAAAGCACAGAATTAGGTATAAATAAACATAACATAATTAAAGTAATATACAGATGCTTAGGGCCATGACAGAAATTAGCATATATGGGAAAGGATTGCCTCTTCACAAGGAAAGACTCAAATTATTACTAAAAATGAGACTACCAAATCAGAATAACCACTCAACTGAGCAGTGATATTTGTACATACATTGGTGCCTTTGGAAATTAAATGGATGCAGAAGGGATATTCTCATCAACTCGTTCATGTAAATTGCAATACAACAAGGAGAAGAATTGAGAAGACAATGCCAAAAATGGCTGTAGTTTTTTCAACACAAGCAGAAGATATACAAATTGGGCCTGATTCCTAACCCCACTGTCTTGGAACTTGAAAGAGATCTGTTATCTCTTCAGTTGTTTTCAGAAAATTGCTAAATGCACACAGGTACATTACAAAACCCATGCCTTCATATAAATGAATATGAGGTGATTTAAAAAGTATTTCAATATTTCCAGTTTCTTAATATGTTTCACTCAGACCTCTTCTCACCCTCACCAAGTAGTAGTTTCAACACTCAGGATGAATTCCTGCCCAATTCAGAAAAAACTAATAAATTAACGATGTCATCTTTGGTTTTCCTGACCAGCATAAAGATTCCTTCTGTTCTCTTTCCATATTTTGAAGAGGCAGTCCAAGTAATGCTGCCACACTTGAAGACAACACAAGTCTCTGACCCTCCCTTGGTATTTCTCACTTGGCTGTGCAGACCAGCATCAAAAGTACCTTGTTTTGGTTTTTCTTTTGGTTTTGGTCATTTTGTTGCTTTGTTTTTTTAATGTCTTTGCAGGAAAAATATGAAAACCTGGACATTTAAAACCAAATACTAATGATGCAACCAACTAATCAGTGCAATCAGCTGAACATGCTGAGTAAAACTACATCAAGGGAATAAGCCAAAAGAATACCAGATGTAATTTCCATCCAAAAAATGACAAAATGCATACACTTTCCAAAACATAAGGTCATGACAGTTCATTATGCATGATTAGCATACTTCCCTCTTGCATAACAGCATGCTCACCAGGACCCAGTTAATTTGAGTGTTATGAGTAAGTGACACCAGCTGACTGGAGTTATAGGATTAAAAGTAATGACTGCAGCTACAAGAACCTCTGGAATAATCTGTTCCTCAACCAAGTTCTACATTCTAAAAGGTCATAAAGCTGTTCAGTTCCCTGCAGATACTTTTTCTGTTCCAAGGCACATCATTATACATTCCTAGGTACCATTAAATCCAACATCTGGAGGCCATGTTTATAAAAACCTGGTTAGAACAAATTTGTGGACTCTGTTTGTTATATAATATACCTACTGCATAGAAAAAAGATGAACAAGAGCATGTATAATTTATACAATACACAGGAAGAATCCCCTCAGATGCCCCAAAATATCTACATGTTTATACACACACAGCAACAAAATATTCTTCCTGCCACACTCACTCCATACATAGTCATGATTTAAGAGCTGATGAATAATTTGAAGAAACTACAAAACCTCTACAGAAACAAAGACATTTACTACTTTAGCCATTAAAAGCTGAAGTATCAGACTTTATTTTCATCAAGTTTTATAATGCCACAACTATTTCAGTTATTTTCCAGAAGAGGGTAAGAACAGTGATTTCTAGTCCAGTTACGACCAGAAGAACATTACCTATAATTTACCCATCAGCCAAATTAAGCACTGGAATAGTGACACTAATCTGGATGAAAGTTTTGCAGACTTGCATTGAAGGTAAGCAGGGATAAAGCATTTTGTTGCTTGTTTTGTTCAGAACCCACGTCACGTTCTGAGCTCTGTGTGTATTCCCTCTCCAGCGCAGGTCACAATTCCTCCTCACATCCCAATCCCCTTCCTGCAGTCCTCCTGCCTTCCAAGATTCCCTCTGGATTACACCTCAGACTTGCCAAGGCTATTTAAAGTTAATGAAGGTGGACTGCCTGAAATTTTCTTCCGGCTACAATTCTTCCACAGCGCTTTCATGCTTGTCTTTCATGTCAGTAATACTCTGTGTACCCACAGAAATTTAACTTAGATTTACTACACTTGCACACAGGCAGACTGATGAAATACTACAGAAAGGAGTAGCAAATTTCATAACACATCATGCACATCAAGCATACAGAGATTGCAGGGATGCTCTTCCCTTTAGACTTCATCAATTCCCAGAATAATATTTCGAGCAGTTTTTCAGAAACAAAATCCCAAAACAGTAAATGCCTGATCCAAAATTTCAAATTATTCTACAGCTGGTCAGCATCCATGCCTGTAAAACCTTCACTCCTAATGAAAGGAAAGCAAATACCCACCCTACTATCTGTGACAAATTACATAAGCTTTTTCCATAACATTTTAACCTAAACAACTTCTTCATTTCTAGACCTATGAAGGATCCCAGTACAGTCATTATCAGTTAGGAGTATGCTTCTTCAAAACACAAAGGTCTTTTTCTTATGATCAGTACATCACATTCATCACCATTAACAGTCTCAGATGTGTTCAACTATTCACACCTGGCTCAGGAAAAAACTGACCCAAAAATCCAGGTACTGTGATCAGGAGGTGCTGAGGGTGAGGGTGGGGACGACTGGAGTTTCATGGCAGGCTCACACCTGAACTGGCATTTGGCCATAACAACTTCCAAACACAACCCAACCACACTCGAAGGTTTCTTGAACAGGAATGGCAGATATTACAGATGCCATTTAACTGCACAGAACCTTTTTTTTCAGTCTTTACCAACATGTATGAAAACTTGCAAAGTGGTAAACCAAAAATCAAAACTCACAAACTTTAACACTTTCTCTTCATCTCTGCAGGTCTGCGTTGCCCTGTTTTCCATACATGACAAATCTCAGATTAGAAAATTCTGACGTTTCAAATTTAAATTTTAAGCCTTGCAATACCTGAGTGCTTAGCTGTTTGTACCCAGGAACAGAAAACATTCATTATTGCTAAAAGAAAGCAAGTATCCATTCCTTGTAACAAAGAGGGTGCAAACCTCTTTCATAAGAATTTTAAAAAGGTGAAGTCTTAATTTCCAGGTCTGTGAAGGACTCCTTTAAAAATCTCCTGGCACAGTACTTTCTTAGATGAAGAGCCTTGATGTTTTGTGGAAGGCATTTTCTTCTGTCATTAAAAGGCTGTGACAGAAATCACTTTTGGGCTTTTTACAAATAATTAAGAGAAAATTAAATTCCTCCTGTTTTAAATGAATTGTTTTAATTAGAAATGGAAGAGAGACATAGCTCCCAAGTGACCCACAGTGCATTTGAGACAAACAAAAACGTCATTTTCAGCATGAAAAGCTTGTTTGTGGGTGTTGAACCCCATGTGTGCTGAGCCACACTGATGATTTCTGTAGTGCTCACAGCTAATTTACAGGCTTTCCATAAACATAGCATTACAGTGTTTCAATGATTCCTAAACATAGAGGATTTTATCCCAACACGTCTGTCTGCAATTATCCTGTTGAAGGAAAGCAAAGCAGAGTAATCACATCTTAGAAAAGTGATTCCTGGGAAATTACCATATAAACCTTTCCTGTTTCTATCCTCCCTGAAATGTTTCCAAATTTTGCTGCTTAACACATTTTTAAAAACCTCTACTCATTAGAATAGAGTTTAAAGCCATTTGGGTTTTGGCTGCAAGCTCATTGCATAGGAGAAAGTTTAGCTAAGCACATCCACCTTAGGATCAGCTCAAATGAGAATCCACATCACATAATAAATTTTGTGATTGCTTTTACTTGACCAAAAACTGCCACATGCTGTTATCTGTTCCTTGTAGGTTAAGATAAAACGTCTGACTGGAATTGCTAATTTTTTAGCAAACAGGAAACCGTCATTTTTAGATTAGAAAAGCAGCACTGATTAGATGGCAGTGATTACCAAGTGGCTCAGCCAGAGATGCAGTGCTTGTTTCACACCCATGGAGAACTCTCTCAGAATTTATCGCGCCAGCCTGTCTGGATGAGCCGCTCCCGGGTGAGCCAGGCTCTCTAATGCATCAAGGAAAAGACAAAACAGGTTCACAATTAAAGCTGAGAAAGTCCTGCATGGCTCCTACCACTCCTCATTAAGCAGGTGTTTGAATTCACAGCGCAATGTCCGAGCTGCACAGGGCAGAGCTTTGACTGCAAAGCAGGGAGTGGGGGGAGGACAAAGCACCCCGGGATGTGCGCCTGCTGCCCAGCCTGGCTCCCCCACAAACAGCCCCTTCCTGCTCCTCACTGCAGCCCACTCTTTTATTCCCTTTTTTTAAAAACTATTATGTATTATTTTTAAGTTTAAAACAAACATGTTGGTAGATCTAAATCACAGACTGAAAAAACTGACATTCAGTTTTACAGGAACTAAATAGGAGTTAGCAAGATTCCAGCTCCAGGTCTTTTTTCAATTCAAGAGAAAGTTCTCAGCAAATTCAGCATCAGCCAGATTTACTACTAATGTACCAAGGAAAACGTGTACTATTTTAATGAATGTGTACTATTAAAATGTATTCATTAATATTTACTTTATATATTATATTATTTAGTACTTTAGTACTAAAATAATAATGATAATGCTTTATTTATTATTAAATTAGTACTAAAAATAGCACCAATTAGCATGATTTACTTCCTTTGCTATGCACCGAGTTTTAACTCCAGTGTTACTATATCATCACACCTTTGATTTGGCAGTCCAATAATTCAATATAACACTTCAAGCTGACAAGTCAAGCCAAAAGAAACTCATGCTCAGTGCTTAAGAAGTCACCGGGTCTGTAGGCAGAATAGAAGGGAACTCTGGCAGAGAAAAGTTGGGAATTCTGTTCCCATGCTGGCATCCTACTCTTCGGTCATTGTCCTCTTTAGTTCCCCGCTGCTTTCTGTTGTAGTGGAAAAGATACGAGCATAAAAAATTCCTAAAGTGTCAAGGTTTTCTGGTCAGTTCTGGGTTTGGGGGGTTTTACCCCATTTCCCATCTATTCATACGTGGTTATCCAAGTAAATAAGGAAATGTTGCCACTTAGCAAAGTCCCTTCAACAACAAAGGCGTGTTTTTCAGAATGGACCTGTCACTTCAAAACTGTGCCCAAACGGCCCTCTCCATTTAACATTCAAGATTCTTTACATCATCTTGAAAAACGAAGTGGAAACACAAGCACACAAACCAATTAGCTTGCATCAAACTTTCATTATGAGAACATGTATTGATGCTTCTTTATTCAAACCCAGCTGGAGAGCTTCTGACATGGGGAAGAGCTGTTCCACAAAACCCTCAATTTCTCTCTTAGGGTCCCAATCAGGGTACTCAACCATGGACTTTCCTAATGGTCTGCCAGCAAAAATTGCCTACTGCAAAACATATATTCAGTATATACAGTATTCTATACATATAGAATCCTTCTGTATACATTGCACTCTTTGTGAAAAATATCTAATGACAGATGATGTAGTAAGTGTCCTTTTATAGCTTTAGACCCTTCATTGATAGTCCTAATGAAAAGTGCCTCTGCAAACATTTTTTATGACTGCACTCATTAATTTGGCAAGGTCTGTAAAACAGTCTAAAAATTGATCTCTCCGATTTTCAGAAGACACCTACATACTTATTTGTGCTTTGAAAAATGCTACATCAATGCTGAACAGCACAAGAATTTAATATTATATTAGTTTAACCTAGCATTGCTTCAATCAATAAATAAAATTAGAATAATTAGTCTCCCATGACTAAATGCTGAATTTAGCTGTTTTTCCAGATAGACAGCCAGATGAGACCAGAAAATTAATTTCATTAAGAGTGCTTTATGCTGTGCTCTTCTAAAACTGAATCTAACTTTTCCCATTGGCCCCACTTGGTTATGATGCCCCTTGAATGAATCCTATTATCTTAGGATGTACAATACTTTAAATTGCCATCAGCATGAGGCATCACCAGGATCAGCTGCATTTGAATGAAGCCAAAGGAAAGAATTTCTGTGCCACCATTTTCAGCATGGAAAGCTTCCCTGTAAAATAAGATGTTGTCTGTCACTTGGCACAGCAGGGAGACAAAACTGTCAGAGAAACCATCTATCCTTATCTTTCGCCTTTGATACTTCTAACTCTGTGCTTAGCACTGCTAAAGGCTTTAAATTCCTTCTCCTTCAGGGAAAGAAAAAGTCTCTTACAAGAACAAATCATTATTTGGTTTAATTCATTCTACAGGAGCAAAGATCCTCTGAAAACTGAATGATGTTCCCAAGGCCACAAGCACTGCAGGAGTAAAATATCCTATGGGCTTCAGGCTCACATTCTTGAAGATATTTAGGTAGATGCCCAGTCCAGTTAAGTTCCAAAGGGTTATCAGAGCCCAAATTCAGAGCTCAAATTCCTTTGGGATCCAGGCATTAGTATATTCCTAACACATCCTGTACTTTGAAGAAGGGCCCTGTGTTTAATAGCTGTTGGTATTTCTCTGGGAGAACTATCACAGTTATCCAACATCATCTACATGTACACTTTGAACAGAGCCAGCAAAAACAGTAACTGTGAGAGCCTGTGTATCCTATGGATTACACTGCAGCAGCCAGGGAACTACGGGTACAAAGGTCAGAGATCACAGACAAATCCCACAGCTGGCTGCTTTTGAGTGGAGACAGCACCTCTGAAAGTTGCCAAACAACTGCAGAGCCTTGATGTCTTTAGAAAATTCAAAAGAGGGGTGGGTATAGCAAATCCACGATCTGTAGACTTTGTTTTGGCAATCCCCCCTATTGTTCACTGTCACCCTCTGATAAGTGCAGCTTCACAGACCATGACAACCCTAGGAGTGCCAAGCAAAGCCACATGTTGTCATTTATCTACTGAACACACTTTAGATGCTTGACATGATTAATTACAGGTGTTTTCAGACTGCCCCAAGGAGTTTTCAAACCAGTTTTAAATATGACAGTCGGCTACAAGTTATGGAAGCACAAGCTGAGAACCACAGAAACCATAACATGACACAATTAGTCAGTGTGTAGAGAGGGCAAACAACATTCCTGTGTTGTGCAGGTCTACCAAAGGCCACCAAAGAGGGGATCATCCCAGACATTGCCAGCTTTCACCATTGCCAACTTGGATGAAAGTCAGACCAACTGCAGGGAGGGAAGGACATAAATAAGGACAGACCACTGAGGTACCAACACCTCCCACCTCCACCAAGGAAACTGAAATTATGCTCTTTTGACGTCAAGACTGAATTCATATTAAATCCTTCGCTATTGAAACAAGCAGGAAATAGCATTTCTTGTTCTTATGGGACCACAGTAAGTGTAAGAGCCATTCACGAGGAGAAATGGTTCAGCAGAAGGCTGGAACTGAGCCAGAGGCAGGGCATAGTCTCTTCCCAGCAGTCAACAAAGCTACTACTGAACAAAAGCTGGAGTCATGGCTATGCTGGCCAAATGCCAATCATTTCCTTGTGCCACAGGCCTGAAGAGAGAGCAGAAATCCAGCACTCCCTGTATTGTGCATGGAGTCTCGCTGACTCCTTTGATTTAACTGCAATCATTTTAAACACTGAAAACGCATCAAGAACTATCTTGGTCAGCAGTTGCTGTGCTAATGTGAATCCTCACAGAAGAACCTTTCTAACCAGAACAGAAGCCTTCTGGTATGAAAGGCAGGACTCTTTCTGGACACAGCTCTCTTCTAAGATTGTTATAAACACTTTAAAGCCCATGATTGTTGTACACAAGCTCCTCCTACATGAGAATTAGTAGTTGCCAAGTGACTTTCAAAAGATTACCATAAAAACCTATGGAAAAATAATCACTAACATGTACAAAAAGCACAGGAGTTTGTGGGGGAGTAGAAGAGTTTAAAAAAATAGGAAGAGAGGGAAGAAACACCAGGAACATTAAGTTTTCAAACTTACTTTAAGCATTTGCTGTCACTAAAAGCAGTTCTGTAAGCAAAGCACAACTCTACAGCCATCTAAACATTTGGAAATTTTGCCAGCAAAGAGAAATCTCAGGCTTCTGAACCTTAATAGCAGTTCATGCTTTTGGAAAATAATTGCTTTGTTTCCTCAGCTACCACTGTCGTAGATCTGTATCTCAAACACCTGCTGAGACACCTCTCTCACTGTCCATCCCATCAATCAGTCCTTAACATCTATATTTATAGCCTCACAGCCTTCTTCCCCCACTCTCTGTGCTGGCCAAACCCTAGGGAAGACCTGGAATAAATCTTAAAAGTTCAGAAATGGCTACCTCAGTAATTACAACTTTTTAAGGTTTCTACACCCTTCTTGGAGGTTATTCAGGCTTGAATTACACACACTGGACAAATCCAAACCTTTTCAGCCAGGAAAAGCAATTCCTCTGAAAGCAATATAAACAACTTGAAGCTTTTATCATCCCATCCCAATTCCCTGAAGCCTTAAAGAGACAAGAGATACCAAAGAGCGTATCATCCGTGTGTCCTGTTTCTTGGATTTTCTGATGCTTTTTGCTAAGCCCATTTTGAAATGAGTGCATAGCACTCAAAAGTAAAGCATTTTCTAACACAGCAACAAAGGTGTATTTCCTCACTCCCACTTGTCACCAGTAAAGCAGTACATGATTGAGGGGAGAAATGACTTTGAACCTGCCCCTTAAGGGCTCCTGCCCTAAGCACAGGGTAATACATGTCTGAAAAGTCAGATGCAGGACAGCCTGAGAGCTGCATGGCAGAAATTACCTGACCAAACTTCAGTCACCTCATCTCTGCTGAACTTTTATTAGTGATGAAATTCAACAGGTTCTGAGGCTATATGGCTACATTAATATAGGTAATTGGTGTTTTCACAAGCAGGTACACCAGGAGGTTAAGATTTGACACATGTTAAAGTCTCAGACTTCAGGTCCTTGAGGCCAGAGCTTCTCCCAGGCTGCAGCATGTCCAACAAGGAGGAGCCTGCTCCCTCAGCAGAACCAGAGACCTTAAAGCAGCACAGATCAGATACAGCTCCAAATCTTCATTCTTTTCCCTGGCAAGAACTGAAGAAACCAGGCAGAGTACTCCCAGCTACCTGGGCCTAAAAGGCTGTGCTAGCTGCCAACACTTCTTGAGCTGTTTCTTCATAACTTGCCAGGAAAGAAAGAATCAGGGTGGTGCATCTGATTTACTGTCATGTAGGGTACAAACATTTGCTGACTGCACAAGGTATAAAATTTACCTCCATTCATATATATTTCAAGATATTAAATTCAATTATCTTCATTGAAATGAATTGTGTATAAATGGAGCAATTGTGATAATAAACTTAAATAGACCATCTTGCAGTGGAATAAACAGTTGATTATTACAAGTTTCACAAAATCAATCTGTCCAGTATCACTTTCCAACAGCTGGATGCTTAGAGCAGAGGTGTTTATCCTGCTCAATCTGCTAAACCTTCAGTGAACAATTTGGCTTCGATGTGCTGGTTTATGCAAAAAGAAGAAATGTCACAACACCGAGATCACTGCAGGCAGAGCTATGGACAGACTGCAGGGACTCTGGTATTTACAGGAAGTACAGCTGTAGAACCTATCTAGATGGAGAAAACAGGAGAAAAGCTGGGGAACAGTAAAGCCAGGTAAGGCTGCAAAGCACGCAGTCTCCAGAGTCAGCAGTGCTTTGAGCAGCAGATCACACAGCAGATATCCAGAGGCCATTTGAAAGTTGAGTTTTTCTTTAATTGTTCAATCTACATATTCACTGACAATATCCAATGACTAAGGAACCCTTTGTGACTAACAACATTTTGTTAAATTTTGGTGCTTACATCCAAACGTCTTGAGCCACCACAGTACTCTGCTTCCAAATATTACAATACTGTTTTGACACCTGCAGCAGTTTTACATTTACATCATTGAAGAAGGTTCAATTGTGCTGACACAGACATGTTCAGAGGATGGCACAAGAAAAATCAGTTCATGATGAACTTCAAAAACGCCTCCCAAGCAGTCAGTCTGTTAGTTCAGCACTTCTAATTATTTTTACACAGAGAGCGTATATCAACAAGAAGTGGTGCATCACCCATAACACCTAATCGTTGAGCTAGTTTGTCAACTTAGATTTCTGGAAGCCTTTTCAGCACACGGGAATTTCAATTACAGTTGTGTGCAAGCTCTCTGCAGAAAGTTCCTGTCACTGAGGTGCCACACAAGCCTCCCCAGCTCAGGAGGTTGGAGCTCATTGCCCAGTGGTACAGCAATCATCTGCAGGGCCAACACACAGCGAAGCCCCAAATATGATTAGTGCCTGTAGCCTAAAGCTATCATTTTTGGCTGAAAATATTGGA
Source organism: Pardalotus punctatus (assembly GCA_013400915.1). Lineage (NCBI taxonomy): Eukaryota > Metazoa > Chordata > Aves > Passeriformes > Pardalotidae > Pardalotus > Pardalotus punctatus. Next base: position 208,277 of record VZTX01030813.1, on the reverse strand, counting down.
TTTCCTCATGCAGTTTTTACAGCTATGTGCCTCCACAGCTTCCAAAGCTCTTCATTCTTTCAACACTGGTCACAATTAGTTTTGAGGCATGCTCAGGAGAATCATTTAATAAGTCTAGAAATTATAATAAAAGTGACTGCTGAACTCCCCAGGACAGCAATGAATGCATAAACACTTCCTTATCATTGTGTGATATTGAGCCTGCAGTACTCTACTCATCAACAGATGATATAAATGGCTTAACACTCATCCAAAAATCACTGTGAAGAAAAACACAACTACACCTGAGACAGGTGACATAAGTAAAAAACAAAAAAAAAACCCAAAAAAAACCAAAAAACCAAACCAAACACCTTAGTTGAGAATGCAAAACGTATCAAAATACCGGTCTTAGACCTGCAATGATAGCCCTTAACTGTTGGATATGTTGCACCAATATCAATGGTGCAATCATGATGTTCAAGATTAATTACTATCTTAAAATACTCATACACAGAGGCAGAGAGACACAGTCAGAATCAAAGCAGTGAAAAGTCTGACGCATTTGAGATCCTCTCTCAGAGGATTTTACCCACATGAGTGGTACATGAGTGAACAATGTTTCAGTGACAGGTCCTTTAACTCAGCCTCACCCCATCCAGCTCAGAAGATCAAACCACTCACTGCAGTGAGCCTGGGTGGCCAAAAGGGTGCCAAAGGCTGCTCCTCGGACTGGTGTCAACCGCAAATCTGCACTTGAAAATAGAAGTCTCCAATTCCTGCTCTTACACTCCTTCCAGTGAGGAGCAGAGCAATTATGGACACGCAAAACAAACACTGCCTGGCTCATTTTAAGTCTAAGCAGGTGTTTTTGGAATGCAGGAGACTGTCTCTGGTAAAGAGAATACTTTGACCACATTGAGGAGAGTCAGTGGTAGAAAAAGAAGTGGTAGGAAAAGGGCATTTTTTTAAACCAAGTAAAATGTGAACTGGATCAAATGTACAGTAAATTTGATTTGGGATGGTATCTATCAACCTACTATGAAAAACCAAGCATAGCATTCAGACATCAGCTCCCTCAGGATTGCCAGATCCTACTAGGCATGGTAAAGAAAATTATCATTAGTAATGTACCGTTATTTTTAATTGACCCAAAAAGCCAGCTGTCAAAGTGTTTTCAGTCTGCCAAATACGGCTTTAGGTGTGTGGGAGGACACCTAAGGACTTTAATATGTTTTACAAAGAAAATATCCACACTGGAAAATGAGTGAAAACTTAATCAAACAGATGAGGAAGTGAGGGAATGCCTCCAGCGTATTCTGATAAATTAAGGACTGCATTCATAAAAGTATTACACTGTGTCTATGGTCAATTCCCATATTCACTATATATTAAAAAACAAACCAAACCAAAACAACAACAAAAAAAAAAAATCCAGCTCCACACCTGTGCCATACTCCATACAAAGGTGCTCAAAACAAAATTGGTCATTGGTTATGTAATATCTTAGCTGTGAAACTTAGAGTGGCTGAGGAACTGGGGGGAGGGTAAAAATCCACCAACACAATCAAAGATCTAAAATTACACTATTTTCTGCACACACAGTTTCAGAACTGGCAGTACCCTGTGACATCAGTCCGTTTTGGCATTGCAGGGTTTTATAAACATTTACTTTTGTGAGCATAAAATCTTCCAAGGAATTTTCTCAAACCAATGGGGACTGTTCTCATCCCAAAATCATCTCTAGACTCTTCTTGCAGAGGTAGTGAATGGATTCCTTGACAGTTGTTTCCTCATCCAACACTCACCAATTCTCCCAAGCAAGTTAAGGCAGAGATCTGAAATGCTCTGGAAGACAAGATCTTGTGCTTTCAGTTTGTTCATGAAACAAGTTCGTGTCCTGCACAGGAAATACCTATATGGGCACATTTTCCCACAGTTGTTGTCTTTGGAAATTCATTCACATTTTGGAAAGAGGCCATGTATCATAGAGACTTGACAAGGCTGCTTTAAAAGCCAGATCAGTTCCTTGCTCTGGTTCACGGCACAGCCATACAAACGTGCTGGCACAACAGATGTCTGGGGGAAGGTGAGGAAACAGGCACGCTTCATGTTGTATTGCTGTCAAAAACCACTTACCATGGAGCCATAGCCTCTCTGCAAAACAATATACAAATAAACCCAAGATGAAGTCGTTTGAAAAATTCCCACCACCTTACAGACACAAAGAAACAAAAGTTCTCCAACATCTTCTATTTTCTGTACAGTCTATTGCCCAAATAGAGCA